>JAZHRO010000007.1:72272500-72717500 GCA_037157565.1 Thalassia testudinum | reverse complement strand
GGTGGTATATACTGTAGTATTTTCTTTCTTTACTGCTGTATTTTGTTACTGCTAGTTATATACATGGTGAATGTGGTTTATTTTACTACTCTTTTGGTTACTTTCTCAATGGACGACTGGGTCTTGGGATTAGCCGAGTCGGTCCGATTCTCGTGTCCCGTAGGGATTCGGGAATCTAGTCGTAACAAACATATATATATATATATATAGATGTATATATATATATGTATATGTATATACATACATAAATATATATATATATATATCTCTACATATATATATATATATGTATATAGATATAGATATATACATATATATGTATATATATATAGATATATACATATATGTATATATATATATATATATATGTATATATATATGTATATATATATGTATCTATATATACATCTATACATATAGATATATACATATATATATACATATATATACATACATATATATATACATATATATATATATATATATATACATATATATATACATACAAACATATATATATATATACATATATATAGATATATATGTATATATATATATATACATAGATATATGTATATATATATATACATAAATATATATATAGATATATATATATGTAAGTATATGTATGTATATACATATATATATGTATGTATATCTATGTATATATATATCTCTCTGTATATATATATATATGTATATATATAAATATCTATGTATATATATATGTGTATATATATATATATAGAGAGAGAGAGAGAGAGAGAGACAGAGAGAGAGATATATATAGATATATATAACGACCCGGTTCCCGAGTCCCTACGAGACACGAGAATTGGACCGACTCGACTAATCCCAAGACCTAGTCGTCCAACGAGGAAGTAACCAAAAGAGCAGTAAAATAAACCACATTCAGCATGAATATAACTAACAGTAAGAAACTACAGCAGTAAGGAAAGAAACTACTACAGTATATACCACCACAACAGTAGAACAACATTTATCATATAACATGAACTGCAGGTAAAGAAAAGTACAGCGGAAACAAGAACCACTCACTATAACGGAACAAAAAGAGGTACAAGAAACAGTGGTAACTCTATTGGACCCTACTTGGCCCAGCGTCCTCTGCAGCCGCTAACCCTGGCTGCTCAACACCTGGTCCTGAAAAAGGTAACGAGTGTGACACGTCAGCAAAACGCTGAGTAGAGTGGCAACTAACTAAAGACAACAGTAGAGTATACAGTAGCTGTTATGTTCGATTACTTTCTTTGTTCACATCTTTCAATTGTCTCACTATTTCATTTATTCCCCAGATCTTTTCTTGATCTCGAAGGTTCCTCGTGGGAACGATCTTGATTGCAGTCTTTTCCAAAAAGTAGAAGTAGCACGTGGTGCTCTCCTGGCCGGGAGAGTCCCCCGTGGTGATCCTACCCTCAGTCAACCACCCCAAGGTCACTGACAGACGTAACGGTGACTACGGCACGCGCGATAAACGCACAGGTAGCTAACCCGTACTGGCACGCGGTCAGTCGTTTCCGTTAACCGGTGCGCCCAAAGCACAGCACGAAACCAGTCCAGGGCAGAGCCCTCTCAGTAACAGGGGTCCAACCCCTCCACAGTAACCAAACCGGGGCCTTGCCCCTCCACAGTCCGCGCACCCTTGCCTGACTACCCTGGTTTGCCCCAGCGGGCCTAACAAGTCGGTGTGGGAGGCTAGCAGAACCCCGGGGCCCGTGGGGTAGCTAGTACCTCCCTACACTAGTAGCTCTCCTCAGTACTACGTACGCGAGGGCCAGCAAGTCGGTACAGAGTGGCCAGTCCTAACCTCGGGTCCCTGGGGCGGCTGGCTCCACTCTGCACTAAACAGGGGGACAGTCGCTCTCCTTGGTACTCCGTACTCAAGGGCCAGCTCACTTCCCCAAAACTATTCCATTCACTTTCCAGGAGTTCTACTCCTACTTCCCCGTTGGGTTCCATCCTTTTTACTCAAACATCCAGGTTTCACTTTCCAGTTTCACATTCTTACAATCCATGTTCTCAACCACGTTATCTATTCACAACAGGCAGCTGTTAATTCAAATTACAGGCAGCTTTATATCTCTTTCCATTTTCCAAGACTGCAGTATTATACATTCCACTAGTTTTCCCATCCTAGGATTCATGCCCTATCCTAGGATCTATCATACAATCTAGTTTTCCAGTCCTAGGATTCATGCAACACCTAGGAGCTATCATTCCATCTATTTCTCATTCCTAGGATTCATGCAATGTCCTAGGTTCTATTTATGGTTTCATAATTTAACAGATTTTATTAATAACTTAAAGCCACTCTACCAGGTACAACGGGAGTAATGGGGGCGTGATCGGGAATCCCGCGTGCCTCCGCGACTCCCAAAACTGCAGCTGAACGAGGTCCTATCACAAGGATCAAACACAAGGAAAGTCTCAAAACAGTGTGTAGCTACTGTAGATGGGTAGAGGAATTAATTCTGAAAAGAATGCAACTCGAATCGCGGAAAACGAAACCCGAACGGGCCCTGAACGGGTCGAAAACGACGACACTGTGTAAAATCAGACGTCTGGAACTTCTTCCAGACGTCTTAAAAAGTGGATCAGAGAATTACCTACTAAGCGTGGTTTCCCAGACGTCCAGAAGTCTGCGGGGACGTCTGGCCTAGCTCCCAGACGTCCGATCGTCACCCCGGACGTCTGGAGGTCGCTCCCGCTGTCTGGTACAACAGCCAGACGTCTGATTCGCGTTGGATGGCGAATCACCGAGCCTGCGCACACCCATCTCCCTCCCTCAGTACGGTCAGTCGACAGGAAGGAAGAAGAAGACGGAAAACTCTCCTTTCAGACGTCTGGAAGGTCTTCCAGACGTCTCCCTCGCCGTCTGGCTATCAACCCAGACGTCTGATTCTGGAAATTTTTTCCAGAATCAGGGCGCCACTCGGCCTCCGCTCGCGACGCCGCCCGCGTCGCACCTCGCGCGCCTGCTGCTCAGACTGCAGTAGGTCCCTCTTCGCGTCGTTCCGCGCCCCCTGCGCCCTCCGTCGGCCGGCCAAGCCGCTCCGGCGAGCTCGCCCTCACGGCAGAGCTCCGCCCTCGCACGCCGCACCTCCTCCGCGCTCATTGCGGCCGCCGCTGCTGCCCTCGCGCTCGCTCGCTCTAGCGCATATGAAGGAGAAGAGGAAGGGGACGATGGAGACGACAGGAGGGGAGGCGTGGCCTTTTAAGGCCGCGCGAGGAGGAGGGAGAGAGTACGCGGCAGGTCTGCAGCCGCAGAGAGAGAGGGAAAAAGAGAGAGAGAGAGAGGAATCACGGGTCTACGCGCGCAGATGAATCTCTCGTGCGAAAAATAACTGTTTTCCAGACGTCTGGAAACGATCCCAGACGTCTTAAAAGACGTCTGGGGCACGCGTTCGTTACAGTATAACAAACTCAAAGGAAGTTTCGTCCCCGAAACTTGCTCCAACTAGGGTGTGGGAAATGTCGTCCAAATAACCATAACAAACTCCAAGAGGACCGAAGCCGATCTGAAAAGACGTACCCGTGAAAATCTCCGGGTACCGCTCCCGCATTGCTGCCTCAGGCTCCCAGGTAGCCTCCTCGTACCGCTGGCTCCTCCACAAAACCTTTACCAGGGGTACTTGCTTTCGTCTCAAACTGCGGACGGCTCAGTCTAGGATCTGCACTGGCCGCTCGGGGTAGGTCAGGTCGTCGCTCACCTCGACGCTATCGTGACTCAGTACGTGACTGGAATCGGCTACGTACTTCCTGAGGTTGGACCCGTGGAACACGTCGTGCACACCAGAAAGCTGCGGTGGAAGGGCAAGTCTGTAAGCAACGGGTCCAACCCGCTCCAGGACCTCAAAGGGCCCTACGAACCTCGGTGCGAGCTTCCCACTCACCCCAAACCGCTGTAGGCCCTTCATGGGCGAAACACGAAGGAAGACGTGGTCCCCAACCTCAAACTACACCTCTCAGCTTCTTCGATCCGCGTAGCTCTTCTGTCTGCTCCTGACAGTGCGGAGTCGTCTGTGGATCTGCTCAACTACCTCCTGACTTTGCCGGATCAACCTGGGGCCAACCTCCCACTTGGTCCCCACCTCAACCCAACTCAAGGGTGCCGTACACTTCCGTCCGTACAGAGCCTTGTAGGGAGCCATGCCGATGCTCGAGTGATAACTATTGTTGTATGCAAACTCCACCAGGGGCAGGTGCTCCTCCCAAGAGCCCCTCCAGTCTAGTACACAGGCACGCAAAAGGTCCTCAAGTGTTTGTATCGTGCGCTCAGACTATCCGTCCGTCTGGGGGTGGTAAGCCGTGCTAAACCTCAACCTCGTCCCCAAAGCCTGCTGAAACTCAGCCCAAAACTGGGACGTAAAGCGGGCATCCCGGTCGGACACGATCTCCCGCGGAACTCCGTGTAGTCGTACCACATCACGGATATAACTCTCTGCCAACTGTGTTGGTTCCAAAGTGACTCGGATCGGCAAGAATCGCGCCGTCTTCGCCAATCTATCCACTATTACCCAGACTGCGTCGTGTCCCCGCTGGGTAACAGGTAAGCCCACCACCAAGTCCATGGTGATGCTCTCCCACTTCTACTCTGGCACTGGAAGCGGCTGAAGCGGCCCTGCAGGCCTCAGATGCTCGGCTTTCACCTGCTGGCACACTAAGCACTGCTGCACGAACTCACCCACATCCCGCTTCATCCCTCACCACCAAAACTCGCGTCTCAAGTCGTGGTACATTTTCGTGTTTCCGGGATGTATGGTGAATCTGGAACCGTGTGCCTCAGTCAGGAGCTCTCTCAACAGCTCCTCGTCTCTGGGAACGCACAACCGTCCCCTCAAGCGTAGCACCTGGTCTGTGAAAGAGAAGTCCCCTGGGTCTCCTGATAGTACTCTGTCGCGCAAAGACTGCAAGTACGGATCGGCCATCTGTCCTGTGATGAAACGGTCTATCAGCTCTGGCCTGGTCTGCCGTGTCACCGTCACTGCCCCACAGTATCCTCGTAACTCTAGAGGTCGCCAACTGCCCACCTCCTCCAAAAGGCTCCAACTCTGTAACTGTAGACTGGCCAAGCGTGCGGGCGCCTTACGGCTCAAGGCGTCAGCCACCACATTGGCCTTTCCCGGGTGGTAGGAGATGCTGCAATCGTAGTCCTTCAGGAGCTCCAACCAACGTCTCTGTCTCATGTTGAGCTCCTTCTGGTCAAAAAGATATCTGAGGCTCTTGTGATCTGTAAAAATCTCGAAGGTCTCACCGTACAAGTAGTGCCTCCATGTCTTCAGTGTGAAGACAACAGCTGCCAACTCTAGGTCTTGGGTAGGGTAGGTATGCTCATGGGGCTTCAGTTGCCGCAAAGCGTAAGCGACCACGTGACCCATCTGCATGAGCACACCTCCTAACCCCTGCAAGGAAGCGTCCGTGTACACAACGAACCCGCCATTACTGTCAGGGATGGTGAGCACGGGAGCCGAGGTCAACCTCTCCTTCAGCTCCAGAAAACACGCCTCACAGGCGTCTGTCCAAGCGAAAGGCACGTCCTTCCGGGTCAACTGTGTCATAGGACGTGCAATTTGCGAAAATCCTCTGATGAACTGTCTGTAGTAGCCAGCTAGTCCCAGGAAACTGCGGATCTCAGTGACTGAACGCGGTCTCTCCCACCTGAGCACTGCCTCGACCTTGGCTGGGTCCACCGCCAGGCCGTCTCCAGAGATCACATGACCCAAGAAGGTCACCTCCCTCAACCAGAACTCGCACTTGCTGTATTTGACGTACAGCCTGCATCGCCTCAGAGTGTCCAAAACCATCCGCAAGTGCTGTCCGTGCTGCGTCCGATCTCTAGAATAGATGAGTACATCATCTATGAAAACCACCACGAACTAGTCCAAGTACTGTCTAAACACCCGGTTCATCAGGTCCATGAAAGCAGCGGGGGCATTGGTCAGCCCAAACGGCATGACCAAAAACTCGTAGTGTCCGTACCGGGTGCGAAAAGCTGTCTTGGAGATGTCGGTCTCCCTGATCCTCAACTGGTGGTATCCAGACCTCAAGTCTATCTTGGAAAACACCATGGCACCCCACAACTGGTCAAACAAATCGTCGATCTTCGGCAGTGGATATCTGTTCTTGATGGTGACCCTGTTCAGCTGTCGGTAGTCCGCACAAAGACGTAGGGTCCCATCCTTCTTCTTCACAAACAGTACCGGGGCTCCCCTGGGAGACGCCTGGGCCTCACGAAACCTTTCTCCAAAAGGTCCTGTAACTGAGACTTGAGCTCTCGCAGCTCAAGCGGTGACATCCTGTATGGCGCGGTGGAGATGGGGCTGGTCCCTGGTACTAGTGAGATCTCAAACTCGATCTCACGCTCGGACGGTAGTCCTGGTAACTCGTCTGGAAACACGTCAGGGTACTCTCTGACCACCGGGATGCTCTGAAAATCTGCCACAGGGCTGGGCTCTGCCACCACACAAGCTAGGAAGCCCTTACACCCCTGGCTCAAAAGTCTCGCCGCCCGAAGTGCCGAAATGCACCTGAAACCTCCGTCCACTGGCTGTCCGTGAAACTAGAAAGAAGGCAACTCCGGAATGGAGAAGACAATCTTCCTCTCAAAACGGTCCACCAAGGCGTGGTAAGCGGACAGCCAATCCATCACCAGAATCACTCCAAAGTCCTCCATCTGGATCATAATCAGGTCAGCTGGCAGGCTATGTCCTCCGACGCTGACCTCGCAATCCGTGTACACCTCCTCAGCTACAAACAGCTGACCACTCGGACCTCTAATTACAAACGGATTATCTAACAGTGTATAATCTTGGTCCAAACTAACTGCGAAACTGGCTGCGACAAACGAGTGCGTAGCGTCGGAATCGAAAAGCGTGTAAACGAGTCTGCCAGAAACTGAAACCATACCTGCTACCACCGATCCCGAAGCTCTGGCGTCCCTATGTGTTAGGGCGCTGATACGCCCCTCAGCTCTAGGTGCGGACGAAGCAGCCACACTCTGCGTCGGACGGGTAGGTGCTGGCCGGTACCCTCCTCGCGACTGTTGTCCTACTCCTCACGCCTAGGAACCGCGGCCTCCTGCGCGCCCTCCAGTGCTCTGCGCGGGGAGTATCTGCTGACCTCCTGCCCTAGATGGGCAGTCCCTCCTGACGTGGCCCGGCTGGCCACACTGGTAGCAGAGCGGAACCCGACTCCCGCCCTCAGTGGGTCCCTGCTGTCGGCTAGGCGGGGGTCCGGTGCTGGCGACTGGCCCCTGTCGAGGGCCACCAAAGGCTACTGATGGCCCTGCAAATCGTGACGGCTCTCCTGTGGATGCCACGTGTCTCCTTTGAGTTCTCCTAACACGCCTAGTGTGACAGCGGAAATCTCGTTCCACCACCAACTCCCCTGTCGTACGCTCGGAAGGGGGAGGAGGGGGTGGCGATGTGGATGGAAGCTGAAATTCTTCACGAACCACCTCTCGAAATAGTTGGACGAGGTCCGGAGATGGTATGCTTAGGAGAAGAGGAGGGGTAGTATGTACTCCAAGCCCGAGACATTTGTCCCTCGGGCCCCGACCTCGGCTGCGCCCGCGGCCCACCCTCCTAGTTCCACGACGAGGCATCTCCTACAAGGAGACGCAAAACAACGAAATACGTCAGTACGGAACAGTACCTAACGAAAACGTCTAAGAGCTCATGTCAAGAGATATGTTGTGGTGGCTACTCTAGTTATAGACATGTGAATTGGTTATTTTCCAGTCAGTTGATTCACTTCTCGGGACGACCTTGCTCTGATACCATCTTGTAACGACCCGGTTCCCGAGTTCCTACGAGACACGAGAACCGGATTGACTCGACTAATCCCAAGACCTAGTCGTCCAACGAGGAAGTAACCAAAAGAGCAGTAAAATAAACCACATTCAGCATGAATATAACTAACAGTAAGAAAGTACAGCAGTAAGGAAAGAAACTACTACAGTATATACCACCACAACAGTAGAACATTTATCATATAACATGAACTGCAGGTAAAGAAAAGTACAGCGGAAACAAGAACTACTCACTATAACGGAACAAAAAGAGGTACAAGAAACAGTGGTAACTCTACTGGACCCTACTTGGCCCAGCGTCCTCTGCAGCCGCTGACCCTGGCTGCTCAACACCTGGTCCTGAAAAAGGTAACGAGTGTAACACGTCAGCAAAACGCTGAGTAGAGTGGCAGCTAACTAAAGACAACAGTAGAGTGTACAGTAGCTATTATGTTCGATTACTTTCTTTATTCACATCTTTCAATTGTCTCACTATTTCATTTATTCCCCAGATCTTTTCTTGATCTCGAAGGTTCCTCGTGGGAACGATCTTGATTGCAGTCTTCTCCAAAAAGTAGAAGTAGCACGTGGTGCTCTCCTGGCTGGGAGAGTCCCCCGTGGTGATCCTACCCTCAGTCAACCACCCCAAGGTCACTGACAGACGTAACGGTGACTACAGCACGCGCGATAAACGCACAGGTAGCTAACCCGTACTGGCATGCGGTCAGTCGTTTCCGCTAACGGGTGCACCCAAAGCACAGCACGGAACCAGTCCAGGGCAGAGCCCTCTCAGTAACAGGGGTCCAACCCCTCCACAGTAACCAAACCGGGGCCTTGCCCCTCCACAGTCCGCGCACCCTCGCCTGACTACCCTGGTTTGCCCCAGCGGGCCTAACAAGTCGGTGTGGGAGGCTAACAGAACCCCGGGGCCCGTGGGGTAGCTAGTACCTCCCTACACTAGTAGCTCTCCTCAGTACTACGTACGCGAGGGCCAGCAAGTCGGTACAGAGTGGCCAGTCCTAACCTCGGGTCCCTGGGGCGGCTGGCTCCGCTCTGCACTAAACAGGGGGACAGTCGCTCTCCTTGGTACTCCGTACTCAAGGGCCAGCTCACTTCCCCAAAACTATTCCATTCACTTTCCAGGAGTTCTACTCCTACTTCCCCGTTGGGTTCCATCCTTTTTACTCAGACATCCAGGTTTCACTTTCCAGTTTCACATTCTTACAATCCATGTTCTCAACCACGTTATCTATTCACAACAGGCAGCTGTTAATTCAAATTACAGGCAGCTTTATATCTCTTTCCATTTTCCAAGACTGCAGTATTATACATTCCACTAGTTTTCCCATCTTAGGATTCATGCCCTATCCTAGGATCTATCATACAATCTAGTTTTCCAGTCCTAGGATTCATGCAACACCTAGGAGCTATCATTCCATCTATTTCTCATTCCTAGGATTCATGCAATGTCCTAGGTTCTATTTATGGTTTCATAATTTAACAGATTTTATTAATAACTTAAAGCCACTCTACCAGGTACAACGGGAGTAATCGGGGCGTGATCAGGAATCCCGCGTGCCTCCGCGACTCCCAAGACTGCAACTGAACGAGGTCCTATCACAAGGATCAAACACAAGGCAAGTCTCAAAACAGTGTATATCTATTGTAGATGGGTAGAGGAATTAATTCTGAAAAGAACGCAACTCGAATCGCGGAAAACGGAACCCGAACGGGCCCTAAACGGGTTGAAAACGACGACACTGTGTAAAATCAGACGTCTGGAACTTCTTCCAGACGTCTTAAAAAGTGGATCAGAGAATTACCTACTCAGCGTTTTTTCCCAGACGTCCAGAAGTCTGCGGGGACGTCTGGCCTAGCTCCCAGACGTCCGATGGTCACCCCGGATGTCTGGAGGTCGCTCCCGCCGTCTGGTACAACAACCAAATGTCTGATTCGCGTTGGATGGCGAATCACCGAGCCTGCGCACACCCATCTCCCTCCCTCAGTACGGTCAGTTGACAGGAAGGAAGAAGAAGACGGAAAACTCACCTTTCAGACGTCTGGAAGGTCTTCCAGACGTCTCCCTCGCCGTCTGGCTATCAACCCAGACGTCTGATTCTGGAAATTTTTTCCAGAATCAGGGCGCCACTCGGCCTCCGCTCGCGACGCCGCCCGCGTCGCACCTCGCGCGTCTGCTGCTCAGACCGCAGCAGGTCCCTCTCCGCGTCGTTCCGCGCCCCCTACGCCCTCCGCCGGCCGGCCAAGCCGCTCCGGCGAGCTCGCCCTCATGGCAGAGCTCCGCCCTCACACGCTGCACCTCCTCCGCACTCACTACGGTCGCCGCTGCCGCCCTCGCGCTTGCTTGCTCTCGCGTATAAGAAGGAGAAGAGGAAGGGGACGGTGGAGACGACAGGAAGGGAGGCGTGGCCTTTTAAGGCCGCGTGAGGAGGAGGGAGAGAGTGCGCGGCAGGTCTGCAGCCGCAGATAGAGAGGGAAAAAGAGAGAGAGAGGAATCGCGGGTCTGCGCGCACAGGCGCACAAACGAATCTCTCGTGCGAAAAATAACTGTTTTCCAGACGTCTGGAAACGATCCCAGACGTCTGGTCAGACGTCTGGATGTGATCCCAGACGTCTGGTCCGACGTCTGGGCCACCTCCCAGACGTCTTAAAAGTCGTCTGGGGCACGCGTTCGTTACAATATATATAGATACATACATATATATATATATACACACACATATATATACACATATCTATCTATATATATACATCTATATATATATATGTATGTTTATATATATATGTTACGAACGCGTGCCCCAGACGTCTGGGAGGTGGCCCAGACGTCGGGCCAGACGTCTGGGATCACATCCAGATGTCTGACCAGACGTTTGGGATCGTTTTCAGACGTCTGGAAATCAGTTATTTTCGACACGTGTGGGTCGTCTGCGCGCCTGAGCGCGCAGACCGCATATTCGCTTATTCTTCTCTCTGCAGCTGCAGATGCCGCTGCCGTGCTCCCTCTCTCTCCTCCTCGCGTGGCCTTAAAAAGACCACACCTCCCCTCGCTTCCGTTGCCTCCACCCCTTTCCTCTTCTTCTTCCAGTGAGCGAGCGCGAGAGCGGGCGCGGGGTTGCTGCGGCGGCGACGGAAGCATTGAGCGCGGAGGGGGTGCTGCGTGCGAGAGCGGCGCTCAGCCGTGAGGGCGAGCTCACCGGGGCTGCCAGGGCCGGCCGGTGGGGAGCGCAGCGGGGGCGGAACGACGCGGGAGGCCTGCTACGGCTCGAGCAGCAGGTGCACGAGGTGCGACGCGGCCAGCGTCGCGAGCGGAGGGCAAGTCGCGCCCTGGTTCTGGAAAAATTTCCAGAATCGGACGTCTATGCTGATAGCCAGACGGCGAGGTCAACGTCTGGAAGACTTTCTAGACGTCTGAAAGGTGAGTTTTCCGTCTTCTTCTTCCTTCTTGACGACGGACCGTACTGAGGGAGGGAGATGGGTGTGCGCAGGCTCGGTGATTCACCATCCAACATGAATCAGACATCTGGCTGTAGTACCAGATGGCGGGAGTGACCTCCAGACGTCCGGGGTGACCATCGGACGACTAGAAACTAGGCCAGACGTCCCCGCAGGCTTCTGGACGTCTGAGAAACCACGCAGAACAAGGTAATTCTCTGATCCACTTTTTAAGACGTCTGGAAGAAGTTCCAAACGTCTGATTTTGCACAGTGTCATCGTTTTCGACCCGTTGAGGTCCCGTTCGGGTTCCGTTTTGCGCGTTTCGAGTTGCATTCTTTCCGGAATTAAATCCTCTACCCGTCTACAGTAGCTATACACCGTTTTGAGACACTGCTTGTATTTGATCCTTGTGATAGGACCCCGTTCCGTTGCAGTCTCGGGGGTCGCGGAGGCACGTAGGATTCCCGACCACGCCCCCATTACTCCCGTTGTACCTGGTAGAGTGGCTTTAAGTTATTAATAAAATCTGTTAAATTATGGAACCATAAATAGAACCTAGGACATTGCATGAATCCTAGGAATGAGAAATAGATGGAATGATAGCTCCTAGGTGTTGCATGAATCCTAGGGCTAGAAAACTAGATTGTATGATAGATCCTAGGATACGGCATGAATCCTAGGATGGGAAAACTAGTGGAATGTATAATACTGCAGTCTTGGAAAATGGAAAGAGATATAAAGCTGCCTGTAATTTGAATTAACAGCTGCCTGTTGTGAATAAATAACGTGGTTGAGAACATGGATTGTAAGAATGTGAAACTGGAAAGTGAAACCTGGATGTTTGAGTAAAAAGGATGGAACCCTACGGGGGAATTAGGAGTGGAACTCCTGGAAAGAGAAAGGAATGGAACTGAGATGTAGTTGTGTACTGTCTCTTGGGTACGTAGTACCAAGGGAAGTACCTGTACCTATTTAGTGTAGAGCGGAGCCAGCCGCCCTAGGGACCCGGGGTTAGGACTGGTCACTCTGTACCGACTTGCTGGCCCTCGCGTACGTAGTACCGAGGAGAGCTACTAGTGTAGGGAGGTACTAGCTACCCCACGGGCCCCGGGGTTATGCTAGCCTCCTACACCGACTTGTTTAGGCCCACTGGGGCAAACCAGGGTAGTCAGGCGAGGGTGCGCGGACTGTGGAAGGGCAAGGCCCCAGTTTGGTTACTGTGGAGGGGTTGGACCCCTGTTACTGAGAGGGCTCTGCCCTGGACTGGTTCCGTGCTGTGCTTTGGGTGCACCCGTTAACGGAAACGACTAACCGCGTGCCAGTACGGGTTAGCTACCTGTGCGTTTATCGCGCGTGCCGTAGTCACCGTTACGTCTGTCAGTGACCTTGGGGTGGTTGACTGAGGGTAGGATCACCACGGGGGACTCTCCCGGCCAAGAGAGCACCACGTGCTACTTCTACTTTTTGGAAAAGACTGCAATCAAGATCGTTCCCACGAGGAACATTCGAGATCAAGAAAAAGATCTGAGGAATAAATGAAATAGTGAGACAATTGAAAGATGTGAATAAAGAAAGTAATGGAACATAACAGCTACTGTACACTCTACTGTTGTCTTTAGTTTTAGTTGCCACTCTACTCAGCATTTTGCTGACGTGTTACACTCGTTACCTTTTTCAGGACCAGGTGTTGAGCAGCCAGGGTCAGCGGCTGCAGAGGACGCTGGGCCGAGTAGGGTCCAGTAGAGTTACCACTGTCTCTTGTACCTCTTTTATTACGTTATAGTGAGTAGTTCTTGTTTCCGCTGTACTTTTATTTACCTGCAGTTCAAATTATATGATGAATGTTGTTCTACTGTTGTGGTTGTATATACTATGGTAGTTTCTTTCCTTACTGCTGTACTTTCTTACTGTTAGTTATATTCATGCTGAATGTGGTTTATTTTACTGCTCTTTTGGTTACTTCCTCGTTGGACGACTAGGTCTTGGGATTAGTTGAGTCGGTCTGGTTCTCGTGTCTCGTAGGGACTCGGGAACCGGGTCGTTACAATATATATATATATATATATATATATATATATATATATATATATATATATATATAGATATGTATCTATATATATATATATATCTGTGTGTGTGTGTGTGTATATATATATATATGTGTATATATATATATATGTGTGTGTATATATATATATATATATATACATATCTATCTATATATATACATCTATATATATATATATATATGTATGTATATATATATATAGATATATATGTATCTATATATATGTGTGTGTGTGTATATATATATATGTGTGTATATATATACATCTATATATATATATATATATATATGTATGTATATATATATATATATATGTGTGTGTGTGTGTGTGTGTGTGTGTGTGTATATATATATGTGTATATATATACACACATATATATATATACACACACACACATATATATATATCTATATATCTATATATATATATATATTTTTTTTTTTTTTTTTGGATTGTGTTTTGTTGGTGCCAAAATAGACTAGGAGTAGGGAGCTTAGGTGGACTTAGGTGAGGTTAATTGGTGGAGCTTTAATTGGGTGAGTTAGGGTTAGGTTTAGGTGCCATGGAGGTAAACATAGCTAAGCTAGTAGGTGAGTACTGGAAAGAAGTAGAGGGAGCTAGGGTTTTGGAGGAGGGAAGCTAGAGGTAGCTGAAAGGAGTTACATTGGAGCTGATGGCTGCTGAAGGGAGCTGAAGTGGAGCTCAGTTGCTAGCTTAGCTAGCTAGTTCTTTGCTAGTAGCTAAGCCTAGCTAATCTGAGCTGGATTCTTCTAACTAGAGTTGAGGTGAGCTGGGTCTAGTCTTCCCAGAGAATACCTAGCTAGCTAGAGTAGCTAGCTTAGGTCAAGTAGCTTAGCTCAACCAAGTTGAGCTGAGTTAGGTCTAGTCTTCCCAGAGAATACCTAGCTAGCTAGAGTAGCTAGCTTAGGTCAAGTAGCTTAGCTCAACCAAGTTGAGCTGAGTTAGGTCTCAAGGAGCTAGACTTGAGCTGGCCTAAGCTGGTTGAGGTCATCTTTAGCTAACTAGGTCTAGCTAATTGATGGCAGTAGCTAGTCCTAGTCAGGTTGAGCTTCTAATGAATTATTCTGAGTTGCAGGAGCTGGAATGAAGCTGGGATCAACTGACTTGAGCTAGTTTGAGCTGCGATCCAGCTAAGGTGAGCTGAATGGAGCTGAGGTGAACTAGCTTAAGCTACCATTCAGTTGAGATGAGTTGAATGGAGATAGGGATGAGTTAATCCAGCCAAAAGGATCTAGGATCCAACTGGGATGAGTTGGATCTAGCTAGGAGATGATGGTAACACCATCATTCACTGTAACTGGCTTGAATTAGTCAGAATCAAGAGATAAATGCTCCTGAATGATTGCTTGAGGACAGTAATTCCACTTTGATCCATTCTAAGAAGAAGACAAAAAAGTAAGGTTAAATTTGTTGTTTTAACATCACATCACAAGTGTAGAGTAACCATGGGATTATCTGGGGTTAATTAGAGGTCAATTGAGCATTAAAGACCAAAAAGTGGGTCCACACTAATAGAAACAAGGTTTCACGCATTTCAAGAACCAAAACAATATAGAAAACCCTAATTATCAGCCCCGCTTAAATCGAAGAGGTTATGGTTAGGATAAAATTCATCTAAACTTCCTAAGATTCATAAAAAAATATTCTAAGAGTTTTAGTACCTTTGGTTTAACCATCTGAATATATTTTGACCTAGAATAGAGTTTTAAATGGGAATTTACCCTGATTTGGGCTTCTGTGCAAATTACCCAGTCAAACATGGTCAAAACTCAAATCCAAGTTCACCATTAGATTCCTTGGGGCCAAATTAGGTTAAGACTAAAATTTAGGCCTAATCAGAGTCAATCTTGACCTACTTTGCAACTTAGTTCTCAGATCTCTATTTCTCTCAATCTGACCCCTAACTTTCAAAATTTCTTGCAAATGGGTCCCTAACTTTCTCATCTCCTTCACAAAGAGCCCCCTTCCGCCATTGTTAGGTCAACCGTGCAGTACCAACCTTTGACCAAGTGGAAACCTGATCAAATCAACACCAAATCCCACCAAATTTGGTGGGATTGGAGTTCAGACCATGAAGAATCGTGTAAACACAATCCCATACCCTGATTTGAGGCAAAAAGATCATGTGAGCTCATGAAAATCTTGGGGTTTCTTGATTCCAAATCTCAACTCAATCACATGATTTCCTTGCTTTTGAGCTCATTTTTGAGCTCTATAAAAGCTCCTTTAGCTCCTAGCATACTTCCTAGTCCGATTAGGCCTCAAAATAACTCTTCCTTCTCTCTTCGGCCACCTCCGACTGCAACTCTGGTGACCTTCCTCAATCTCATCTTTCTGGCCGCCCAACAGCCAAATTGGGTGGCCTAACATCCTCACCTCCTTGCTCCACATCCTACCAGCCACAGCGGGAGCGTTTTCAACCCTTCTTCCTCGCCGCTCACCCCACCGAAGGTACCTTCTTCCTTGGCTTTGGACAATCATAGATGGCACCAAATCCTCCCCTTTCATCCGTTAGAGTAGGTCTACTCTCTCCCTTTCTCTCTCTAGCATCTCCCTATCCCCTTGTCTTCCTAATTTGACTAACGTTCACCTCTCTCCCCCTCTGTCTTCACCAATGCTGACATAGCTTCGGCGAAGCCGTACAACCACCGCAAGCACCAAATCACACGCCACCAAGTCCACAAGCTCCGCCCTAACTCCACCTACAAAATCCCTCTCCTAATTTGGGGTTTCACACACTCCACAATGCTGTCAAACACCACACTTATACGCCACCTTCCCCGACACTGACACACCACCATATGCCCCCAAACACCACGAGAACATTGCTACCACCTTCGCTGTGCTCTGCCGATGCTGATGAATGCTTTAATTTGGGCCTAGAGCCCATACTTCACATTTCAGGTCTCCGCTGGACTATGCAACTCCGCCGCTCAATCACAGCCATTGTCTGTCATACTCCATCAACCTCCTACCAAGCTACTACTCCTATCAGCTACAACCCTATATGTTGAAGCCATCTGCAGCAGCGACCTCAATTTGAAGAAGGAACCTCTGTAGTTGTGCACACGAAGGAGATGAGTAGGATATAGTCCCACATCGGATGTTGACTAAACTTACGCAGCGTATAAAGCACAAATGTGTTGAAGGCTTACTGCCTCAAACACGGGGGTGAGGTCCCATTTCCCACACGCTCTCTCACACCCTCTCTCACACCTCACTCACTACCCATGCCGGTGAGCCTGGTCCCCTGTACTAGACCCGATTACCCTATTAAAGATCCAATTAGGAAGAGGAGAGGAGAATTTGAGGGTAAGGGGTGGTTTTGCATTGGGATGCATGCACATGTGCCTCAAGAATCATGCACATGCCTAACACTCAGGCACTTTGAGAGATTGGTTCTCTATGCTTGGGTTGAGGTGTTGTGCCTTGTGTGCCTAGCAACTTAAGTCGTCTGACCTTAGGGTCCGACGTTTCTCATGCTTGTGTTGTAGCGTTATTTGGCTTCTTGTGCACTGTGCTTGACTTTGGCTTGACTCTAAGCTCTGATCACTATGGACATATTTACAAGAATAAGTGGTTCAAGACACTATTGGAAAATTTGAGTTGTTTGATGCATGGGATATATGCTTAATCATTGGTGATTTAAATCACCATTTTTAGAGTTTCTCTCATTCCTTTTATCCCAATAATTTTTGAGATACATTTGTTGTTATTGAACATCATTTTGAGTAAATTTATGTTATTCATTGAATATCTTATTATGCTCATTGTTTTAATTGCGATTAGTGTTGTGAATTCCAAATTTGCTCCCTATGAACGACCTTGAACTCATTTCTTATTTTCGAGCACTTATAAATTTAAATGTTATATCGCTTTTGTTGACTATACTACAACGCGTATCTTAAACTATGGCAAAAGCGACGTAACAAGATCCAACTGATAGGAGCTTCTTCATCCTTTGCCTTCCTGAGTGCCAAGGTATGCAAGATCTGACTTTCTATCTATCCTTGACACTCAAATAGGTGCATTAAAAATACAATAGAATGCAATGCATGCCTAACCTAAGTAAATGGCTGAATGAGACTCGAACATCCGTTTGCAGAGTTAAAACCCTAAGAACTAGATATGTTTTAGGGTATAAGAATGATGATAAACTGACGTTTATCACGGATAGAGGGAGGAATGAAACTAAGATGGTCAATTAAAGCAAGAGAGGTCAGAACATCTTTGATCTTTAGAAAGGGAGGGTCAATATCAAGAGGGAGAAAGGTCTTGAGAGGAGAGTCCCCAATCCAAATATCAATTCAAATGTTTAGCTCACCTACCTTAACCTCCCAACAAATAAAAGGCTTCATATCATTGTAGATCAAGGATAAGCAGTTAAGTCTATTGGGGAGATTATGGAGAGAATTATAAGAAAGACCATAAAGATTCCACATCAAAGAAGCATAAGGGGAATCCCCAAACATGATGTTCCAAAGCCGCTTCATCCTAAAGGCTTTAATAACTAAGGACAGGTCCCTTATGCCAAGACCTCCAAGATGAAGGGGCTTGTAGATGGAGGACCAAGAAATCTAGTGATGGTGTCTCTCCTCAAAAGTAGAGTTCCAGAAGAAGTTGGCAAAAGTGGACTCTAAGTTACGTATCACAAATTTGGGGACATCGATTACCGACAACACATGAATGGGGATGGAAGAAAGAATGTGCTTAATTAAGAGAAGCTTAGCAGCCAAAGAAAGGAGCTTGGCTTTCCATCCCAAAAGTTTAGAATGAATTTTGTCAATCAGACCATGAAAATAAGAGATCATAGCTCTACCAGTGAAGATAGGACAACCAAGGTACGAAAAAGGGAAGCTCCCAAGTTGAAAACCAATAATAGCAAGGATGCGTGAAAGTCTTCCCAAAGGGGAAATGCTTTCCCACATAACAAAAAATTTTGAGAGAGTTTAATCTTTGACCAAAATTAGATTCTAAATCATGAATGGAGGTCATGAGATTAAAGGTAGATCTAAGATTACCACTGAGAAAAAGAATGATATCATTGGCGTAAAGGAGCGCAACCGAAGAGGAGATGCCACGTTTAATGGAGAAGGGAGCCAACTGGCCCAAGAAAGCCATCTCCTTGATGCCTCGGATGAAGGATTCCATAAAGATATCAAAAAGAATAGGAGACAAAGGATCCCCTTGCTTGAGCCCACGGGAGACTTTGAAAAAATGCGAAGACTCCCATCAACCAAGATAGAAGAGCCCTCGTGCTCCACAAAACCTTTGATAAGTGAGATGACCTGAGTAGAGAAGCCAAATTTAAGGAGATTGCGATAAAGGGATTCCCATTGCATTCTATCATAGGCTTTTTGAAGATCTAGTTGAAAGATGACGTTAGAACCAAAAACCTTACGATTAAGCTTTTGAGAAAGCTCAAAAGCGGTAGAAATGTGCTGAAAGATCGTTCTACCTTTGATGAAACTAGCCTACTCTAGGGAGATGATCTTAAGCATCATCGAAGCCAGACATTTAGCAAAGATACCCGAGGCAATCTTGAAAATCACATTATAGAGGCTTATAGGGCGAAAGTCAGAAAGCTCCTCAATCTTGTGTTTCTTGGGAATAAGAGAGATAAAAGTGGAATTGGAAGATCTAGGAGCAGAGTGGGTAGAGTAGAAATCAAATGTAACACTCGCAACATTAGTCTTAACAATATCCCAGCACTTAAGAAAAAACTCAACATTGAACCCATCAGGACCAAGGTACTATTAGAGGGCATATGTTTCATGACATCCAAGATTTCATTTTTAGAAGGGATTTGAGTCAAAAAAGAAGAGTCCTCAAGAGAGATGATGGGGGGGATGCCCTCCAAAACTTTAGCAATGTTCCCAATCCTAGCAGAGGAGAGAAGATTTTCAAAGTAATGAACTGATTTAGAGGCTACCACATCCCAAGAGTTGTTACCAATACAAGAGGAGAGGGAATTATGATTACGCTTAGCAAACCTCTTTTTAATGGTAGTAAAAAAGAAGGAATTGTTCCCTTCCCCCTAATTTAACCAGTCGATCTTTGCTTTTTGAGCAAGAAAGTCATAATACTTGGCGAGGGCATCTTCTGGTTGGATGTGAATATCTGAGATCTCAAAAGAGGTTTGATCATCCCATTGGGATGTCAATTTAGCATCCAGATCATCATGTTGTTTCTCAAGGTCCTTGGCAATTGAGTGGATGTCTCTGAAAAACCATCTATTCCAAGATTGAAGGGCTCTTTTGAGACAGGCAAGTTTAGAGTAAAGATTATCAATGGGATTGTATGTAGGATTAGAGCACAGCTGATCCCAAACCCGACAGACCAAGTCCTTAAAGGTAGGATCTTTAAACCACATATTCTGGAACTGGAACGGGCAAGGTCTAAAAGGCTTAGTAATGCATAAGGAGAAAAGCATGGGCATGTGGTTTGAGTTTTGTCTGGAAAGATAGAAAGACTTAGGTGAAAGAGTCATGCAAGGAGAAAAGATAAAGATACGATCCAACTTTTGATAGATCCCTGAACTACCTTGTCTACCATTACACCAAGAGAATTGATTACTTTCCATTGAAAGCTCCAACAGACCAAGAGAATCTTTTCAATGACGAAAAGCAGAAGCTTGAAACTCCTGAAAAGGTAAGCCCCTACTTTCTCAAAGGCATGAAGGATACAGTTAAAATCGCCCCCAATGATCCAATGATCAGAGATGGTGGGGTGAAATTCGAAAAGGTGAGACCAAAGAGCCAACTAGGAATCGGCATTATAGGACGCGTACACCCAAAATGTGATACAAGTGGCACTCTGAAAAGCCCACTTGACAGTAAAAGATTGGGGCATGGCACGAAGCAAGGTGGTCACAACAAAATTCTTAGAAAAGCACCAGATATTGGGAGCCTCAGAACTAATGTGCATGTGGTGGAAACCAATCATATCCATGAATATGGAGGCCAAAGAGATATCTGCGAAAGGTTCAAAGAGAAACAAAATGTCAATGTCATAATCTTGAATCAAAAACTTAATACGGTTCAGAGTGGGTAGGTTGAGAGCCCCTCTACAATTCCCAAAGAAACCCTTCATAGAGAATGAATCTTAGAAGGTGATTTACTGTGACAACGAGTCATCCTTCCATTTCCCCTCAAGGAGCCACCTCCACGAGCTCCTTTAGACCTAGAAGTAGAGTGTGCCATGTATGCGTCCCCTTGAGAAGGGAGAAGATTGATAGCAAGGTCATCAAGCGAGCCCTAAGAAACCATCTCAGATTTAGAGGGAAACAAGGGATCATCATTACTCACTAGAAGATGCTCCTCATTAGAGTCAATTTACGTAATTAAAGGAGGGGCCAGGTCAAGACCGGGAGGGGGCGGCATAGGAATGGGAAGGTAAATACCCCAAGATAATATACCATCCTCATTGGTGCGTTTCAACACATTAATCGATTGTTTAATCTGATTATTCAAAAGCAATAGTAGATCAGAGTTTGATTTTTTTTTACTAGAGATAAAACTGGAGTTGACAAAGCAATTTTGAGGACCAAGGGATAAATCATGGACCATTTTAGGCAGCACATCTTTACGGAGTGATGAAATAATACGACAGTTTTCATAGTCAATGTAACAATCAACATTCTTATTAAGACTATGCATAACCAGCATCTTAGAATCATCCATGGTTTTAGTCTCTAACTTAGAAACACTAATAATATCGTCGATTTTAAGCATGGAATCGACAAGAAAACCACTTAAAGAGTTGGCAAGCACATTATCACCAAAAGAAAGCATCGCACAAGAAGAATCAATGGTATAGGAGTGAGAGTGTACCTGCTGGGGATCCAAGGACCCTGATGAACAAGACATTAGAGTCTCCTACCACAGATCATCAATATGCAGAGGTTTGAATTTCTTCCTGTTACGCAATCTCACACAATGTTTCTTCTTTTTCACCACCGGAGGACCTCCTAAGATACTAGGACCCCCCAGAGAAGACGAAGGAATTATACAACCCAGAATAGTAACCCCCCCAAGGTCCTCTAGAGATGAAGATGAGGGGATCGCATCCTGCAAGGCAGGCGAGGCATCTGAAAGGATAGAAGGAGCTTCAACCTTCTTAGGGATAGAATTGCCAGGCTGAGCGTCATCCAAGGGGGGGGGTAACACCCGGCATGCCTTTGAGACCCAAAGAAGGAGAAGCAAAACAAGAACACAAACTATGACCAAGCTTCATGCAATAAGAGCAGCATAATGGAACACGCTCGAAACCACCTTCTGTTGAATAACCACACCACCATTGAAGATACGAACAAACTCAGGGCAATCAGCAAGAAGATCAACCTCCACACAAACACGAGGATACCCCGATCTCAAGCCTTGCACTGTCTTCTAATCGACACAAACTGGATTACCCAGTTGATAGGCAAATGACAACAGTGCATTAGGATGAATAAGGTGCAGGCTGAGCCCAGGGAATCCCACCCAGACCAAAGCCCAGGTGGCGAAAGCATCGGTACGAAAAGAAGGCAACCAATGAATGAACTAAAGGTGAGTATCATTCAAAATGGCAGAACCAAGAGAGAAAAGCTTGCAAAAATCAAGATAAGAAGAACACCGCACAAACCAATCCCTCATGCCCAATGCCACTAGTGAGAAATCAATGAGACAAACTTTAAGAGCAAGAAAGTCTCTCACCACCTGAAAAGCTGGTTTAGGGCCCATTGCATGGATAACCACCAAGGAAGCCAGACCTTTAGCAAGCTCCAAAACTTCTGAGGAAGAAAACAAAGTGCAAAGAAGGCCATCCTACCTCGTAGGAAGACGAATTGACACGGAAAGCTCCTCGAAGGGTAGTGTAACGAGCGCGTGCCCCAGACGTCTTTTAAGACGTCTGGGAGGTGGCCCAGACGTCTGTAAAGACGTCTGGGATCACATCCAGACGTCTGACCAGACGTCCGGGATATTTTACAGACGTCTGGCGAACAGTTATGCTCGCACGAGATATTCGTCTGCGCGCCTGTGCGCGCAGACCTGCGATCCTGCCTCTTTCTCTGCGGCGGCAGGCGACTGCGACTGCCTTCTCTCTCCTCTCCGCGCGGCGTTAAAAGGGGGGGCGCGCCTCCCCTCCCGTCTCCACCATCTTCCTCCTTCTCCTCCTGCCTGTGCGCGAGAGCGAGCGGAGGAGCTGCGGCATGCGAGGGCGGGGCTCTGCCGTGAGGGCGAGCTCGCCGGGAGCGGCTTGGCCGGCCGGCGGAGGGCGCAGGGGGGGCGCAGAGCGTCGCGGAGAGGGACCTGCTGCGGGCGGAGCAGCGGACGCGCGAGGTGCGACGCGGGTGGCGTCGCGAGCGGAGGCCGAGCAAGGTTCTGATTCTGGAAAAATTTCCAGAATCAGACGTCTGGATTGATATCCAGACGGCAAGGTCGACGTCTGTGAGATCATACAGACGTCTGAAAGGTGAGTTCCCGCTTTCTTCTTCTTTTTGTCGACTGACCGTACTGAGGGAGGAGGGTTGGCTGTGCGCAGGTCCTCTGATTCGTCATCTTTGCGAATCAGACGTCTGGAATTTGTACCAGACGGCGGGAGTGGCCTCCAGACGTCCAGAGTGACCATCGGACGTCTGGGATCTAGACAGACGTCCCCACAGACTTCTGGACGTCCGGGGAACCAAGCCGAACAGGTAATTCTCTGATCCACCGTTTAAGACGTCTGGAAGGAGTTCCAGACGTCTGATTTTGCACAGTATTATCTTTCTCGACCCGTTTAGGGCCCGTTTGGGCTCCGTTTTCCGCGATTCGAGTTGCGTTCGTTTCAGAATTTATTCCTCTACCCGCCTACAGTAGCTATACACTGTTTTGAGACACTCCTTGTGTTTGATACTTGTGATAGGACCTCGTTCGGTTGCAGTCTTGAGAGTCGCGAAGGCGCGCGGGATTCCCGATCACGCCCCCATTACTCCCGTTGTACCTGGTAGAGTGGCTTTAAGTATTAATAAAATCTGTTAAAGTATGGAACCATAACTAGAACCTAGGGCATTGCATGAATCCTAGGAATGAGAAATATATGGAATGATAGCTCCTAGGTGTTGCATGAATCCTAGGGCCGGAAAACTAGATTGTATGATAGATCCTAGGATATGGCATGAATCCTAGGATGGAAAAACTAGTGGAATGTATATTACTGCAGTCTTGGAAAAATGGAAAGGAATATATATAAAGATGCCTGTAAATTTAATTAACAGCTGCCTGTTATGCATAAAGAATCATGTTTGAGATCATGGAATGTGAGAACGTGAATCTGGAAAGTGAAACATATGATGTTCTGAGATAAAGAGCTGGAACCCTACGGGGAATTAGGAGTGGAACTCCTGGAAAGAAAAGGAATGGAACGGAGATGTAGTTTGTACTGTCTCTTGGGTACGCAGTACCAAGGGAAGTACCTGTACCTGTTTTAGTGCAGAGTGGGGCCAGCCGCCCCAGGGACCCGGGGTTAGGCTTGGCCGCTCTGTACCGACTTGTTGGCCCTCGTGTACGTAGTACCGAGGAGAGCTAGTAGTGTTAGGAGAGTACTAGCTACCCCACGGGCCCCGGGGTTCTGCTAGCCTCCTTCACCGACTTGTTAGGCCCACTAGGGCAAACCAGGGTAGTCAGACGAGGGTGCGCGGACTGTGGAGGGGCAAGGCCCCGGTTTGGTTACTGTGGAGGGGTTGGACCCCTGTTACTGAGAGGGCTCTGCCCTGGTTCCGTGCTGTGCTTTGGGCGCACCCGTTAACGGAAACGACTGACCGCGTGCCAGTGCGGGCTAGCTACCTGTGCGTTTATCGCGCGTGCCGTAGTCACCGTTACGTCTGTCAGTGACCTTGGGGTGGTTGACTGAGGGTAGGATCACCACGGGGGACTCTCCCGGCCAGGAGAGCACCACGTGCTACTTCTACTTTTGGAAAAGACTGCAATCAAGATCGTCCCACGAGGACATCCGAGATCAAGTAAAGGATCTGAGAAGTAAATGAAATAGTGAGAAAAATTGAAAGATGTAAATAAAGGAAGTAATAGAACATAACAGCTACTGTACACTCTACTGTTGCCTTTGGTTAGTTTGCCACTCTACTCAGCGTTTTGCTGACGTGTTACACTCGTTACCTTTTTCAGGACCAGGTGTTGAGCAGCCAGGGTCGGCAGCTGCAGAGGACGCTGGGCCGAGTAGGGTCCAGTAGAGTTACCACAGCTTTGTACCCCCTTTTTGTTTCTGTTCTAGTGAGTAGTTTCTGTTTCCGCTGTACCTTCTTTACCTGCAGTTTTTGTTATATGATAAATGTTGTTTTACTGTTGTGGTGGTGCCTACTGTAGTAGTTTCTTTCCTTACTGCTGTACTTTCTTACTGCTAGTTATATTCATGCTGAATGTGGTTTATTTTACTGTCTTTTGGTTACTTCCTCGTTGGACGACTGGGTCTTGGGGTTAGTCGAGTCGGTCCAGTTCTCGTGTCTCGTAGGGACTCGGGAATCGGGTCGTTACAGGTAGGGACTCAAACAATCAACAATCGACTACCATCGAGGTGAACAAAGGCCTCAGTGGAGATGCAGATAGAGGATCGGCCGCAATGGGATCAAAGGAGGGCTCCAAGGGAGAAGCCATATCCCAACAGCACTACCTTAGCCACGAAAATCCACAAAAATCGAAAAGGCAAACCAAAGCCCAAGACAATGAAAAGAGTGAAACAACTAAAACCAAAACCAAACACAAGAAAACATAGCACAGACAAGGAAAGAAAAAGCAAACCATCGGAACCTCAACTCCACAATCAGCACCCACCGCCCCTAACTAAGAAGAGCGGCATGGCGAGGAGCCTCCCGGCTCCCCTTCAAACAGAGGGGAGGAAGAGAGGGCTCACCAGAAGAGAGGGGGTGCAGAAACCCTAGAGGGAAGAGAGGAATGAGAGAGGCAACGAGAATAGGAGAGGAGCAGGGGAAAGAAAAGGGGAGGGTGAGGGGCTCTCTCTCTTCTCACTACTCTCTCTACCGATGCCTAATCTCCTTTTACCATTGTTGATGGGTGCTATTTTTAGTTTATCCACCACTAGATCTAAATCCTAGGGCCCTAAATTGTTTACGTAAATCCCTATCTTAGAACCCTAAATGAAATCATATTCCTAATGCTAAACTTAATCTAGAAATTCGTAATTGTATGACACATTTTTAGTATTTTGGCCATAAACTTTTCATTTCAAATTCAAATTAAGTGATTCAAGTTGCGTTGGAAAGCTAATTTCAAGGGCTACAACGTTACTTTTATGTACAACTTGAAATTTGAAGTATAAAGAGGCCAAAAATTTGAGAGAGCCACAACCCACCATCATCCTCTCAAAACCATCCTAACCCTCCACCAATTTCAACAACACCTAACCTATTCTATCCACCTATTCCTTCATCCTACCCCTTGATTCCTAGACTCCTAATCCTAGCCGTTTATTTTGGTGATTCAAGGCAACTTGGATCAACCAATCACAAGCCTTCTTGACCTCTATATAAACACCCTAGCCACCCCCCTTCGGATCATTCCTTTCTACTTCCAAATAAAGTCTACCAACTAGAACTAGTTATTCCTTTCTTCTTCCTTCTCCCCTTGGAGATCTTGGGTGTGCCTTCACATCTACTTCTAAGCCATCGCTCCAGACTTCACTTTCGAAGCCCCTACTTTCCATCATTTTCATTCTAATTCTAGTCAGAATCATTCTTCTAGTTGTAATATTGTTTCTACATGTGTCAAACTCTTATTACTGCAATAAAAATTCCAGTAGTTCCTTTTCAACTTGCCTTTAAGTTGTATGTTTTCTATTAGTATTTATAATAGTTGCATGTTATTAGTCTAGTTGCATTCTAGTAGTAGTAATCTCATATTCGAATATGCTTAGATGCTTCTTAGCATTAGGAAGGTGAATTTTTTCAACTCCCTCCCTATGAATAACTCGGACTCCATTTTTGAACTACGATTTCCATATTTATGAGTTCGATTTGAATATAAATTTAAGAGTTTATAACGCGATTATACTACAACGAAAGCAAATTTTCACAATTATATCAGCATTTAGAATACTTTTGGATGTTCTGCACGTGGGTATGATATTGAAAAATCGCTTTCGTAGTAGTAAATGTGCATAGAAGCTTTTGAAATTTGTAAATTGAATCTAACTTGGAAGATTTTTTGAATAAAAGTATGGGAGTTTGAGTCGTTCGTAGGGAGGCAATCGGAATAGTTCACTTTCCTATGATCTAAGAAGCAGATAGAATGATCTAGATGCGAAATCACTACTAACTAGAACTAGAAGTGAAGTAGAAATTTACTAGAAATAGCATGCAAGTAATGACTATAGCAATTAGAACTAGAGAAAAAACCAGAAGTAAACAAATAACTTGAAGGTAAGTTGAATAGAGAAAAATAAAAATTTTATTGAAAGAATATTGTTAACTAGAACAAGCAGAGATCAACTAGAAATAATTAGACTAAAGTTACAACTAGAACTATAATACTAATTAGAACAAGAATGAGATATCTAGATCCAAAACAAAATAGCTGCCTTGAAGATGAAGCCTCGGCAACATAGAAGCGACGCGGAATCGAATGCGAAGGCACACCTGGGAGGACTTCTTGAAGTAAAGAGAGGGAGAGACTATCTAGCCATATTAAATCATGGGAGAGATAATAAAAGTAGGAGAGAATGAATGGCCACAGGATGTGAATGCATGGGTTTTTATAGGAGGTCAGGTAGAGTTTGTTGCATGGATATTTTGGTTGGGAGGGAGTTCGGTGGGATTGGGTGGATGTTGGATTTTCGATGGACGGTGCATGGGATTTGAGAGGGTACGTCGGTTTTGGATTGGTTTTGCATCGCTTTCAGGTGGAGTGTAGGTTACGTAGGGGATTTAGTGGGATTCGGTGGTGTTGAGTGGACTTGCATGGGAAAGTCGGTGGACGTGGGTTGTTGGTTTTGGTGGGATTTTTTTTTTCTTTTTTTTGCATGGGATTGATTATTTTAAATTGATAGGAGGGCGATTAATGACGTGGGATGCGCATGAATTTACTGGTGGAAGATGTTTGTGTTATGCGGGGAAGGGTTGTTTCGTGGAGATAAGAGGAGGGGGTGTACATAGGATGAGGTTTCATGCATGGGATATGGGCGTGGGGGTTATTTCGAGGAGGGCTTAGATATGGGATATTAGACATAGGATATATATGAGGTGGAAAAATCAAGGGATATTTATGAGGTGGTGGTGGAGGTTTAGGAATCAAAATGGCTCACCAAAAGTATAGAGTAATAAGGTGTTTGGACAATCAACAAGGTTAGGTTAGTCAAGATCTAGATATAAGGAGCTGGGTTCTCAAATAGGCCAGGTATGGCAATCAATTGAGCTAGTATGTCAATCAAAAGGTGGCTCAACCTCCCTATACAATTTAGTTCAATCCGATTTCTCCTCTTTACCAAACTCCAACCAAACACATACTTAGCACATGGACACATATAAATAATAACATCAAGGTACCAGATATAGCTAAGAAAAATATTACATAAAAATTCAAAATTATGCATTATTTACAAAATGATGCAAAATGACTAATCTAACCTAATCAAATGCAATTAGGCCAAGGGGTAGCAGTTGGTGCCGCCCTTCCTCATAAGTGCCTCCCTATTGGGGGGTGCAGGTTCGAGTCCCCATCTCCTCCCCTTGTGGTTGATTGGCTTGCCACCCGCATCGGGTTGTAGGTTTGCATCTCCGCCTACCATGAAAAAAAAAAATCAATTAGACTTAAATTACCCTCAAACTAACATAAGTTAAGCATGAATTATATAATAAAATATAAATTCATCATAGAGGTGCAAAGCATGCTATTTACATAAATAAAAGCTTTTTTTTTCTTTTTTTCTTCTTTTGGCAACTTTTTTTTTCTTCCCTTTCTTTCAGAAATAAAATTAAACTAAAGAAAATAGGCAAAAATTTCTAGGTATTGATAAAAAGTAACTCAGCATTAATACTACCCACCCATGCTTAAGTTCTTGCATGTCATGCATGAAAATAAACATAAAGAAAGGGTAGAGATCACCTGAAATAATATCCGAGTTTATGGCATTCGGCATATCCAAGACCTATAAATACAACAAATATAAAGAAAACATGCTACGTATAGAAGCAATAAAAATCTATGTATATACGTATATATGTGCTAAGTTTAACGCCTCCAACTTAAAGACAATGAAATCACATGTCCTCAATGAAATAGATCGTCTCATCAGCTGGAGGAGGTTCATGGGTAGAAAATGGCTTGAGCCGTTAGCCATTCACAATAAAAACATGCCCATTCTTTGGGTCTTGAATTTGGATGGCCCCATTAGAATACAGGTGGATCACAATAAACAAGACAATCCACTTTGACTTCAGCTTCCCTGTGAAGAATTTTAGTTTTGAATTAAACAACCAAACTTGCTGGTTAGGAGTGAAGGTTTTTCTCTAGATACGACGGTCACAAAAGGCCTTCATCTTGTCCTTGTAAATTTTGGAATTCTCATAGGCCTCCCGCCGAATCTCTTTTAACTCACTAAGTTAGAGTTTCCTCTAGTGATCTCCTGCAGCGAGGTCAAAATTGCATTTCTTCACCACCCAAAACACGTGGTGCTCTAACTCAACATGAAGATGACAAGTTTCACACATGATCTCAAAATCAAGAGACCAGTTGAGTGGTTGGAGAATAGGACCATCATAGATAGCCTTTCTCAAGGTCACGAAAGAGCTGAGACAAGTAGAGTTAAAGTTGAAAGGGACATATGCTATCAGGAGATTTGTCAAAGGTCATGTGATCTTGGAGAAGCCTTTGATAAAATCTGGTAGAAACCCATATATCCCAAGAAGGACTTGATCTGCTTGACTGAGCTAGGCGGAGTTAGACTAAAAATAATATCAGACTTCGCTTGGTCAACTTCCAGATCATTTTCAGAAATTATGTGCCTAGTACTATGCCATCTCTCACAATGAAATGGCTCTTTTCCTAAGAAAGTACTAGATTAACATCAATGCAGAACTTCAAGATCCTGGTGAGATTATCAAGACAAGAGTCAAAATTATCTCTAAGGATGAAGAAATCATCCATGAATACCTCCACAAAATCCTCAATCATGTCAAAGAAAATGGCCATCATACAATGTTGAAAAGTCACTGGTACATTGCATAGGCTGAAAGGCATTTTCTTGAAAGCAAATGTGCCAAAGGGACATGTGAAGGTGGTCTTGTCCTGATCCTCTGAGTTAACAACCTGATTATACCTGGAGTACTCATCCAAGAAACAAAAGAAACTACACTCGACTAACCTTTCCAAAATTTGATCAATGAAAGACAGGGGAAAGTGGTCCTTTGTAGTAGTCGAGTTCAGCTTCCTGTAATCTATACAGACCTGCCAAGAGGAAGTAGTGCAGGTTGGGATGGATTCGCCTTCTTTGTTCTAGATAACTATGAGACCTGCCTTTTTAGGCACGATCTAGATGGGACTCACTTAGTGGCTGATAATGTCAGTGTTCAGCCACTTGATGATTTCCTTTCTAACAACCTCGAGCATATTCAGATTTAATCTATGTTGGGGTTGTTGAGAAGGCTTCACCTCGTCTTCTGTATAGATATGATGAGTGCAATAAAACGGTGAATACCACAGAGATCAGAGATACTCCACCCAATAACTGCCTTGTGATCTTGAAGAATAAAAATAAGTCTAAGCTTTTGTTCTTGGATTAACTGAGAACTGATAATCATAGGATATGTCTCATTGTTGCCGAAGAAAACATACCTGATGGTTTGAGATAAGAGCTTCAATTCAATCACTGATGAAGTAGAGGAAGAAGCAACTGCACGAGAGTGTTCCTGTAGGGGAGAGAATGAATCAGTCAGTGTTGAATGCACTTTCGTGGAGTTTAAAAGTTTGCATCATAGTATAGTCAACAAAAGCAATTTAACATTTAAATTTATAAGCTTGAGAAATAGAAATGAGTTCGAGGTTGTTCGCAGGGAGCAAATTTGGCAAATCAATACACTAATCACAAGTATCAAGAATAATATGTAGGTGAAATCAAAATGATAATCAATATATATATCAGAAATGTATCTCAGAATGCCAGGTGGAAAATGAAAAAATAAAGAGATAAAAATGGTGGTTGAAACCACCAATTTAAGCTCTAATCAAACTCAAATATGTGAACAGCAATCCTCAACCACCTAATGTCAAATTTTCACATCAGCAAATGTGTCTACAGTAACCAAGGGCAAGCGCAAGGGCTAGTTGCAGAGAGCTCGAGAATGGCTAAGTAGCAACTAGGTGTTGAGCAAGGAGAGAGGGCACAATTCCCAAGGTCAACAGTGCAAAACCCTTGTCCCTCCTCCTTAAATCTCTTTTCTCTCTCCAAACTGACCATAGTGAAGAGTACTAGGTACGCTAGTCCAAAGGCCCAGACCCACCAACATGGTGTAGTGGATGAGAGCATGCACAAGCGCGTGCGTGAGGACCTCACCCCGTGCTCACTCAAGTGAAACCAATTTATGCACTGCTCTAGATTATCCCCACACGATGTGGGACTAAAGGTGCCTTCTCCTTGGCGCACAGCTATGCAGCTCCTTCATTGATTGCAGCTCGAGTGTTTGCTCGTTCATGAATTCAAAGCCCAGATGACTTCTGGGATGTATTCCACAGCAGCTGGGAGAGGAATCGAGGTTGAAGGATGGTAGAGCACGAAGGACGAAGCAGAAGATGATGATGGCAATGGCAGTCCTCCGATGGAACCTGAAATCGGTGAACACGACCTCACAACCCAATTAAAGCAGTTTAGAAGCTTTGTCGAGTTGCGTGGAGTGAAACGGCGGTGGTTATGGGTGATGTGTGTGTGTGTGGCGAGTGGCCAGTGTCGGAGAAGGTGATCGGATCTATGTGTATTCAAGGGAGTTGTGGAGTGGGTGGAAGTTAAACTAGGTAGAGGGCTTTTGAAGGTGGAGGTGAGGCGAAGCTAGCGGAGGTGATTGCATGTGGTTTGGTGGCGTGTAGTGCCAGCGTGAGCTCATTTGAGCTCAGGCCGGCCATGGGGAAGACGATGGGAGAGCAGGTGGTTGTGCAGTCAAATTAGGGAGATAAGGTCCTAAGGGTGATCTAGAGAGGGAGAGAGAGAGTTTAGGAAGACTTAGGGAAAGCAAGAGAGGTGGAAGAGTCCAGCATTGACCGATCGGATGCGAAGAAGACGAAGGCGATGACGATTCGACATCGAGGAAGAAGAGGTCAATGGCGATCTTAAGAGGGGAAGACGGAGGGACATCCAATTTGATGGTTGGATGGCCGGAGGAAGTGATCGGAGAGGGTCGTCGGAGCCAAAGACGTAGTGGCCAGAGGGCAAAGAGATAGGGCTATTCCAGTCCAATCTTGGCTGAAATTGATGCTGGGACTAAGAGGGTTCTTTATAGAGCTTAGAATTGAGCTCTAAATCAGGGAAGAGGCCTGATTGAGCCTTGCTATTGGGAATAAAACTTCCCCAATTTCCTTGAGCTCCCCTGAGCTCTAGGAATTGATTTGGAATCCCTGAGGTGATTTAAAAGATTGGGTAGGTCCTCGAGATCAATTCCTCCAAATTTGGAGGGATTTGGATCCGATTGGAGGGAGAAATCCTCCCTCGAATCTTGTTGCAGGTGCATTCCCACCAACAATAGCGGTAGGGACCTTTTTTCAAGAAATACGAGAAAGTTAGGGACTTGATCGCAAGAAAGTTGAAAGTTAGGGGGCTGATTGTGATAAACAAAGATTTTAGGGACTAAATTACAATCTAGGTCAATATGGACTCTGATTGGGCTCAAATTTTGGTGTTAACTTAATTTGGACCCAAGGAATCAAATGATGAACTTGGATTTGAGTTGTGACTATGTTTGACTGGGTAAATTGCAGAGAATCCTAAATTAAGGCAAATTCCCATCTGAAACTCTATTTTAGGTCAAAAAAGGTTCAGATGGTCAAGACAAAGGTATCAAACCTTTTATAATATTTTTTATGAATTTTAGGAAGTTTAGATTAATTTTATCCTAACTAGAACCTCTTAAATTTAAGTGGGTTTGATAATTAGGGTTTGTAGTCTATTTCTACCCTCAAAATGCGCGAAACCCTATTTTAGTAAATGTGGAGCCACTTTTTAGACTTTTGTGATCAATTAACCCTTAAGTGACCCCATGGTTATTATGTATTCGTGATGTGCTGTTAAAATTGTAGAATTAACCATGCTTCCCTATTTTCTTCTCAAATCAGAATGATACGGAATTATAACCGTCAAAGGATTAGGTAGGAGCTTTTATCATTCAAACCTAACTGAATGTGGCTAGTTAGGGCCTGTGATAATGTTACCATCATACCCTCATGCCTAGCTTTTACTAGCCCCCAGCAAATCCTATGGACCAAGCCAGATCTCTAAGCTGGATGTAGCTATCAGGATGCCCTACTAAGCCTCATCTCTAGAAATCAGATCAAAATACCAACAATAGGCATAGAGCTACTCAAGTACCAGCTAAGATCCAAACCTGACTAGCCTCAACCTTGTGTTTGCCATGAAGGTTTCTAAGGCTCGCAAAAACTACCTAGAGGTTCGTGACCTCACCGGTTAAAGCACCCGTGCATATCTATAGCAAGTCCAAGTTCAATTACTAGTGCATTTTTGGTAAGAGAGATAGAGAGGGATTTTTCATTTTGAGAGTTTTCTCTCTTTTATTTTATATATTCCCCTAAATCCAACATCAAATTGGCCCTAAACACTATTTTTATCAGATTCCTTTTCCCCACCATCAGTCCTCGAAGGATTCTTGGCGTCCGATGCTTCAGGATAGAACCACCCATGCAACCCCTAGAACCTTGGCTTTCGACACTTCGGGATAGTCCAACCCATGGCATTTTGTAGCTAAATTCAAGCCCTGGCAATCGACATTTTGGGATAATCCCGTTCATGGCACCTGAACCAACACAAGGTACTTACATGCCCCTAGTAGGATATTTAGGTATCCTACGAGATAAGCACTGAGGAGACGATATGTTATTACGCATCTTCGAGGGGAGTATTTTTCATTCCACCTCTCTACACTGGGAACTCGTCAAATCAACTTGTGTCTTCAAGCTGCTTTTAAGCTAGATCTTTAGGAAAATCTTTTTCAAAATGGAACACTTTTGACATTATTTCTTCGTTAAGCGCAATGAACCAGACTGGTGTGTGAATTTTGGATTCCTAGGCTACCAAGTCCCGCAAATTAGAGAGCAGGCAACGGGACTGAATAATCCTTAAGCCTTAGACTTAATACATCAGCCTCGCACTTTCCTCAACCTCTTGACGACTAATCCTGATCTTAACAAATACGTAAGTGTTTAAGCCCTAGAATAGGCCCAAGAGGCCTAAGGTCGGTACTTGTCACTAATCTCCTAAGTTTTAGCCTTCTAGGTCTTAATTTATCATCTGATCCAGTATAGAACTTAGGTAAGTTCCATACTCAATCATAGGGACTATCTTATTTTCTTTCTTTTAGATTGCTCCTTTTTTTTCTTTTCTTTTCTTTTCTCCTTCTCAAATTTTCAATTCAACTCAAAATTGACCTCTCCTTTCTCCTTTTTTTTTTGAATGAAACCCCTCCATGAATCTAATTTCATAGCATTTTGCACTTTAATACCCCCCCATACCTAACATTTGTAATGTCCTCATTGTAAATTAGGTGGGTTCGAGTTCAACTTAGATCATACATTAGAACAGGTTTGGTGGGTGGCAAATGGGTCGGGATGACTGTTGCAGATGATTTCTAGCTCTGATATAAGTATCAAAGGTGGAGTTGGTTGTTCTAATGGATGAATCTTAAAGTGCAATATAATTTCAGCATAAAGATAGGTCATAAGGGTCTCAGGTTTTTTCAAAATGATGGGTTACCTCTCGTTAAGTGCTAAGTTTAATGCCCTCAGCTGGGTGTAATGTGGGTTAAGGAGAATGGAGATCAAAAGATGCTGTAGCAAGATTCGAATCAGTGAGTTCGAGGAACATTTTGAGTCTTTGACCTTCACAACAAATGGTTCTGAGTCGTGGTTAAGTTCACTAGTTTCAACAGCTCCATTTCCAAAGACTCATCAAACGAGGAATGGTCCAATCCACTTTGATCTTAGTTTTCTTAGGAAGAGCTTGAGCTTGGCATCAAAGAGTAATACTTTCTGTCCATGATGGAAAGATTTTCGCGAAATGTGCTTGTCATGGAAGGCTTTGACCTGCTCTTTGTAGAAATGCAAGTTCTCATACGCATCATTGTGTAGCTCCTCGATCTCGCTCATTTGCAACCGACGATGGATTCCAGCCGTCATGAGATATAGATTACACTTCCTTACTACCCAGTAGGCTTTGTGCTCCATTTCTACAGGGAGGTGTCATGCCTTCTCGTACGCACGTCTAAAGGGAGACATTCCTACCTAAGTCTTATGGGGCAGTGGTTCTGTCAGAAAAGCGGGTAGACCAATCTTTTCTATTAGGCCGAACAGTGACCTGAAGGATTTTCTTGATCTCCCGATTGGATAATTCAATCGATCCATTGGTCTAGGGGTGATAAGGAGTCGAGATACAATGTGACACCCCATACTTTTTCATCAGGGACTGGAAGTGCATATTCACAAAATGAGACCCGCCATCGCTGATGATGGCCTTCGGAACCCCAAATATGGAAAAGAGGTTCTCCTGAATAAACCGAAGAACAACCTTATGATCATTTGTTCTAGTGGGGATGACTTCAATCCACTTCGAGACATAATCAACAGCGAGTAAGATGTACTTGAAGCTGTTAGATCCTAGAAAGGGTCCCATGGAATCAATTCCCCAGATGTCAAAGATTTCTCACACGATGATTAGACTCAAGGGCATCATATCACGTGGGCCCATGTTGCCAAGGGTCTGACAATAGTTACATGCCCTACAATAGGATTGTGTGTCTTTGAACATTGTGGGCCAAAAGAACCCACACTGGAGGATCTTCGCTGTGGTTTTATGCCTGGAGTAATGGCCACCGCAAGCCTAGTCATGGTAGAATGAGATGACATCATTGACCTCATCGTCGAGAATGCATCTCCAGATCACTTAGTCATTACTAATGTGGAAATGATATGGATCTTCCTAGACATAGTATTTGTCATTGGAAATTAGCTTGTCCCGCTAGCAGGTCACCCAATCAGGAGGGACTTTCCCTGTAACCAAGTAGTTCACGATATCGGCAAACTAGGGAAGTCCATTGATGGCCAAGAGATGCTCATCCGAAAAGTGCTCAATGATAGGTCCGAACGGGTCAGTGACTAAAGAAGGAAGGCAAGACAAGTGGTCAGCTACCACATTTTACTTTCCCACCTTGTCACGAATTTCAAGATCGAATTCTTGCAACAACAAGATCCAACAGATTAATCTAGGCTTCACATCCTTTTTTGTAAGTAAGTGCCTTACTATAGTGCGATCCGAGTAAATGATGACATGGGATCTTAGGAGGTATGATATGAATTTCTCCAAATCAAATACTACAGCTAGTAGCTCTTTCTTCGTAGTTGTGTAATTATGTTAAGCCTCGTCTAATGTCATGCTGGGGTAATATATAACCACCGATTTCTCATCGATTTTCTAACCCAGCACCACTCCTACTACGTAATCAGACGCATCGCACATGATCTCTAAGGGTTGAGACCAGTCAGGAGATTACAGGATTGGTGCTTGGGTGACTTGGTCATGCAGGATTTCGAAAGCATGAATACACTCACTCGTCATCTTGAAAGGTGTGTCCTTTCGTTAAGGGGCGCGCAATCTTGGAAAAATCAGATATGAATCGACAATAGAATCCAACGTACCCCAAAAATAATCTAATGTCTTTGACCAAGTCAAGAACAGTTAATTTAGAAATTAGATTTACCTTAGCCCATTCAACTTGGATACCTCTCTTAAAGACAAGGTGTCCAAGCATGATGCCCTTAGGACCCACGAAGTGGCTCTTTTCCCAAGAGAGAACCAGGTTCACTTTGATGCATCTTCAAAGGATCTGGACCAAGTGCAAGAGGAAATCATCGAAAAATTCACCAAAAATTGAGAAGTCATCCATGAAGACTTCAATGTATTTACCCACCATATTGGAGAATATGGCTAGCATGCATTGCTGAAAGGTGGCGAGTGCATTGCAAAGCCCAAATGGCATCCTGTAAAACACGTACATACCATAGGGGCAAGTAAAGGTGGTCTTTTCTTGATCTTCGGGATGGATTTCCACTTGATTATATCCAGAGTACCCATCCAGGAAACATAAAAATCGATTTCCCACTAGTTTCTGGAGAATCTAATCAATGAACGGGAGCAGGAAATGATCTTTCTTCATAGAGGCATTCAATTTTCGATAGTCTATGCAGACTCCATAAATTTGCAATATGAGTTGGGATGTGATGGGAACACTATCATGAGACATAGCTAACTCAATTTGGTCTTATAAAGTCAATAAAAGCTCCTACATATCAGTCAGAAGGTCTCTTGAGTAGGTTGAGTTATTTTGAGAGGAAAAGATGAAAATAGGGTTATTTATGAAATTTTACCATCTTATCACAAATACAGAATAACCTCGGGGTATGGCAGGGGTTTATTAAAGGTCATTTAGTCATTAATGCCTAATAAGTGGGTCCATGTAGACAGAAACGGGTTTTCACGCATTTCAAGAATTAATGGAATCTAAAACCCTAAAATCAGACTTGCTTAATTAACTGAGGTTCTAGTCAGGATAAAATTCATCTAAACCCTCTAAAAATCATAGAAAAATATTGTCTAGGGTTTGGCATCCTTGATTTGACCATCTGAACCCATTTGACTTGAAACAGTCTCAAACAGACTATTACCATAATTTGGGTTTTTTGCATACATTACCCAGTCAAATTAGGTCAAAACCAAGATCCAACTTCATCATTGGATTCCTTAGGTCCAAATTAGGTTTGTATCAAAATTTGGGCCCAATCAGGGATTATCTTGACCTAGTTTGCAATTTGGTTCAGTCTAACTCTTTCTATTTCACAAGTGCCCCTAGCTTTTGAAATTCATTACAATTAGGCCCCTATCTTTGTCATCACTCTTTGCAAATAGGTCTCTCCACCATTATCATGGAGGAATCCTATTCTGGCGAGCTTCTTTTGGCAAGAACTCTGTGATTACTTGACGAATCCCTCTCAAAATTGAAAGGGAGATTCGTCAGGTAATCTCCTTCCTATTGAGCCATGTCCAAGTCTCCAATTCTTTCTCAATCTCTCATGCGAACGCATGAGAGATGTGGGTATCCTACTCTGGAAAACTTACCAAGCTTGAAAGCTTGGTTTCCAAGCTTCGAACCTCCATCTAAGGCCTATTTAAAGACCCCTAAGGACAAATCGTCCTCTTCACGTTTGTTTTCGGTCGAAATCCCTCTATTTCCTCCCTCCTCTCCGATCGAAAAGCTCCATGATGTCCGGTGACTCCCTCCGACCACTCTCATCATCCACTCATAATACCAGTGGCGGATTCTCCTTCCTCTCCATCTTCCGCGTTGCACCATACCAGCGAGCACCCCAATTCTCTTTGTCATCGCTTCTACCCTGGAGCTCCCTTCGTCTCCGATGTCGGCTACACCAGACCTGATGTCGCTCCTCTCCCTCATCGACCACCACTTAGTCTCCTCGACTCCTTATCTTTTGCACATCATCACCATGCTACTACGCTGCTATTTTGACCGCTTCTATGCCGTCCACGATGTTGTCTTCCCCACGACTGGCATACCTTCGACGTGATCGCGCGTCTGCTTCACTCCACCAAACCACCTCCAACTGGTCCCAAAAACTCTGCCTCATCCACGCAAGCAAAACCCCTCAAGAAATCGAGGGGAATGCTTGCCTAAGCCCTCCACCGAACAAACCCAACTCCGCCTTTGATTTTTGTCTCCACCAGCCTCCTCTGACCACATTCACGGCACGCCATCGCCACCATGACCTTCGCCGCACTTGCGCGCTTCTCCTGAGCTCTTCTGATGTGGCCCTTCGGCCGTATTCTTAGTTTCATGTACGAAGCTGGCCGCTGCCATTAACAAGCTCCTTCAAGAGAGCTCGACATCATGGTCTTGCATCAATAGCTCCAAGCGCTACATACAGGCAACACGGAATCCCTCCAGGCATCCTTCCAGGCTCTCAATTAGGAGAACTAAGCATTCCTTCATCGTCAAATTGGACGCATAATTTAGCAGTTGCTCGCGCGAGGAAGAAGGGACAACTTAGTCTCACATCGTTTGTGGAAAGAGGCTTGCCTATGCATATATTATTTTTCTCATTCGACTTTATCGCCTCGAACACCCGGGGGTGAGGTCCCCACACCTAACCCGCTCACCTGACTCGACCTGCTTCACTGCTCAGCTGCGACCTCACGCACGCAGCCCTGCTCTCGGATCTGGTTACTGTTCCTACCCGATTACCCGGTTAACCCCAAGTCTTTGAGAGAAAGAAAAGGAGAGAAAGAAAGAGAGAGAGGGGAGGGTTTTTTCCTCGCTGCCTATCTCTCGACACCTAGCATTCTGAAGAGGCTTTTGCCTCTGTTGGTGTTGTGCTCTATTGTGCCTCTCCTTGAGGCTTGAAGAGAGAGGCCTTTGCCTTTGCTAGATAAGGCGTCTGAGCGACTATTTTGACGTTTGAAATTCTACGGACTTGATACTGTGATTGACTTTAAGTGCTTGTAAAACTTAAAGAGTAATTTGGTGATTCAAATCACCATTTTACTCTAATCTTTTTGCCACATTGACTCTAGAATCTATAATTACATCATTTGTGCTTGAAATTGTTATTATATTGCTATATTCTTGCTTACAATTGTGATCTTGAGATAAATTGCCATATTTCTCCCTGTGTTTGACCTTGGACTTTTCTAAGTTATAAATTTTAAGTGTTCTACGTGATTTATCGGCTATACTACAGCACATTACTTTTAAAACAGTGATTCAGAGTGTACAACATTTTTATGTTGTTGCCAGGGAGCAACGTGCAATTTGATCTCCTGATTGCAATATTTGATTTGATCCTAACTTGCTCTATCTATTTTACTATGATCTGTGTAGGGGAATCAAATCAAGGAGAGTCAGACAAGCACCAAACACTCCAGGGGCAGGTAAACTCCATCCACTTTCTCCTAAGCCCCTGATTCTGAAAAGCTAAAAGAAGAAAAATCAATTAGGTCTAACTTGCATTCTATTCTTAGATTAATCATCACAAGTTGCCTGATTTGATACATTCTTTTTAGAAAACATCCCAAACCTGATTCTTGCACCTACTTAGGGATTTAAGACACCAGGGGCTACCACTTTCTTGATTGAGCCTTAGGTGCTAAATTTGGAATTAATTGTTTGACCAATTAAGAGTCAGTTAGGGTTTCCATTTTAGGGTTTTGGAGACACACTTGCTTAAAACAAGAATTGATCTTCCCAAACTGTGTGTGTCCTAAGCCTTGATTGAACTTACCTAAGAAGCAAACCCTAAGAATCAAGCTCTAAATCTCACTTGAATCCTAAAAGTAGGGACCTAATAATCAAGGACAAATCAGGTGAAGTTGACTCACCTTGCGGGGTCAACCAATCTTCAAATTAGGTCACCACTCACAAAAACATCTTAAAGTTCAAGTGAAATCCTAAGCACCCACGCTCTAAACTTAAAATTGGTAGACTTAAGAGGTCAAGTTATCCATTCTGGTCTACCTAGACCCTCAGTGACAAGGAAGGTCGGGTGGGGGAAACCCTGTAACCCATGGGGACACTCTACTATGTAGGGATCTTTGCAGGACTCTCCCTTCCTGGATGCCCAGGTAATTCTTAGGTGGATGACTTTTTGATTTAGAGGTATCATCCACCTGAACCTCGACAGTCATCCAAAGATATTTGGGTGTCTTGATTGGGTCCATCACACCTTCTATCCCTCGTCTTCTCCATCGGTGCATGTTTAGGAGGAGGTCCCTAAGACTACCCTTGAGGCCTCCATTAGCTATTCACTCTCGTCGAGGTCAAGCCTTGACTTCTCTATTTGTGCAACCACCCGACCAAATTGACATATCTTCTGATTCATCCGAGCCGAGATCTCTGGTTAGCCCATATTTGTGGGCTATTTAAGTATTTAAGTGTCTAGGCATTAAGTTAATTTTAACATTTAGATAGCATACATTAGGATGTAAATAAATTAATTCATATTTTTAGCTTAAGTGAATAATTCATGCATTTAGAATTAACTTAGGGTTGCACACATTTAATTAGTTAATTAATTAGGTGCACTATTTTAATTAACATAGAAGTTAAGGAGTTATGTATAAATAACCCTAATTATTTTATTCTTTTTTTCTTCTTCTTCTCCTTTGCAGGTAACTCCTCCGTCTCTGCCGCCTCCTCCTACGCATCAACATTGATTCTACGGTGGCTTTTGAATTTCAAATCTTTGTAACCGTGGCTACAAAAGAGAAGGAAGGGCTGCCATTCAAGCGGAGGCCACCACCCCTTTGTTCTTCACTGTGTGTAGAGAACTTTGCTTCTCATCCATTCAATACCACCGGCCTCCCACTGCGGCAGTGTGACTCCACCACCGTGGGCGTGTGGGGTGATAGCCTACACCGCCAAGAGTCCCTGCAACTTCTCCTGCCCGCACCTCAACCCTACCAAGCACACCTGCCCACCGCACGCCCTCACCTCAGCTAGCAACCCACACCAGTGCCTGCACGCCCTCACCTCAACCAGCAACCCACGCCAGCACCTGCACACCCACTCCCTCACCCCAGCCAGTGCCTTCACCCCACACGTCCTTGCCTAGCGCGCGTCCTCCAGCAGTGCCTTCACCTCCAGCGCACCCATGCCTCAGCACGCCCGCGCCTCCTCGCCTTCACCACGCCCCAGCGCCCCCGCTCCAACGCCTCCCTACAACACCTACAGCCGGTACCAACAGACCCCCGTGCGCGCTTATGCACCCTGCAGAGCGCCGCCCCTCCACGCGCTGTCCCTCCTCACGCCTGCAGCATGCGCGGCCAGTGGCAGCTAACGCCACCCACCTCCAACCTTTCCTCTGTCAGGCTGGCTCCGACCACCATCCATCAAGTTGCCACCACCGTCAGATGTGGATCGGGGAGGGCTACCTCTGGTCGCCAACTCGCCGTCCATCTCTCCTTCATCCGTGCACAAGCTCCACCCGAAGCTAATCCCCTATTTCATCCTCTATTAATAATTACATTTCATTCCATTACCACAAAAATGGATTTTGATTTATCATTATTTTATTATGGTGAATTTATGCCTTCATGCTTATGCTTCTGGAGAATTGCTAAACCTTATTATTCATCTCTATGTGCATTGAATTTAATTTTGAATTACATTTTAGTATGCATGCAAGTGAATGGTACATGGCATACCATTGCACATGGATAATTTTTTGATGTAAAAATTACATTAACACCCCTTGACTTCTCCATAAATTTAAGGTTTACTTTCAGAGCTACACAGGCATTGTTTGATCTGGCGAATAGCTTAGCGAACTTGATTTTGACCTAATAACGAGTTTAACTAAGTCATTGCCTCCTTGTGGATACGACCCGCTCTCCTATGAGTGGTTTAATTTTAATTTTAATTATTTTGTTAAGCGATTTTCCACTACTTTGATCCTACAACGACAAATCATCTTAATAACATAATTCGAAAGCAAAAACTGACTTATCAATCTCCTTCATCCATACTCATGGAACAACTAGTAGAAGAAGAAAACAACCTCCAAAATCAGCTTCAACGTCTCAATGATCTATTCCAAGCCTTTATGAATCCACCGCAGCGTCCTATGATGCCAGATCATTACAATCCCGCTGCAGTGGTGATCGAACCTCAAGTCTAAATCACGGCTAGAGGTCTTGATAATGAACTCAAGACCAACATGATTCATGCTATCCCTAAATTTCATGGCCTTAACTCCGAAGATCCCTTCCAGCATATCAAGCAACTCAAGCACCTGGCCGAGACCTTTGGGTCAGAAGCTCAAAATCGGGATATATTGCTCATGAAAATGTTCTCCTTCTCTCTCATGGACAAGGCTGCTCACTGGTACCAAACCCTAACTCGTCCAATCCACACATGGGCTAAACTACAATCCAAGTTTCTGAAAACGTTCTTCCCTGTTGGTCGAACAAATGCTCTACGACACCAGATCACACATTTCACGTAGCAAGCAGGAGAACCACTTCATGAGGCATGGAATCACTTTTTGGATCTCAGGAGAAAGTGCCCCCAACACAGAGTTCATAAATGGGAACAAGTCCAGTCCTTTTACCAGGGACTCTGCGAGGATATTGGATTGTTCGTCAATGTGTCCTGTGGAGGAAACATCATGGGTCAACATGAAGACACCGTGTGGGAGATTCTCGAGAACATGCGTGAGAACTCCATCAATAATGAATCCATGGGCGGACTACTGCTCGTGCATTGATGAATCCATGGGGAGCACATGAGATGCAAGGCTTGTCCTCTTCCGTTGACTTGGAGTTAATGGCGAATCGCCTAGACAAGGTTTCTATCATTGAGAAGAAGGTGGATGAGCTGACTCGACATCTGAAGCCACCTCTGCGCAAAACCCATTCGCACAACCATCCTCTAGGAGGGAGGCTATGCACAACATCTATCACCGATCTTCTCAGGGGATGGATCCATACCCACCCCCGTCTGATCTAGGGTTTGGAGGAAACTCCAGATCTGCCTACTCTAGTTGGGGGAACTCTAAACCCTCGTCTTCTGATTTCTCTGAGATTCCTCAAACCTGCGAGGATCTCAACGCCATCCAGAACGATCCTTTCTCAAACGCCTACAACCCTGGATGGCGAAATCATGCTAATTTCACATGGTCAGGGAACAATCAAAATTAGAGACCTCAATATCAGCCACCTCAGCCTCGACCCAACCCGACTTTCCAAACTAGGCCAACTCGAGAAGATCAAATGACTCTTATCCTTCAGACTCTGGCTAACATTCAGAAGACGAATGTGGCTATGCAAAAATAACATAAAGACGAGATCATAGAGGTTTGTAATCAACTCACCCAGATGGCAAATCCCCGCCAACCTGGTGCACTCCCTTCGCAACCTTTGCCCAATCCATATAACGTGCTGAACCAGAGGCGCGTTATGAACTAAACTCAGGGCTAGGCTTACTATATCTATTACGCTCATTCTACTCAATCACCCGACGGGATAGAGGCTTCAACATCCTATGCGGGTTATCAACAGCAACCACCTCTTTTGACTACCCCAACCCAGAACCAAGTAGGACTGAATTCTATTACCACCCATAGTGGCAAAACAACTCAGGAACCACCTTACCCGAGCCCCTCTCAGCCTGGTAGTTCAAACCCAAACCCTAGGTTTGGTTATTCAGGATACCCCTGTTCCAGATCAAAAGCCTGGACCAATTCTAGAGGAACATGCAGAAGTTCCATTTCCCGAGGCCTTGACTAAAGGAAAGAAGAAACCCAAACCCGTGGCTCTCGAGGAGGACCTGGTCAAACTCTTTGAGCAGGTCCAAATAAGCATCCCGATGATGGATGCAATTCGCCACGTACCGGCTTATACGAGATTTCTGAAGGATGTATGTACACCTAGACATAAGTCGTGAACCAAAGGCAGGTGCCCAATCGTATTGTCGGAGCAAGCCAGCTCCATCATTTTGAGTAAACTCCTACCTAGGCAAAAGTTCTCAGTACCCCTCTGATCTCCTGTACAATCGACAATATTCAATTTGACCATGCATTATTGGATCTAGGAGCCTCCATAAACCTAATACCTACATCCCTACTTGACCACCTTGAAGAATCTGAGCTCAAACCGACAAAGGTGACATTGCAGTTAGCTAATCGATCTATTAAGTCACCAAAAGGAATTCTCGAGGATGTCATAGTTAGGGTACACGATTTCTACTTCCCCGTGGACTTTATAGTTTTAGACATGGATGCTCCTAAGAGCTTGAAGAACACATCGATCATTTTGTGGAGACCTTTCTGACCACAACTAGGGCCAACATCAATTGTGAGGAGGGCCAAATTGAGTTAAAATTTGGGAGCAGGACACTAAAGATCTATATCTTTAATGCCCAAGGAAGAATTAATTGTGGGGTTATCGAACAAATTTGCGACATCGAGTCTGTGGTTAACGACCCATATGTCGAGGAAAACCTACTTATCTCTGATGATCAACCACAAGAGGATCAAACCCCACACTTAGAGGAGCCTAAACCAGACTTAGAGATACCTTTAGCTCTTGCCATTGATCCTGAACCTTACCCTAAACCACTTGCTGCTACTGAAAATCCATTCATGGAGTTGAAACCCCTCCCTAACCATCTCAAATATGTCTTTTTGGGTTCTAATTAGACATTTCCTATGGTTATCAATTCTCGCCTCACCTTTGATCAGGAAACAGGTCTGATTTCTATCCTTCAGCAGCATCAGAGAGCCATTGGTTGGCCTCTTGATGACCTAATTTGCATCAGCCCCTCATATTGCACGCATCACATCTACACCGAAGAGGGCTCATGACCATCCCATGAAATGCAGAGACACCTGAATCCGAACCTGCAGGATGTCATGAAAAAGGAGATCATCAAGTGGTTAGATGCAAGCACCATCTACCCGATCTCCGACAGTCGTTGGGTGAGTCTAATCTAGGTTGTGCCCAAAAAGGTTGGACTCACTGTCATTACAACTGAAACTGGAGAGACTATATCGACACACATCGCAAACTCGTGGAGAGTCTGTATTGAATACCGAAGACTAAATGCCTCTACGAAAAAGGATCATTTCCTACTACTATTTATTGATCAGATACTTGAGAAATTGGCATGGAATCGATTTTTTTTCTCTTGGACGGGTACTCCAGTTATAACCAGGTGGCAATCCATCTTGAGGACCAAGAGAAGATTACCTTCACCTGCCCTTTCAGGACATACGCGTGTTGTAGGATGTCGTTCGGTCTCTACAATGCAGCTACTACCTTTCAGCGGTGCATGCTTGCCATATTCTCAGATATGGTAGGTGATGGGAACACCATCTTGAGCCATAACTATCTCAATTATCTAATTAAGTCATTAAATGCTCCTACATAACCGCTAAAGGACTGTAATTCACTGCATAATTATTCTGAGAGAAAGATAAGAAAATAGGATCAAAACTATAATTTTACCATCATATCTTGAATGTAGAACAACCACGGGTTTTCCCAGGGAGTAATTAAGGGTAAAATAGTCTTAAATATTCAACAAGTGGGTTCATACAAACAGAAAAGGGTTTTCGTGTGTTTTGAGAATTAAATAACTTCTGAAACCGTAAAAACAGACCCGCTTAATTAACTGAGGTTCTGGTCAGGATAAAATTAACCTAAACCCTCTAAAATTCCTAGAAAAATATTATCTATGATTTGGTACCTTCAATTTGACCATGAGAACCCATCTTGACCCAAAACAGAGTTTCAGACAGACATTTACCTTAATTTGGGTTTTTGCATAAATTACCCAGTCAATGTGGTCAAAACCAAAATCCAACTTCACCATTAGATTTCTTAGGTCCAAATTAGGCTGATACCAAAATTTGGGCTCAATCTGAGATTGTCTTGACCTAGTTTGATCATGTATATGCCCTTAACTTTCAAAATCCTTACAAAAAGGACCCAAACCTTGTCATTGTTTTCACAAATAGGTCCCTTCCGCCATGAATCCTATTCCTACAAACTCCAGTGACCCAAAATTGGCAAGTTCTCCTTGATTCCTTGATGAATTCCTCTCAGATTTGAAAGTGAAGTTCGTCAAGGAATTCTCTTCCTTTTGAGCCAATTCCCATACCCTAAAACCTTCCTAATCTCTCATGCGAACGCATGAGAGATTTGGGTATCCTAGAAAACTCCTATTCCAGTGAGCATTCCTAGCTTGGAAGCTTGGCTTCCAAGCACAAATCGACCTCCTAAGCCCTTTGTAAGAACCTCCAAATATACCAAACCTCTCAGGCTCGATTTCGACCGGATCCACCCTAAATTCTTCCCTCCTAATCTGGCCAAAAGGATCCTCGAGCTCTGGCGACTCTCCCTGCGTCTCCTCATCATCTGACCGCAATACCGGTAGTAGATACTCCTTCCACATCCTCCTCCGCATCATTACATAGCAGTGGGCGCTCCTATCTCCATCATCGCCGTTTCCTTCTCATCGAGGTCATCTTCGTCTCCGACGTCAGCCATACCACAACCGACGTCGCCTTTGCCCCTCATCGTCCTCCAATCACCTAGATAAGTTCCTTAACTCCTCTACTTCGTTTACATACCAACCGCACTTCATTTCGACCGCCGTATCACACTGACCACCTTCACCATCCCCCGCTCCGACCAAACCTCCGGTGAGGCTCCCCCATAGCTACAATCATCCACACGCCTTGCCACAACTCCCAAAAACACCGTCGTCCCTCCGCGCACAAAACCCTTATCTCTATTCGCCTTCCCGTCCACCCGAACTCCCCGTCAAACAAACCCATCATGTCCAACCTATTTCGCCTTCGCCAGCCACCTATACACACCTTCGCAGCACGCCACCGCCACCCACACCTTTGTCGCATCCCTGCGAAGATCTTGAACCTATTTAACTTGACCACAAGGCCGTATTCTTGTTTTCTGGTCTTCACTACCTCGACCACCATTAGCGAAGTTTCAAGCAAAGCTTCAACCTCGCTCCAGCACCTACAGGCCCCAGACGAAGCCCCAGGCACAGCGGAACATCTCTAAGAGTGTAACGAAGGAGCCAATTTGGCTCTTTGACTGAGCCTTTGACCACAACTGCACGAAGCCTCAGTAGCAGCGCACACAAAGGAAGGGAGGTGGGATTAGTCCCACCTCGGAAGCTGAGAAGCACCTGCGTCCGCATAAGTTAGTTTTGTGTTCTGGGCTCATTGCCTCAGAACACGGGGTGAGGTCCCACTAGCCTCACTCACCCGACCCACCTAAGCCCTCACTTCTCGCTCACCACCCACTATCGGTGAGCCTAGACCTAGGTACATGCTTGACCCGAATACTCGATTACCCGTTACTATGGAAGGCTATAGGAGAGCGAATCCCAAAGAGCGAAAGAGAGAGAGTGCGTGGGGATAGGGGTTTTTGCTCTCACTGGTACCTGTGCGACCTTTAGTCACAGAAAGAAGCAGAGAAAGAAAGGAGAAGATAAGAAGAATAGTAGAATGGTAAAGAAGAAAGAAAGAGTTCTAAAGGAGAAGAAAAGAAGAGCAGCTGAGACAGAATCAAAGAAGAGAGAGACCCTTGAGTCCCTTGGAAGCACTGTAGCAACCAGCTTTTTAAGCCATTTGATACAAGCCTCTACCATCTGATTGAATACACTTGAGGGTTTATTTCCTTGATTGATGCTGTTGATTTAGTTGCTATTATTGTTAAGAGTAATTGGTGATTCAAATCACCATTTTACTCCATTCCTTTTGCACATTGATACTTGACATTATTATTATTGCAATCTCTTATCTTCCAATTGTGATCTTGAGTTTTAAATTTCCATATTGCTCCTTGTGTTCGACCTCGGATTTTCATTCGAGTAATAAATTATATGTTTTCGCACTGATTCGATCTATACTACAACGCGATGATTTTAAAACTCGTTTAAGAGCGAATAACATTTTAGCGTCGTTGCCGGGGGGCAACGTGCAGTTAGATCTTTTGATTGCAATATCATATTTGGTACTAACTTGCTCTATCTCTTTTTACTGTGATCTATTTCAGGGAGGGACTCGTTAAAGGAAGATCAGCCACACATCAACCACTCCAGGGGCAGGTAAACTCCATCCACTTTCTATGCCCCTGATTCTAAAAAGCTAAAAAAGGAAAAAAAATCAATTAGGGCTACTTGCATTATATTCTTAGATTAATCATCAAGTTGCCTGATTTGATACATTCTATTTAGACAACATCCAAACCCTGATTTGTGCACCTACTTAAGGCTTAAGATATCTAGGGCTATCACCTTCTTGCTTGAGCCATAGGTACCACATTTGACGGATTAAATTGGACCAATTAGAGCCAATTTGGGTTTCCAGTTTAGGGTTTTAGAGACACTTGCTTAATCAAGAATTGATCTTTCCAAACAATGTGTGCCTAAGCCTTGAGTGAATTGATCTATTCAAGTAAATCCTAAAATTAGGCTCTTAATTTCATTTGAACACTAAAAGAGGGACCTAAATTTCTCAAAGGACAAAACAGGTGAAGTTGACCCACCATGTTTGGTTAACCAATCTTCAAATTAGGTCATTTTGCACAAAAACATCTTAAAGTTCAAGTGAAATCATAAGCATCCTTGCTCTTAACTTAAAACAGGTAGACTTAAGAGGTCAAGTCCCCATTCTAGTCTACTTGGATCATCAGTGACAAGAGAGGTCGGGTGGGGGAAACCCTGTAACTTGTAGGGGCACTCTACCATGTAGGGGTCTTCGCGGGACTCTCCCTCTCTGATTGCCTAGGTAATTCTCAGGTAGACGACTTTCTGACTAAGGGGTATCATTCGCCCCGAACCTTTATAGACATCTAAAATTTTTGGGTGTCTTGATTGGGTTCATCACCAGCTATCCCTCATCAATTCCATCGGTGCATGTTTGGGAGGAGGTCCTTAAGACCATCCTTGAGGCCTCCATTAGCTATTCACTCTCGTCGAGGTCAAGCCTTGACTTCCGTGTTTGTGCAACAACCTGATCACATTGACATATCCTCTGATTCAGAACCTACTTCCCCCTCATCAGCTATGGATCACCAAGAAGAACAACCTAATCTTGAGCAACAATTCCATGATTTCCAAAATCAAATCAGTGCCATCATCAACCCACTGTCGCACCCTCAAATGCGAGATCACTATAATCCTGCAGTGGTGGAGATCGAACCCCAAATCAGCATTCCCGTGGGAGGACCCAGGGTAGATCTCAAGCCTAGCATGCTTCATATGACCCCCAAAATTTTATGGCTTGAACTCCGATGATCCTTTCCAGCACATCAAAAACCTAAAACATCTGGCCCACACCTTTGGGGCAAATGTATAGAATTGGGATGGATAACTCTTAAAGCTCTTCTCATTCTCCCTGGTTGACAAAGCTACCCACTGGTTTCAGACTCAATCACACACGATTAACACATGGGGAGAACTTCAAACCACCTTCCTGCAAAAATTCTACCCCATTGGTCGTACCAACACAATGCGGCACCAAATCACGCAGTTCTCCCAAGGAGAGGGAGAATCTCTACATGAAGTGTGGGATCGCTTTCTGGATCTCATGTGTAAGTGCCCCCATCATGGAGTTTTGAAGTGGGAACAAGTCCAACCCTTTTACCATAAACTCCATGAAGATATCAAGCTCTTTGTCAATGCAACCTGTGGTGGTAGCATCATGGGCCAACATGAGGACACGATCCGGGAAATTCTCGAGAACATGTGCGAGAACTCCTTGAACAATGAGTCATTGGGTGTGTACGACCGGACGTCCACCCGTGCATTGGCAAATAATCAGGGGGTACACGAATCCCGAGGCCTTTCTACATCCGTTGATCTGGAGTTGGTAGCCAATCAATTGGACAATGTCTCCATTATCGAGAAAAAGTTGGACGACATCACTCGTCATCTACACAAATCCACCTCTGCACCTCAAAGCACATATGTGCACTCCCCATTGGGAAGGGAGGCTGTGCACAACATCTACCACTCCCCAGGGATGGATGCATATCCACCTCTGTCTGATTATGGCTTCGAAGGCAACTCCGGGTCAGCCCACCTTAGTTGGGGGAACTCTGAACCCCCGTACCCTGATTATCTCGGAGCTCCTCAGACATGCGAGGTTCTTCACATCATTCAGAATAATCCTTTCTCCAACACTTACAACTCTTGATGGCGTAATCATCCTAACTTTTCGGGTCAGGAAATAACCCAAATCTAAGACCTCAATTCCAACCCCGACCACAGGCTCTGCGACCGCAACCTTATCAGCCCACCCAACCAAGGCACACTCAAAACTTCCAATCTAGACCACCTAAAGAAGATCATACATCTTTGATTCTTCAAGCCTTGGTTAACATGTAGAAACAACACAAAGAAGACATCACTAAACTTCACAATCAAGTGATCCAGCTGGCAAGCTCTCGCCAGCCTGGTGCACTTCCATCTCAGCCTCTTCCCAATCTGAATAACGTGCCAAACCAGAGGCACGTTATGAACCCAAATCAGGGCCAAGCCCACTTTGTTTATCAGGCCCCTTCTGCTTCATCTGACGAGATGGATGCTTCAACTTCATACTCAGCATTTCAGCGGCAAACACCTATTTTGCCCAACCTAAACCAAAATCAGGTAAGATTAAATTCTGTCACCACCCGTAGTGGCAAAACAACACAAGACCCACCCTTTCCTAGCCACAACATGCCTAAGACCATAAACCCTAACCCTAGATTGGTCATCCAGGACACATTTGTCCTTGATAAAGAGCCTAAGCCAATTCTAGAGGAACCATCTAAGGTTCCATTTCTCGAGGCCTTGACCAAGGGAAAAAGGACAGCCAAACCTATGGCACCTGAGGAGGACATGGTTAAGCTCTTTGAGTAAGCCCAAATAAATACCCCCTTGATGGATGCAATTTGCCACATACTAGCTTACGCACAATTCTTAAAAGATGTGTGTACACCTAAATGTAAGTCACAAACTAAAGGCAGGAACCCAATCGTACTGTCAAAGCAAGCCAGCTCCGTCATTTTGAGCAAACTCCTACCTAAGGTAAAAGACCCAAGCACCCCTCTGATCTCCTGTGCTATCGGTGATATGCAGTTTGACCGAGCCTTATTGGACCTAGGAGCTTCCATCAATTTGATACCTACATCCCTACTAGACTACTTTGAGGAATCTGAGCTTAAACTGATAGAGATGACTTTGCAGTTAGTCAATTGATCGATTAAGTCACCAAAAGGAATTCTCGAGGATGTCATAGGTAGGGTACATGATTTCTACTTTCCAGTGGATTTCATTGTCTTAGACATGGATACTCCTGAGAACTTGAAGAATACACCGATCATATTAGGGAGACCCTTTCTGGCCACTGCTAGGGCCAATATTAGTTGCGAGGAGGGCCAAATTGAGTTAAAATTTGGGAGCAAAACACTGAAGATCAACATCTTTAAGGCCCAACAAGGAATAAATTGCAGGGTTATAGAACAAATCTGTGATATCGAGGCTGTGGTTGACGACCTATGTATTGAGGAAAACCCGACTATTTCTGATTAACCACAAAAAGATTAAAACCCGCAATCAGAGGAGCCTGAACATAACCTAGACACACCCATAGCTCCTTCCTTTGCTCCCAACACCCACTCTGAACCACCTGCTGCTGCTGATAATCCTGTTATGGAATTGAAACCCCTCCCTGACCATCTCAAATACGTCTTTTTGGGTTCCAATCAGACGTTTCCTCTAATTATCAACTCCTGACTCACTCCTGATCAGGAAGCACACCTGATTTCTATTCTCAAGCAGCATCGGAGAGCCATTGGATGGACTCTCGATGATCTGACTGGTATCAGCCCTTCATACTGTACACATCTCATCTATACCAAAGAGGGCTCACGACCATCCCGTGAAATGCAGAGACGCCTAAATCCAAACCTGCAGGATGTCGTGAGAAAGGAGATCATCAAGTGGTTAGATGCAGAGATCATCTACCCAATCTCCGACAGTCGTTGGGTGAGTCCAATCCAAGTTGTGCCTAAGAAGGCAGGGCTCACCGTCATCACGATTGAAACCGAAGAAACCATACCGACCCGTATAGCGAACTCGTGGAGAGTCTGCATTGATTATAGAAGACTCAATTCCTTCACCAAGAAGAATCATTTCCAACTACCGTTCATTGACCAAATCCTCAAGAAACTAGTGGGAAATCGATTCTTTTGCTTTTTGGATAGGTACTCCAGTTATAACCAGGTTGCAATTCATCTTGAGGACCAAGAGAAGACTACCTTCACCTGTCCCTTCGGAGCATATGCATTCCGAAGAATGCCATTCGGTCTCTGCAATGCACCCGCTACCTTTCAGCGGTGCATGCTTGCCATATTCTCAGATATGGTAGGTGAATACCTTGAAGCCTTCATGGATGACTTCTTGGTATTTGGAGAATCATTTGATGATTGCCTCATGCACTTGGTCCATATCCTCAGGCGGTGCATCGACGTGAATTTGGTTCTTTCTTGGGAAAAGAGCCACTTCATGGTACCTGAGGGAATTGTCCTGGGACATCTCATCTCTGAAAAAGGCATCCAAGTTGATTGAGCTAAGGTGAATCTGATTTCCAAACTCCCTATGCCTAGCTCGATCAAAGACATCTGATCCTTTCCGGGGCACGTCAGTTTTTACTGTCGATTCATTCCCGATTTTTCGAAAATCGCATGCCCCCTAACTAATCTTCTATCTAAGGATGTCCCCTTTGAAATTTTCGAGGAGTGCACTCAGGCATTTGAGATCCTACGTGATCAAGTTACCAAAGCACCTATCCTACAGTCCCCTGATTGGTCTTAACCTTTGAGATAATGTGCGATGCATCTGATTACGCTATGAGTGCGGTACTTGGGCAGAAAATAGACGAGAAACTCATGATCATCTACTACGCTAGCAAGACACTTGATGAGGCTCAACATAACTACACTGTTACTAAGAAAGAGCTGCGAACTGAAGTATTTGCACTAGAGAAATTCATATCATATCTTTTGGGTTCCCGTGTTATCATATACTTGGATCACACTGTTGTGAGGCACCTCCTTGCGAAGGACGCGAAACCTCGACTAATCTGCAAGATTTTGCTGTTGCAAGAATTAGATCTCGAGATTCGTGATAAAGCGGGAAAACAGAACATGGTAGCTAACCACTTATCCTACCTTCCTTCTGACAGTATCGACCCTTCCAAACCCATCATAGAACACTTTCCCGATGAGCACCTCTTGACTATTAGTACGGGACCTCCTTGGTTTGCTGATTTAGTGAACTACTTGGCATCACATCAGATTCCGTCCGATTGGCCATAGGCCAAGAAAGACAAATTGCTTTTTGATGCCATGTATACATCTGGGAAGACCTGTACCTCTTTCGCATTGGTGTTGATCGGATCATCTGACGGTGCATCCCAGAAGCAAAAATTGGGGACATTTTGTCCTTCTGCCATGACTAGGCCTGCGACAGACACTTTTCCGGACATAAAACTGCAGCAAAAGTCCCCCAGTGCGACTTTTATTGGCACACGATTTTCAAAGATGCATACGATCACTGTAAGGCATGCACTCATTGCCAGACCATGGGCAACATGAGCCACCGCGATATGATGCCTTTACAGTCGATTCTCATCTGTGAAATCTTCGATATCTGGGGGATTGATTTCATGGGACCCTTCCCTATTTCAAATGGCTTCGAGTATATTCTTCTCGCTATTGACTACATGTCCAAATGAATCGAATCCATTCTGACCCAAACCAGCAATCATAAGGTAGTAATCAAATTCATTCATCAGAACATCTTTTCTCGGTTCAGGATTCCATGTGCCATTATCTCTGATGGAGCGACCCATTTCACAAATGCTCAGTTCAGATCACTAATGACCAAATATGGGGTATCGCACCGAATATCTACTCCTTATCACCCCCAAACCAACGGTCTTGCTGAGCTATCGAATCGGGAGATCAAGAAAATCTTTCAAGTCACTGTTCGACCTGACAGGAAAGATTGGTCATCCCAACTTCCAGAAGCCTTGTGGGCTTATAGGATTGCCCACAAGACCCAATTGAGCATGTCTCCTTTCAGATTGGTGTACAGGAAGGCATGTCACCTCCCCATTGAGTTGGAGCACAAAGCCTATTGGGTTATACGGAAGTGTAATCTAGATCTTTCTAAGGCAGGAACCCACAGAAAGCTTCAATTGAGTGAGATCAATGAATTACGCTATGATTCTTATGAGAACTCGCAAATTTACAAAGAGCGGGTTAAGGCCTTTCACGACAAGCACATATTCAGAAAGATCTTTCACTCTAGTCAGAAAGTCCTACTCTTTGATGCCAAACTTAAGCTGCTCCTAGGAAAACTCAGATCAAAATGGATTGGACCATATCTTATCAGATGACTTTTTAGAAATGGAGCCGTTGAAATCAGCCAACCCATCCTTGATTTCGAACCCTTTATCATGAATGGCTAGCGACTTAAGCCATTCATTGAACTCACCGATACAAACTTGGCTGAGGTATCTTTTGATCTCCATTCTTTCTGAGCTCATTGTGCCCTGCTGATAGCGTTAAACTCAGTACTTAACGGGAGGCAACCCGTCATCTTGTTGAAAAACTCGAAACCCTTCTTGACGCATTTTATACTGAACTCATATTGCACTTTAGGGTTCATCCATTAGAATGGCCGACTCCACCTCTGGTACTCGTACCCAAGCTTGAAATCATCCGCAATAGTCACCCTGACCCATCCACCAACCTAAAACCTATTCTAATGTATGATCTAAGCTGAACTCTAACCTACCTAATTTACAATGAAGACATTGCAAATCGTAGGCATGGGGGGATACTAAAGTGCAAAACACTGTGAGAATCACTTCACAAGAGAGGGTTTCATCAGAAAAATTACATATCCCAAAAACCAAAAAAATAAAAAACTGAAAAAGAAAAAATAATGGAGAAGGGAGGAAATTTTGAAAGATCAATTTGCATATCATTTTTGAAAAGGAAAAGGAGAGGTGATATAAATATCAAAAAGGAGCATAATTTGAAAAGAAAAAGAGATAGTTATTAGTAAAAGATTAAGGAATCTACTTAGTTCTAGACCAAATCAAAAGAAAGAAATAAAAAAGCAAAAGTGCTAAGAGACAAAAAGAGATTAGTATGAACCCTAATCTTAGGCCTCTTGGGCTGTGATTTTAGGCTTAAAAATTCAAGTATCCATTAAGATCTAGATAGTCCTCAAGAGGTTGGGGAAAATGCGAAGCTTAAGTACTAGGTCTAAGGCTTAGGGATTATTCGGCCGCGTTGACTGACCTCTGGTTTTCAGGACTCGGTAACCTAAGCACGTCAATCCACACACAGTCTGGATCAGTGCGCTTAAGTATCAAAATCATGCAAAATGCATTAAATCTGTTCTGAAAAGGCTATCTAGATTAGGAGCGGCTGATCAACACAAGTTGATTTGGAAGAGTTCCCAGCATAAAATGCGAGGCTTTTTCAGGAGAGACTGGTCTGTTGTGAACAAATTGTAAGAGAGTGCTGGTCCCTCATACATACTTGGGGATCTGGATTGTAATTCCTCTTACTTGATTATATGGTATACCTTCCCGAATTGCTATCGTAAGACGAAAGCTTTCCTTTTTGTTTCAAAAAGAAAAAGAGTTCCCAGCGTAGAGAGGCGGGAAATTCCCCTCGAAGATGCACAATAACATACCGTCTCCTCGGTGCTTGTCTCCTAAGATATCTAAATATCCTACTAGGGGCATGTAAGCACCTTGTGCTGGTTCAGATGCCATGGGCGACATTATCACGAAATGTCGATTGCCAGGGTCTGGATTTAGCTACAGAATGCCATGGATGGGATTATCCCGAAATCTCGAAAGCCAGGGTTTTGGGGGTTGCCATGGGCGGTGCTATCTCGAAGCATCGATTGCCAAGGACCCTACGATGATTGATGGTGGGAAATAGGAATCTGATATAGACCGTGTTGTAAAGCCAATCCGAAGCTAGAAATAAAAAGAAAAGAGAGAAACCTCTCCAAAAATAAAAAATCTCATGTCTCCCTCTTACAGAAACGCACTGCAAACTGAACCTAGGCTAAAACATGTTACAAGCATAGGTGCTTTAACCGCGGAGTTCAACGAACCTTAGGTTAGTTCCTGTGGGCCTTAGAAACCTTCGTGACAGACTAAGGTTAAAGCTAGTCAGGTCTGGATCTTGGTTGGTACTTGAGTACCTCTAGGCCTACCATCAGCATTCTGATTTAATCTACAAAAAGAAAGCACACATCAGAGATCTGAACATGTGGTTTAGAATTAAAGTTAATTCCATGAGATTTTGCTAAGGGACTAGCAAAAGCTACGCATGGGGGTATGATGGGAACACCATCATGAGCCATAACTAGCTCAATTTGATCTGATTAAGTCATTAAATGCTCCTACACAACCGCCAGAGGACTGTAATTCACTGCATAATCATTCTGAGAGAAAGATAAGATAATAGGATTAAAACTGCAATTTTACCATCATATCTTGAATGCAGAACGACCACGGGTTTTCCCAGGAGGTAATTAAGGGTAAAATAGTCTTAAATATTCAACAAGTGGGTTCATACAGACAGAAAAAGGTTTTCGTGTGTTTTGAGAATTAAATAACTTCTGAAACCCTAAAAACAGACCCGCTTAATTAACTAAGGTTGTGGTCAATATAAAATTCACCTAAACCCTCTAAAATTCATAGAAAAATATTATCTAGGGTTTGGTACCTTCAATTTGACCATTAGAACCCATCTTGACCCAAAATAGAGTTTTAGACAGATATTTGCCCTAATTTAGGTTTTTACATAAATTATCTAGTCAAACATGGTCAAAACCAAAATCCAACTTCACCCTTGGATTCCTTAGGTCCAAATTAGCCTGATACCAAAATTTGGGCCCAATCTGAGATTGTCTTAACCTAGTTTGCAACTTGGTCCTATCTGATCACGCATATACCCTTAACTTTCAAAATCCTTACAAAAAGGACCATACCTTTGTCATCGTTTTCATAAATAGGTCCCTTCAGCCATGAATCCTATTCCTATAAACTCCGATGACCTAAAATTGGCAAGTTCTTGATTCCTTAACGAATCCCTGTCAGATTTGAAAGGAAAGTTCGTCAAGGAATTCCCTTCCTTTTGAGCCAATTCTCACACCCTAAAACCTTCCCAATCTTTCATGCAAACGCATGAGAGATTTGGGTATCGTAGAAAACTCCTATTCCGGTGAGCATTCCTAGCTTGGAAGCTTGGCTTCCAAGCATAAATTGACCTCCTAAGCCCTATATAAGAACCTCCAGATCATACTGAACCTCTCAAGCTCGATTTCGACCAGATCCACCCTAAATTCTTCCCTCCTAATCCGGTCGAAAGGATCCTCGAGCTCTGGCGACTCTCCCTGCATCTCCTCGTCATCTGACTGCAATACCGACGGCAGATACTCCTTTCTCATCCTCCTCCGCGTCGTGCCATACCAGTGGGCGCTCCTATCTCCTTCATCATCGTCGTTTCCTTCTCACCAAGGTCATTTTCATCTCCGGCGTCGGCCATACCACAACCATCATAGCCTCTACCCCTCTTCATCCTCCAATCACCTAGATATGTTCCTTAACTCCTCTACTTTGTTTACATACCAACCGCACTTCATTTCGACTATCGTATCATATCGACCACCTTCACCTTCCTTCGCTCCGACCAATCCTCCGACAAGGCACCCCCATCGCTACCCTCATCCACATGCCTTGCTACAACTCCCAAAAACACCGTCGCCCCTCCGCGCACAAAACCCTTATCTTTATTTGCCTTCCTGTCCACCCGAACTCCCCACCAAACAAACCCATCATCTCTGACCTATTCCACCTTCGCTAGCCACCTATACACACCTTCACAACACGCCACTGCCACCCACACCTTTGTCGCATCTCTCTGAAGATCTTGAACCTATTTAACTTGGCCGCAAGGTTGTATTCTAGTTTTTAGGTCTTCACTGCCTCGACAGCCATTAACGAAGCTTCAAGCAAAGCTTCAACCTCGCTCCAGCACCTACAGTCCCCAGGTGAAGCCCCAGGCACAACGGAACATCTCCAAGAGCGCAACGAAGGAGAAAATTTCGCTCTTTGACTGAGCCTTTGACCACAACCGCATGAAGCCTCAGCAGCAGCGCACGTAGAGGAAAAGAGGTGGGATTAGTCCCCCTCGGAAGCTAAGAAGCACCCGCATAAGTTGTTTTTATGCTCTGGGCTCATTGCCTCAGAACACGGGGTGAGGTCCCACTAGCCTCACTCACCTGACCCGCCTAAGCCCTTACTCCTTGCTCACCACCCACTGCCGGTGTGTCTGGACCCAGGTATGCGCTTGACCCGAATACCCGATTACCTGTTACTTTGGAGGGCTCTGGGAGAGTAGATCCCAGAGAGAGAAAGAGAGAGAGAGTGCACGGGGACAAGGGGTTTTTTCTCTTACTGGTACCTGTGCGACACTTAGTTGCAGAAAGAAGCAGAGAAAGAAAGGAGAAGATAAGAACAGTAGTAGAAAGGCAAAGAAGAAAGAAAGAGTTCTAAAGGAGAAGAAAAGAAGAGCAGCAGAGGCAAAAGCAAAGAAGAGAGAGACCCTTGTGTCCCTTGGAAGCACGGTAGCAACCAGCTGTTTAAGCCATCTGATACAAGCCTCTACCGTCTAATTACATAAGCTTGAGGCTTTATTTCCTTGATTGATACTGTTGATTTAGTTGCTATTATTGTCAGGAGTAATTGGTGATTCAAATCACCATTTTACTCCATTCTTTTTACACATTGTTACTTGACATTATTATTATTGCAATCTCTTATCTTCAAATTATGATCCTGAGTTTTAAATTGCCATATTGCTCCCTGTGTTTATCTCGGACTTTCATTCAAGTAATAAATTACATGTTTTCACACAGATTCGATCTATACTACAACACCATGATTTTAAAACCCATTTCAGAGCGAATAACAGTAGGTGAATACCTTGAAGCCTTCATGGACAACTTGTCGATATTTGGGGAATCTTTTTGATGATTGCCTCCTGCACTTGGTCCAAATCCTCAGGCATTGTATCGATGTGTATCTGGTTCTTTCCTAGGAAAAGTGCCACTTCATGGTACCTGAGGGAATTGTTCTGGGTCTCCTCATCTCTGAAAAAGGCATCCAAGTTGATCGAGCTAAGGTTAATTTGATTTCCAAGCTACCCATGCCTAACTCGATCAAGGACATCCATTCTTTCCTGGGGCAGATCGATTTTTACCACTATTTCATTACTGATTTCTCAAAAATCGCGTGCCCCCTGACTAATCTTCTCTCAAAGGATGTCCCTTTCAAAATTACCGAGGAGTGCACTCATGCATTTGAGAGCCTGTGTGATCGAGTTGCTCAAGCACCAATCCTGTAATCCCCTGATTGGTCTCTACCCTTTGAGATCATGTGCGATGCATTTGACTACATAGTGGGTGTGGTACTTGGGCAGAAAATAGATGGGAAACTCATGGTCATCTACTACGCTAGCAAGACACTTGATGAGGCTCAGCGTAACTACACAGTTATTGAGAAAGAGCTGCTAGCTGTAGTCTTTGGCCTTGAAAAATTTCAATCCTATCTTTTGGGTTCCCGTGTTATCATATACTCAGATCACACCGCAGTGAGGCACCTCCTCACGAAGGACACAAAACCTCGACTAATCTGCTAGATCTTGCTGTTGCAAGAATTCGACCTCGAGATTCATGACAAGGCAGGAAAATAGAACGTGGTAGCTGATCACTTATCCTGCCTTCCTTCTGATATCATCGACCTTTCTGAACCAATCACATAACACTTTCTTGATGAGCACCTCCTGACTATCGATGCAGGACTTCCCTGGTACGCTAATTTGGTTAACTACTTGGTGTCACATCAGATCCCGTCTGATTGCCTAAAGCCAAGAAGGACAAGTTGCTTTCTAATGCCAACTACTACATCTGGGAAGACCCGTACCTCTTCCGCATTGGTGCTGATCAGATCATCAGACGATGCATTCCGGAAGCAGAAATTCAGGACATTCTGTCCTTTTGCCATGACTAAGCCTACAGTGGACACTTCTCCGGACAAAAAATCGCTTCTAAAGTCCTCCAGTGTGGCTTTTCTTGGCCCACGATCTTCAAGGACGCATACGACTACTGTAAGGGATGCACTTGTTGCCAGACCTTGGGCAACATGAGCCACAACAATATGATGCCTTTACAGCTGATTCTCGTATGCAAAATCTTTGATATATGGGAGATTGATTTTATGGGATGCTTCCCTAAATCGGACGGCTTCGAATACATTCTCCTCACTGTAGACTACATGTCTAAATGGATTAAAGCTATCCCGACCCGAACCAATGATCACAAGGTGGTAATCAAGTTTATTCATCAGTACATCTTTTCTCAGTTCGGTGTCCCACGTGCCATTATCTCTGATGGAGGGACCCATCTTACAAATGCACAGTTCAGATCCCTAATTGCCAAGTATGGGGTATCACACCGAATCTCGACTCCTTATCACCCCCAAACCAATGGATTGGCTGAACTGTCTAATCGGGAGATCAAGAAAATCCTCTAGGTCACTGTTCAGCCTGACAGGAAGGACTGGTCGACCCGACTTTCGAAAGCTTTGTGGGCTTATAGGACTGCCCAAAAAACACAATTAGGTATGTCTCTGTTTAGATTTGTGTATGGGAAGGCATGTCACCTCCCCGTCGAGATGGAGCGCAAAGCCTATTGGGCAATAGGAAGTGCAATCTAGATTTGCTTAAGGTTGGAACCCACCGTCAGCTTCAAATGAGTGAGATCGAGGAACTACAATGACGTGTACGAGAACTCGCAAATTTACAAAGAGCAGGTGAAGGCTTTTCATGAAAAACACATTTCTAGAAAAACTTTTCATCCTGGTCAGAAGGTCCTACTCTTTGATGCCAAGCTAAAACTTTTCCCAGGGAAACTCAGATCTAAATGGATTAGACCATTCTTGGTGAGACAAATCTCTGGAAATGGAGCCGTCGAAATAAGTCAACCCAGCCTTGATTCTAAACCTTTTATCGTGAATGGCCAGCGACTTAAGTGACGTGAGGTTGTGCGTGTGTGTTAAGAAGTGTCGTTATAGTCATACTTGCAACGCCGATTTTAAAATAAGTAAACGGAGGTGAGTCTGAGTGTCGGTCCCAGGGAGGCGTGAAAATTGAATTTTGTTTATCACTTGTTGTCATGGAAAGTGCAGAGTTTTGCTTGCAAAAGGTGCGGTTTTGAAAAGCGAGAGAGAGATAGAGAGAGAGATTAGGGTTAGAGCGTTCCTTGTCTGATCATGCAACTTAAATAGAAATTAAAGTAACAACTGAACAGAAAATAGCTTCATTAATCATGCACTTTTAGTTCATAGCTTACAACAATAAATACATGCTTAAACAAAAGTAATGGAAAGCTTAAAAGAGAGAGAGAGAGAGGAGGGAGAGCGACGAGGCAGCCACGGCGGTGGAGGAGGCTCTGTCGGCGGCTCGTCATCTCCGACGATTACAAGAGGGCCTAAAGATAGCTAAGAGAGGGGTGGAGTAGTTGCAAGGGACGTCGCTAAAGCCTCTTCTTCTTTTAGAAAGCCCTTAACGCTATTTAAAGAAGGGGCTTTAGCGACGTCCGGGACGTCGCTAAAACCACTCCAAAAGCGTCGGTGAAGCCCTCCAGCTCGTCGGTCAACCACGCGCGTCGTTCTTCTTCGTGCTCAATCTGCGGCTGCTGCGTGATAGCCGTCCGATCGAAGATCGGACGGCTGAGATCTCTCCTTGGCTGCGCTTGGATCGCGCCTCGGGCGCGCGTGTGTGCGCACATCGTCGCTCAGCATGTGCGTGCGTATGGGCACTCGTGATCTGTGGGTGCATCGCATGGCACCATCTCGGTCGTCCGCTGCTGATCGGGCGGCCCAATTTCACCGCGCGCATCCTTCGTCTTCGATTTCATGCTCCGCGTGGCTCGATCCCGTGTCACGTGCGTGGGGGCGTGCGCGCTAACTGTTGCGCCACGCCCACGCTTTGTCGCAACGACTATGGGCTGGCGCGCGAGTCTTGGCCGTCCGATCGAAGATCGACGGTCAAGATCTGATCTCGACTGGATGAGGAGGTGGCATGCGGTGGAGCGGGGCTGACGTGGCGCAATGAGGGCCGTTGATCTCTAGATCAGCAGTTAGAACTTCTTGGGCCCATTGTAGGAGCTCCGAATGTCGAATTGGCCAATCTTGAGTCCGTTGGACTCCGTTCATCGTTCTGAATCCATCCGTGCGGTCTGATTGCTCATCTTAGGCCTACTTTGACAAGTGCTTACACAAATGGCCATTAATACAGTTTTATAAGCAATCTTGGCACATGATGCATGCAATGCTCCCATTCTACTTATGTTGTGCCTTTTATTCTTAAGATGGGCCATATTCAACATAATTATCTCCCCCTTGTGCAGTGTTATCATACCCCCATGCTTACTCCTTGCTAGTCCCTAGCAAGGTTTATTCTAGCCTTTATTTCCTTTCAGAATTTAAGAAGTAATTGCTTAGACACTTCGTCACTTGTCAATAGGAGGAAATATACGAAGATCTTAATCTACAAAGACTAAGTAGCGCCCGGGTGTCTGCCAAAATATGAATCGCCCGAATCCTTGCTTTAATGTATATAACTATACATATGTATATGTATATATATATATATATATATATATATTTTTTTTTTTTAGAATTTTTCGGAATTCAGTGTGGGTTGGTATCTTTTTACGGCTACCCAACCCACCCAAAACTCGGTCAAAACCCTAAGTGCTAAGCATCTTGGTGTGAAGATTGTGATAGACTCACTCAACGGTAATTTAGATAGACTTTGGGTTTCTACACCCCTAGGTGACCGGAAAAAGAAAATATATTTGCCTGAAGGTGTATTTGTTCGATTGGTAGCTTTCTCCCTACATTTGTTTTAATTGGGGTCAACACAAGGATTTTTCCAGTGTATATCTCCCCGATTTGTACTACTTTCCTGCTTCTTCCATAAGTGTTTCGGTTCTTTTTGTGCAGTTATTGAGCTGGGCTCTGGACAACCGACCAATGGGCTGTTACCCACGATCACTTGCCAGCCATACTTGTGCGGTGAAGTGTGTTTATTTTCTTTTCTTCTCCTTAGGATTTTTTTTTTTTTTCGTAGGTGGCTTCCCTGATCTCAAATGTACCTAAAGGCAATGAAGAAGAAATGGTCTGTGGCTGGGATCTGGACAACCTACAATTGGGCTGTTACCCACGACAACTTGCTAGTCATACCACCCTAGAGAGTTCATTAGCTACCTAATTTCTATCAAAATCTCTGAGGAGTGAGTCTGTGCAAAAATGTGTGCAGATGCTTAGACTCAAAGTTTTTCTGAGTTAGAGGGTGAGTTGATAAGTCGTATACTTATCACCTTATTTAATAGGTGGATTAGAATAGCTTAAGGTTGCAAGGATTCGAAGTTAAATCCATATTTTAACGGACACCAGGGTTAATTAAGCCTGAAGGCCTGAAAAGTCTAAGTGTTTAAGTTCTTTTTGTATTATTTTCCACTATTGACAAGTTTCTAATGCCTAAGTTTTCTTCCTAAATTCAATTTTTTTTTATTTATTTGATTCAGACTGATTAAATGAGCTCAAGATTATGTAATTTATCACCCCCCCATGCTTAAGTTTGACAATGTCCTCACTGGCAAATACATGGATGCATATGGGTTCAAAAAGATAGTACCTGAGTGACGTAAAATACCGGATCAGTTTGAATCCTCTGGGTTGCCTCCCAGGAAGCGCTGAGTTTAATGCCTCCAGCTGGGTGGTGCTTCGTATCAACCCTCAACGAGGGTGACACTCTCCTTTGGGGGAACTTGGGCCAGGAAATGCTTCAATCGTTGACCATTAACTGTAAAAGTGTTAGGATCAACGATTTCAACTACCCCATTAGAGTAGGGCTTAACCACCTGAAATGGTCCTATCCATTTGGACCTGAGTTTCCCCGGGAAGAGTTTTAGGCGAGCGTCAAATAGCCAGACTTGCTGGTTAGGCTCAAAGGTTTTTCTATGAATGAGTCGGTTGTGGACGGCTTTCATTTTCTCCTTATACAGTCGACTATTGTCAAAGGTGTCCCAATGAATTTCTTCTAGCTCAAATAATTGGAGCATCCTCTGCGCACCGGCTAACTAGGAATCCATGTTACATTGCTTGACAGCCCAGTAAGCCTGGTGTTCCAATTCGACAGGAAGATGACAGGCTTTGCCAAAGACCAGGCAATAAGGTGACATGCCTATCGGGGTCTTGAAAGCGGTCCTGTATGCCCACAGGGCATCATCAAGTCGTGTGGACCAGTCTTTCCTGTCAGGTCTCACAGTCTTCTATAAAATGTTCTTGATTTGTCTATTTGAGACCTTAGTCTGCCCATTTGTTTGTGGATGATACGGGGTAGCAATGCGGTGGTTCACCCCATATTTTCTAAGTAGGGCACAGAATTGGGAATAGATAAAATGGCTTCCACCATCACTGATCATGGCCTTGGGTATTCCAAACCGGGAAAAGATGTTCTTCTTAATAAAGTCCATGACAGTCTTGTGATCGCATCGGCGGGTGGCGACGGCATCAATCCATTTGGAAACATAGTCTACCGAGACCAGGATATACTCGAAGTCGTTGGATGGTGGAAAGGGGCCCATAAAATCGATATCCCAAACGTCGAAGATTTCGACAATCAAAATGGGCTGAAGGGGCATCATATCTTTCTTGGTCATGGTCCCCAACGTTTAGCAGCGTGAGCAAGTCTTGGCAAAGTTGTGTGCATCCTTAAATAGGGACGGCCAGTAAAATCCAAACTGCAAAACTTTTGCAGCTGTTTTCTTTCCAGAGAAGTGGCCACCACAAGCCTGGTCATGACAGAAGGAAAGCACACTCTGAACTTCGTCTTTGGGGATACACCTCCTAATGATTTGGTCATCATAGAGGCGAAACAGCATGGGATCATCCCAGAAATAGTGCTTGGCCTCAGCCAAGAACCTGTCCCGTTGCTGTCTGGACCAGCTGTGCGGGGTTTGTCCTACAACCAGGTAGTTGACGTAGTCAGCATACCATGGCATTTTCTTGTCTTGCACAGCCAGGATGTGTTCATCAAGGAAGGCATTAGATAGAGGTAGGGAGGGTCCAATGTGGTCTGGATGAAGTCTAGACAAGTGGTCAACCACCACATTCTTCGATCCAGCCTTGTCGTGGATTTCCAAGTCAAATTCCTACAAAAGCAGGATCCATCTGATGAGCCTGGTGAAAGAGCGATCTTCATTTTCGTTGAAAACTTTATCATAAATTGATGTGTCATTGTATTTAATCGCGTGGTAGAAAATCTCTTTTCAAAACATTTAAATTTTTGAAATCTAACCACAAATAGTTAGGTCGTCTCCACAGGGAGGAATTAGCCTATTTAAATTAATAAATAGTGTCTTGTTTATTCAGGAAACTCAATAGATATGCATGCTACTTCGTGCTCTTTTTTTTCTCACCTAAATGCTTGTTTTAACCAATTAATCAAGAATGTAGGTGCTATTATGCAAATTCATCATAATATAATAACATGTAAAATAGTGATCTCTATACTGGTAAGCACCGTAAATACTAATTTCTAAAACATAACTTGTTCTCCATGATCCATGCATTCAATCATTCATGTGATATATATATATATGTGCAAATAATTTAGGTGTAGTAGAAGGAGGACTATGCAATTTCATCGCAATAATGTAATGCATAAAATAAATGAATAGGAATTTCTGCAATGGCATTTAAGGTAAATATTAATGGACTAATCACTGTAGCAAAACAGGGGTTTTCGTTCCCTCGTGCGCACGCGGAGGAGAAGGCGCGGCTAGAGGTGCAGTTCTCGGAGTCGATCGGCCGGGATGTGGGCTTCGTGTTGGTGGTGGTGGCGTCGACGGAGGTGACCGGCGACGACCGGTCGGAGCCTTGGATGCTGTCGGCGGCGGCTTGCATGCGGGATACGTAGGGACGGCGGGAAGGGTTGCCGCGAGTGTGGGCAGCCTTGTGAGGTCAAGGCGGAGTCGATGGCTCTGTTGGAGTAAAGCTTCGTGGCGCGTGGAGGTGGACGGCCAGCGATGGGTTCTTTTGGGGAAGAAGATGAACAGTGGGGTGGCTGGTGGCGTTGCACGAGGGCGGCTTGCGCTCGAGCAGGTTGTGCGTGCTGTAGGGTTGTGCACGACGCAGTTGTGCACTGCGCGTGGCCATAAGGGCGCGGCGCCTACGCTGTGGCTGGGTTGTGCGTGCTGCAAGGTGCAAAGGTGGGAAGGTGCGAGAGATGGCAAGCGGGCGCCTACGGTCTGCTTGCAAGAAGGAGGTACGCGGGTGGGTTGTGGGCAGGCTGATGGTGCGGTGCCTGCAAGCACTTGGTGCAGCGGGGGCGACAGGTGATGAGGGGCGCTGGAAGATGGCAAGTGGGCAGGCGCTTGCAGAGGGAAATTGCAGGGCGCAGAGACCACAGTACAAGCTTGAAACATAGAGTGCATTTGTTCCACAGTGGTGAGAGGGAGAAGATCCCAGCCAGGGGAGGAAGATCTGCCCTATCCTCGGAGGACACCGCTTCTTTTTGAACCCCACTCTCCTCCTTTTCCTTCGGCCGCAAGTATCTCCAACTACTCGCGACGATCGCGAGTGGTTGGAACGGTAGATAAGTACGGGCGGTTCCTTCTTCAGACATCTATCTGGAGCATCAGACGTCTTAAAAATATAATGCCGCGGATTTGTAATTAATAATTCCTGACGTCCAATCCAAGTCCCAGACGTCTTATATAAGTAAAAATTAACTCCTAATCTTGCACCTAACCTGCATTTATCAAATACATTATATTATCATAACGTATGCTATTAAATGTAAAAATTGAAGCATAAAATTAAATGCAGGCCAAGGTGAATTGCCATATAACTCCTAATTAATTAACAACTAAGAACAAATAATTAAATAGTTCTTAAGCTAAATAATAGTCCACAAAAGTGGACTTATCAAATGCCCCCATGCCTAAGTTTTGCTAGTCCCGAGCAAAATTGGAAGACAATAGAAGTAATAAGAAGATTTCTTCTTTTCTTATTTCAAAACTTTAGAGATCCAGACAAATGTGAAGTGCTGATAACCTAGGTAACAGATCCAAGTGAAAGAGCCAATTCGCATTGGGAGTTCGTACAACACCCTTGGCAAATATTTTTGTTGAGATAGGCAACTACTTCCCTCATGGACAAAGCAGATGATAATCTGTAATTTGATCTCGGCGTTTGGCTTAGGTAGGAGATATCGAATGGATTTATATTCGGTGGCACACACACATCTGGTGCTACATATAGTCTAGTACGGCAGACTCTAGATCTCTAGACTATTAGACAAGTCAACTTTGAGAGAGGCTACACAATTGTGTTCTCTTGATGTTCCTGGGCACTCTCTTTTCTTTCTTTCTTTCTGAGATCACGAATCTCGCCAGATTTAGAAATTATACTCACTATTTGGTGGCTTCGCATGGCATCCACACTTCAATTAAGTCCTAATAACTCTACAACTAAGTTAGAGTTCTCAACCAATATTCAGGCGATCAGAAATACTAGAAGGTAGGTATGGGTCATATTGGTGGAATGCGATAGGTGTTTTGCTGCCTCAGAAATAGTGTTATATCATAAACTTGGACCTTTTTTTTTTTTGTAATATAACTTTTTCTTCTTTCTATTTCTTCTTTTTCTACTTCTTTTCTCTTTTCTTCTTTTATATATATATATATATTTTCTTTTCTTGTTTTTGTTTCTTTTTCAATCAACACAACACAATAGGGACTTTTATTTATGAGGCATTATTAGGGATCATGATGGTCAAAAGGAAGTTGTGTGGCTTATTTGGTGGAAGTGCCTATTCTTGGCACCGAGAAGGAATGGATAGGACAGGCGTATTTCTGACCTTTGACACTATTACCCTCCTTCAGCTGAGGTCTCTATGAAGGACAGTCGTAACCATCCACCATAGTTATAGCTTTATTAAGACTCAATCTCTGTGTATCTGCCTTATTTGGTGACTCTCAGGAATTCACTCAAAGTACGTACACAGGAACAGAGAGTGAAAACTACGCCTAACTCTGAAGTATCATCATCTAGTTGTCCAAAAATTTAAGAGTCCTTGCACTAGACTTAGCGCACCAGTAATCTCTCTACTTTCTTCTCACAAATATGAGGTAGATCTATCAGAAGATAGTATGCCTGACTCCCTATGAACTGTCCAAGGGTTCAGTAGACTTACAAATGCTCATTGGTTTTCCTCAAAGATCCATTACCAAATTTACGTACACGTGAAATAGATGCACTGGATTCTAAACTTAAGAAATAATTCCAGAAGGAGATCCTCCAATAACAAAGGTATTTTGCTAGGGACTAACCCATTCAGCTTTTTTTTTTATACTAACCTAAATGCATAAATACTTCCTAAAATGCAAATGCACTCCCCCATGCCTAAATCCTACAATGTCCCCATTGTAAAATTAAAACAGGAGGAAAAAGGAAAAATATCACCTGACACAATTTGCTGGGTTGCCTCCCAACAAGCACTGCATTTTCTGTCAGCAGCCAGACTTATAAGGAACCTGTAAGTCAGGTTCCAAACAGAAAAGGTTAGGCCCTAAGAATATGCGTAACAGTGCAGGCCTAGGAAATAGGTAACCACAGATGTTGGCGAGCTGATGATGCAATGTAATTCCAAATGCTCGCCAGAAGAAATGAAAACAAAAAATCTCGTTGGCTACCTGGGGAGGTTTAGGAATAAGAAACGGAATGTGAAAAGAGGCCTCCCGAAACAGAATAAGTGGAGGATAACAGGGATCCTCCAAAGCAAGACGGGTTTTAAAAGATATACACATAATTAGTTCAAACCCTTGAATGGCGAGAGTAAGAGTACAAGCATCAATCCATACTCGCCATTCTACCCTAGGATGTACTGGCCTGATATATTCTCCAGAAAGAATGTACATGAGCAGAGATCTGAGCCAAGGATCAGTTAGGGAGTATAAGGGTTGTTTGTAGTGTTGGAAGGTAATGGTTAAGTCCAATGAGGGCTTAGTTGGTGTTAGGTTCAATTCCAATAATAATTCAAATTGTGTACACTCCCTAATAGTAGTAGACAACTTCAAATTATCCTGCCTAACATTAATGATCGGAGTCATATTTGAATCAAGGGTAGACTTCAAATTACAACTTTTTGATGGCAGGGTCAAAATGTAAGAATCATTATCATTCAGCTCATCCCCAGATTCATTTGGTTCACTCAAATATTTATCTGGGTGTATCTATGATTCCTTAGGAGTTGGATCAGTATCCTCAATTATTTCTAAGGGAGGATCAGTTTTAATATTTTGGAGGAAGCCTATATCATTGAATTCGTTATTGTTCTCGGGGTATAAATCCTCAAATGACGTGTTTTGTCCCCGAGAGTCTCCCATAGACTTCTCATTTTGTTTGTCCTTCTCTAATATCAACTCCTATTTTGATGGAGGATGACTCTCAAAAGAAAGGAGGAATCCGGATTTAATCATATTATTTCTACCCTCTGGAGCTAAATCCTCAAATGATAAATAATTTTGCTGTGATTCACTCTAGATTTTCAGTCCATGTTCCTCTGTTGGGGCATCCTCATCCTCTGAATTAGACTCTTCATAACCCTGAGACCAGAATTGATCATCCTTTATTCCCTTAGGGTCACCTTCATTAGGTGCATTTGAATCCTCAGAATATTGAAGGGTAGGTGTTGATTTCCTAAGTGGAGGGTCAGGAGTAGGCTCACTAAGAGTAGAATGGGATTCCACCAAATAATCAAGAGGGGAAGTTATATGAACAATATAACCTTGACTCGGGTTGGTAGGGGTAAGGAGAATACCGTCATTGGGGTCATGGTCATCCAGAGGTACCATCTTCCCTTGCTTTTGACTCCAATAAAGTTCAGGTGGATAATCACAATGATTGTTGTCCTCTAGTGGCCGCGTCTCATTGGGAGAGTCTAAGTGATCGCTACATGAAATTGGATTCCTATTGTCATTAAGTACCTCAAAATTATTTTCATGATCATGATCGGATGGGTAGGGATCAGGATTACTGGGAACCATGTAGCTAAGTTGTCTTATTTCTTCATTTAATTGTTGACTATTCCTCAACATCTCTCCCATTGATTCCATTATTTCCTTTTGTTGTTTTTGCATTTCTATCATAAAAGAGGATAGTCAATTTCAGGCTCTAGTTGCCTAGGGGTATCGGTCCAACCTCGATACGGAAAATCATGAAGGGTGGGAGGGTTGGGTGTTTGCATGGAAGTAGGGATTTCAGGATTAGAAAATCCCGCTCCTAGGCTCTGCTTAAAAGTGGGAGTTATCAAGCCAGTACTCCCAAGGTAAGAATGAGAATGATCCCATGAATTATCAATGTACCCATCAAAGGATGGATACGCTCGGAGCATGGGATCCTGATTAAAAGATGGGAAGTATTGCCTTTGATAATCTGAATGATAGGAGTAAGAGTAATCCATTTCTTTAAGCAAAACAATTTTAACTCTCTTAGGCTTTAGCAAAATTCAGAATATAAGCAGAAAACTTCCTAAAGAGTTCTATTGTCAAAGCAAATTCAAATTCAACGGGATCTATTTTTAGTAGATTGTAGGTCTTAGAGTTATATGTTTAGTTGGTGGCCAAACAAGTTTTGCAAAAATTACGCTTCCTAGGCCAACCTTTGTTGGTGCTTATAACCTACTCGCAAGGGATGGAAGTCTCGAATCGAGCCCACACACGAGGAACCAAAGTAACTTGGTGGATAGGCTTGTTGATTTCCAACTAACTTCCCTTGTGGTGCAAAAGAGGAGAGGTAGAATTTTATCTAGTGACTTTATGTGTGAGGTGCACAGTGTCTCAAGTGTGCAAGCATACGATCATGTTTTGATTTTTTTTTTTAAATTCCCCAAACAGGATCCTTTTGCACATGATTTTCAGTCACAGATTTTAAAGTCCAACCTCTTAACAGTCCCAATTTATTTAAAGTGACCACTGAATTAATTTGATTCAAGCACTTTTGTGGTCTTAAATTTAGGTTCAATGCATATGCATGACAAGTAACTAATGCTCAAGAAAAGACGTACCTTACTCCAGCTTTCTTCGTGCAGTGTATGAATGCAATGCAATAAAAAAAATAAACTAGATGCTGCTCATTTAGTCCTAGATGATCGTCCTATAGATATGCAGCTTCTAGCAGGCAATTCGAATATATATATATATTTTTAATAAGAATAACAAACAGATCTAATCTAACTAACTAACTGAAATGCAGTTCAAAACAGTTCAAATAATCCTATAATCTAAATAAATGGGAACACGCTCCCGAAAATACGCTCCCGCATACAAGAGCAATCAGAAATAAAATGGCACTGGGAACACGTTCCCAAAAATACCCAACAAGGGCCCAAAAGATAGTAATTTAAATTCTAATGTCTATCTAACTAAATCTAACTAAGACCTACTACCTAAATCAGAAATAGGATTCTTCGTAAGTCTATGTGCGTGGGATCAAGGCCCACATGTTCCTATTGCCGTCTTCCAGGTGGCTTCAAGGCCACGAAAAAGATCGTCTCCACCGTACGCGCCCGTCGCATTCGCCGCGTGTTTTTGTACAGAAGAAAATCCACAGTTAATAATTCAGAAAAGCTTTCACAATAGCATAAAAATAACATAAAATTCCTAAAAAATTAATAGAATTTTTCCTCCCCGGCAACGACGCCATTTGAAAGAGCGATCTTCGTTTTCGTTGAAAACTTTATCATAAAATGATGTGTCGTTGTATTTAATCGCGTGGTAGAAAATCGCTTTTCAAAACATTTAAATTTTCAAAATCTAACCACAAATAGTTAGGTCGTCTCCACAGGGAGGAATTAGCCTATTTAAATTAATAAATAGTGTCTCGTTTATTCAGGAAACTCAATAGATATGCATGCTACTTCGTGCTTTTCTTTTTCTCACCTAAATGCTTATTTTAACCAATTAATCAAGAATGTAGGTGCTATTATGCAAATTCACCATAATATAATAACATGTAAAATAGTGATCTCTATACTAGTAAGCAACGTAAATACTAATTTCTAAAACATAACTTGTTCTCCATAATCCATGCATTCAATCATTCATGTGATATATATATATATGTGCAAATAATTTAGGTGAATTAGGAGGACTATGCAATTTCACCACAATAATGTAATGCATAAAATAAATGAATAGGAACTTCTGCAATGGCATTTAAGGTAAATATTAATGGACTAATCACTGTAGCAAAACAGGGGTTTTCGTTCCCTCGTGTGCACGCGGAGGAGAAGGCGCGGCTGGAGGTGCGGTGCTCGGAGTCGATCGGCCAGGATGTGGGCTTCGTGTTGGTGGTCGTGGCATTGACGGAGGTGACCGGCGGCGGCCGGTCGGAGCCTTGGATGCCGGCGGCGGCGGCTTGCGCGCGGGATGCGTAGGGACGGCGGGAAGGGTTGCCGCGAGTGTGGGAAGCCTTGTGAGGTCAAGGCGGAGTCGATGGTGCTGTTGGAGTAAAGCTTCGTGGTGCGTGGAGGTGGCTGCACTTGGAGGTGGACGGCTGACGATGGGTTCTTTTGGGGAAGAAGATGAACAGTGGGGTGGCTGGTGGCGCTGTGCGAGGGCGGCTTGCACGCGAGCGGGTTATGCGTACTGCAGGGTTGTGCGCAGCGCAGTTGCGCACTGCGCGTGGCCACAAGGGCGCAGCGCCTGCGCTGTGGCCGGGTTGTGTGTGCTGCAAGGTGCAAAGGTGGGAAGGCACGGGAGATGGCAAGCGGGTGCCTGCGGTCTGCTTGCAGGAAGGAGGCGCGCGGGTGGGTTGTGGGCAGGCTGATGGTGCGGTGCCTGCAAGCACTTGGTGCGGCAGGGGCGGCAGGTGATGAGGGGCGCTGGAAGATGGCAAGCGGGCAGGCGCTTGCGGAGGGAAGTTGCAGGGCGTAGAGACCACGGTGCAAGCTTGAAACACAGAGTGCATTTGTTCCACAGTGGTGAGAGGGAGAAGATCCCCGCCAAGGGAGGAAGATCTGCCCTATCCTCGGAGGACGCCGCTTCTTTTTGAACCCTACTCTCCTCCTTTTCCTTCGATCGCAAGTATCTCCAACTACTCGCGATGATCGCGAGTGGTTGGAACGGTAGATAAGTACGGGCGGTTCCTTCTTCAGACGTCTATCTAGAGCATCAAACGTCTTAAAAATATAATGCCGCGGATTTGTAATTAATAATTCCAGACGTCCAATCCAAGTCCCAGACGTCTTATATAAGTAAAAATTAACTCCTAATCTTGCACCTAACCTACATTTATCAAATACATTATATTATCATAACGTATGCTATTAAATGTAAAAATTGAAGTATAAAATTAAATGCAGGCCAAGGTGAATTGCCATATAACTCCTAATTAATTAACAACTAAGAACAAATAATTAAATAGTACTTAAGATAAATAATAGTCCACAAAAGTGGACTTATCACCTGGGCTTTGCATCCTTCTTGGCCAAAAGGTACCGGATGGCTGAATGGTCAGTGTAAATAGTCACATGGGATCCCAGCAAGTACGATCAGAACTTTTCAAGTCCAAAGACTACAGCGAGCAACTCTTTCTCTGTGACCGTATAATTTCGTTGGGCCTCGTCCAACGTTTTGCTCGTGTAGTAGATCACCACGGGCTTCTTGTCTTGCCTTTGTCCCAGGACAGCGCCTTTGGCAAAATCTGATGCATCACACATAATCTCAAAGTCCTGGGACCAGTCTGGGGTTGAAGTACAGGTGCGGTGGAGATTAAGTCCCGGAGAGTGTGATAAGCCTGGATGCAATCAGAAGACATGTGGAATATGGCATCGTTGGCTAGAAGGTCGGTCAAGGGTTTGGAAAGCTTGGAAAAGTCTTTAATGAACCTTCGGTAGAAGCCAACATGTCCTAGGAAGGAGCGAATCTGTCGAACCGAGCTAAGTGGAGGAAGTTTGGAAATTAAATCAACCTTAGCCCGATCTACCTCGATGCCCCTATGCGATACGATGTGACCGAGGACAATTCCTTCTTGAACCATAAAATGGCTTTTTTCCCAACTTAACACCAGGTTAACCTCGATACATCGTTTCAAGATTTTCTCCAAGTTGCTCAGACAATGGTCGAATGAATTTCCAAATACAGAGAAATCATCCATAAAGACCTCTAAGTATTCACCCACCATTTTTGCAAAAATGGCTAGCATGCAATGCTAGAAGGTCACAGGTGCATTGCATAACTCGAACGGCATTCGACAGAATGCAAACGTGCTATACGGGCAAGTGAATGTGGTCTTTTCCTGATCTTCCGAAGCAATCGCGACTTGGTTATATCCTGAATATCCATCCAGGAAGCAAAAATACTTCTGCCCTGTCAATCTTTCAAGGATTTGGTCAATGAATGGAAAGGGAAAATGATCCCTCTTAGTGGATTCATTGAGCTTCCTATAATCAATACACACCCTCCATGCGGTGGTGGTGCAGGTGGGGATGGATTCGCCATGATCATTGGTGACAACGGTGAGCCCAGCTTTCTTAGGAACCACTTGAGTGGGGCTCACCCAGGGGCTATCGGAGATAGGGTAGATGATGTCGGTGCCAAGCCACTTGATAATTTCTTTTTTAACGACCTCCTGCATGTTTGGGTTTAAACGTCTCTGCATCTGGCGGGAAGGTCAGGCCCCGTCCTCCAGGTAAATCTTATGGGTGCAATAGGTGGGGCTAATTCCTCTTAAGTCCGAAATGGTCCAACCAATGGCGGCCCGATGTTTTGAAAGGGTCGCAGTCAACCTGAGTTCCTGATCCTTGGTTAGATGAGAATTAATAATCACTGGGAAGGTTTGGTCAGGTCCCAGGAAGACATACTTGAGATTTTCAGATAATGGTTTAAGTTCAGGTGCGGGTGGAACCACAGTCGATGGGAAGGGAAAGGGCGGGAGTTGATCAACATCGATCTCCTCAAATGGTGTCGTGTGATGGTACTCAACCTTACAGAGGTCCACGGGTAATGATGGTGACGGGTCAGCACAGTCACTACGGGTTTGGTGGTCTGATACAGAACTGAGGGTGAGGCATTCCTCGATCAGAGTTTCCACGGGATCATGTTCCTCAATGCAATCGCAATCAAAAGACTTTGTCGCCCGGAAGATATCCAATTGCATTTTCCTGTCCCTGAAGGCGATTTCCATACATCCCATGTCACAATCAATGTTTGTCTTAGCCGTAGCTAAGAAAGGTCTGCCTAAGATTATGGGTGCATTCTGTAATTTTTCAGGGACTTCAATGTCGAGCACCAAAAATTCAACCGGGAAATAGAAGTCCTTGACCTGTACAATCACGTCCTCGAAAACCCCCTTCAGGGTTTTCACTGATCTATCAGCCAGCTGGATGGTGACAGGGGTTGGTGTCAGCTCTCCAAAACCAAATTGGTGGTACAGGGTTGTTGGAATTAGGTTGATAGAAGCACCTAGGTCAAGGAGCGCTCTATCAAACGTCAAGTCCCCGGTATTGCAGGAAATCAGGGGCGCTCCTGGGTCAGTTCGCTTGAGTGGAAGGTTGCTTGATATTATGAAAATTGCTTGTTTAGAGAGCACAACCTTCCTAGGTGCTTGAGGTCTCGGCTTACGCTTGGGTGTACAAGCATCCTTTAAAAACTTGGCGTAAGCAGGGATGTGTTTGACAGCTTCAAGGAGCGGAATATTAATCTGTACTTGCTTAAAGATTTCCAACAGCTCCTCAGTTTCCACAACATTCTTCTTTTTCTTGATTGTTTCCAAGGCCTCAGGGTAGGGTGCCTGGATGTGGATTGGTTCTATTTCTGGGTCCTTGGTTGGTGCCTCTTCTGAGTCAGGTATTTCAGTAGGTGAAGTCTCGGGGAGAGTTGGCCATTTGGGATTCTGGGTTTTGGTGCCGCTTCTCAAGGTCACCGCATTCGCAGAGGCATTGGGGCCATGGGTTGATCCTTGAGAAGATGAGGACGAAGAAACACCAAACCCAAGAGGTGTTTGCGGGGCTGGTTGGACCATGTGAGCCTGCCCAGGGTTGCTTTGGAACCCTTGCGAATTGGGGCCTCTGTTAATTATGTTTCGCGGGTTCGGTTGTGGTTGGGAAGGTAGGGATCCTTGTTGCTTACAGTCCAAGAGTTGGCTTAACTATCCCTTTACCAAGGCCATTTCCTCCTGATGTTTCTGGTTCATGTCAACCATCATCTTTATTAGGGTATCCATTTGGTTTTGTGGGGGAGGTGCCACCCTATTCTGATTATATTGGGGTCTAACTAGTGGTCCTTGCTGATAGAGGGGCAAGTGTGGCTGTTGGTTTGGCCTGGGCTGGTTTTGGAATTGCGGTGGTTTCTGGTTTGTCCAACCAAAGTTGGGGTGGTTACACCAGCCAGTGTTGTAAGTGTTGGAGAAAGGGTCTGGTTTTGCATAACCTTGGACAGCTTGCACATCTTCAAGGATAGCCAATGTTGATGAAGAGGGAAGGGAGTAATCAAGGGTTGAGGGAGCAAAGGTCCCTCCCTGGAACGTGGTCAGGAGTTGTTCCAGGTTCAGTTGGGTAAAGGGCTGGACCAGGTCAACTTTGCTAGGGAGAAAGTCTATAAGGGGTTCCTAGTCTAGTTCAATAGCTCATCAATCTTTTTGTCCACCAATTCCACTCGATCCAATTTCTTGGCAATGATGTCCATGTCAACCATTCCAGAATTTGCTTGTACCTCATAAATCCCACCACGGGGTTGACTGGACCTGTTGAACTGGGTCATAGAGGCATTGTTGAGCGAATTCTTGCTCATAGACTCAAAGAGCTCAAACGTGTTCTCCTCATCTTTGTTCAGGAAGTTCCCCCCGCATGAGGCATCGACGAAGTTTCGTACGTTGCTGTCCAGACCGTGGTAGAAAATCTGGGCCAATTGCCACCTTGGCACTTCGTGATGTGGGCATTTCCTCAAGAGTTCGTTAAATCTTTCCCACGCCTCATGAAATTGTTCCCCACCCTGGAGTGTAAAGATAGTAATAGCTCTTCTGAGGGCATTGGTTTTTCCTATGGGGAAGAATTTCTTTAAAAATGCATGCCTCATTTCTTCCCAGGTGGTGATGGGTCTACGTAGGGTTCTAAGTCAATGAGAAGCCTTGTCTCTTAATGAGAAGGGAAACATCTTGATTAGAACAATGTCAAGGCTAATGTTCCTAGATTTCACAGTTCGCGCTATGTGGTCGAGATCCTCTAGGTGTTGAAACGGTCCTCATTTGAGCTTCCATGAAAGTGGCTCTGGATCAGACTTAAGACATTCGATTTCAGTTCAAAATCATCTCTCCCCTCGGGGATCCTAAGGTGTGGCTCGACTCTAATAGCAAAGGGATTATAGAAATCGCGGAGGGGCCTCGGCTGATCCTGAAATGGTGGTATATCAAGTGGTGGTTGCCCTGGTATGTCTTGGAAAGGTGGTGGTGGTTGTTCTTGTGGGTTCTGTAACCGTTGTATGGCTTGCATGATGGTATGGATTTGTTGTTGCTGAAGCCGGTGGTTAGCATTGATTTGGGCTTGGATGATGGCCATAGTGTCTGGTGAGGGTTGATCCTCAGCCTCATCTACCCTAGGTTCAGCCATATTTCCAATAGAATTACGTCGCCTAGATTCCTGCCCCAAAACACACAACTCGGGATGCAGTGAGCGTCTCCCGTGCATACACTAAAGAAGAACAGGAGGGGATGCGGAGGGCGACAGATGCGAGAAATGTGTTTCAATCAATCACACAAGCCTAGTCCTTATGGTGTATTCTTTAAGAGACCTAGAAATCTCACGAAGGGTGATTAAGTCTGTAAGCACTGGACTCCCCTTCCCAAGGCTAATCTGGCCAGGTTGATTACGAGGGGATTGCAAGGAAGGTTCTTCCTTTGGCTTGCGCCTCCATTTCCGTAGACCCCACAACCGCGGTCATTTGACACTATCCCGCAGCCTAGTCACGAGATTCTACCAAGGGAATGAAAGCCAAGTGCCCAGCGAACGAAACCTCGCCTTTCGAGACTTAACTCAGTCCTGCTTAGGGCACGTCTACTCAGTTTTAAAGGGTTAGGATAGTGCTTGTGCTTAGGGTTATGTGATGAGGCGTTGATTGGGGTGGTGCCTCTTAATTTTCCACTTTCAAGGTGTGTGCTTCTAGCAAAACATGGTTTTCAAGAAAGGATTTTTTTAAGATGTGGTGTCTTTTAGTGTTTCATCCTTACTTTAGTACTTTTTAGGGTTGACGTGTCTTAATGTTTTCAGACAAGTTTCAGTGAACACGTCAAGTTCTGCACACAATTCGGTGAAAGTAGATTTCCTTTTATTCTGTAGAGGCTCTAAAACCCTAATGTACTCATCCTAATGATCATACAACTTCTATTAGATGAGTCGATTTTAGGGTTGAGTTGTGCGGCCCAGGTCAACTCACGGTGGCTTCGCAAACACCACTCAAGAAAAAGAAAAGAACACTCCAAGAATTTATTCAGAATGTTAAAGTGTACATTTTTTTTGTGGGGTGATGTGTTAAGGATGTGGGTCAAGCAATCATATACCATGCCAATTTTTTTTCAATTTTTATAATTTTTTTAGTTTTTTTCACACAAGCAAACAATCATGAGAGAAGAATTACTCACTATTGGTCCTCGTAGCGCCTACTCCCTTGCTACTGTCGTGGGATGCGTCGCGCCGTCCACGCGCCGAATACCTGCAATCATCAAGTAAAAAGGAAAATAGGACATTAGACGATGTGAAAATGAATGTGGAATGGAGGTGACAAAACAAATCCGTTGCCTCCCCGGCAATGGCACAAAAAACTGACGTGCGGTTGTGCGTGTGTGTTAAGAAGTGTCGTTATAGTCGCACTTGCAACGCCAGTTTTAAAATAAGTAAACGGAGGTGAGTCCGAGTGTCGGTCTCAGAGAGGCGTGAAAATCGAATTTTTTTTATCACTTGTTGTCATGGAAAGTGCGGAGTTTTGCTTGCGAAAGGTGCAATTTTGAAAAGCGAGAGAGAGATAGAGAGAGAGATTAGGGTTAAAGCGTTCCTTGTTTGATCATGCAACTTAAACAGAAATTAAAGTAACAACTGAACAGAAAATAGCTTCATTAATCATGCACTTTTAGTTCATGGCTTACAACAATAAATACATGCTTAAACAAAAGTAATGGAAAGCTTAAAAGAGAGAGAGAGAGAAGGGAGAGCGACGAGGTAGCCACAGCGGTGGAGGAGGCTCCGTCGGCGGCTCGTCGTCTCCGACGATTACAAGAGGGCCTAAAGCTAGCTAAGAGAGGGGTGGAGTAGTTGCAAGGGAAGTGAATGCCTTGAATGAGTGGTTGGAGGGGGTTTAAATAGGGTTAAGGGCTTTCTAAAAGAAGAAGGGGCTTTAGCGACGTCCGGGACGTCTCTAAAACCACTCCAAAAGCGTCGGTGAATCCCTCCAACTCGCTGGTCAAGCTCGCGCTCGTTCTTCTTCGTGCTCAATCCGCGGCCACTGCATGAGAGCCGTCCGATCGAAGATCGGACAGCTGAGATCTCTCCTTGGCTGTGCTTGGATCGCGCCTCAAGTGCGCATGTGCGCGTGCGCGTGGGCGCTCGCGATCTGTGGACACGCCGCGTGGCACGATCTCGGCCCCCTGCTACTGATCGGGCGGCCCAATTTTGCCATGCGCATCCTTCGTCTTCGATTTCACGCTCCGCGCGGCTCGATCCCGCGTCGCGTGCGTGCGGGCGTGCGTGCTAACCGTTGCGCCACGCCCGTGCTTTGTCGCGGTGACTACGGGCAGCCGCGCGAGTCTCGGCCGTCCGATCAAAGATTGACGGTCAAGATCTGATCTCGACTGGATGAAGAGGTGGCGTGTGGTGGAGCGGGGGTGACGTGGCGCAATGAGGGCCATTGATCTCCAGATCAACTGTCATAACTTCTTGGGCCCATTGTAGGAGCTCCGGATGTCGGATTTGGCCAATCTTGAGTCCGTTGGACTCCGTTCGTCATTCTGAATCCATCTGTGCGGTCCGATTGCTCATCTGAGGCATGCTTTGACAAGTGCTTACACAAATGGCCATTAATACAGTTTTATAAGCAATCTTGGTACATGATGCATGCAATGCTCCCATTCTACTTATGTTGTGCCTTTTATTCTTAAGATGGGCCATATTCAACATAATTATCACCCCCTTGTGCAGTGTTATCATTAAGCCGTTCATTGAACTCACTGATACGAACTTGGCTGAGGTATCTTTTGATCTCCATTCTCCCTAAGCTTATTATGCCCGGCTGATGGCGTTAAACTCAACACTTAATGAGAGGCAACCTGTCATCTTTTGAAAAACCCGAAACCCTTGTGACACATCTCTTTGCTAAACTCATATTGCACTTTAGGGTTCATCCATTAGAACAACCGACTCCACCTCTGATACTCATACCTGAGCTTGAAATCATCCGCAACAATCATCTCGACCCCTCCACACACCCTTTGAACCTATTCTAATGTATGATCTAAGTTGAACTCGAACCCAGCTAATTTACAATGAGGACATTACAAATCGTAGGCATCGGGGGGTATTAAAGTGCAAAATGTCGTGAGAATCAATTCACAAAAAGGGTTTCATCAAAAAAAATTATTATATGCTAAAAAAAGAAAGGAGGTTGAGGAAAAAGGAGAGTTATTTTTGAGAAAAATGAGAAAAGGAGGGAAGAAAAATTAAAAAGAGAAGAAAGGAGCAAAAAGATAAAGAAAGAAATTGAGTCCCTTTAAAGTAATATGAAACTTACCTAACTTCTAGATTTGATTGAATGATGAATTAAGACCTGGAAGGCTAAAACTTAAGGGATTAGTAGCGAATACCGACCTTAGGCTTCTTAGATCTGATTGGATTTAAACACTCACGTACTTGTCACGATCCGGATTAGTCCTTAAGAGGTTAAGGAAAATGCAAAGCTTGTGTATTAGGTCTAAGGCTTAGGGAGTATTCAGCCTCATTAACTGACCCCTGGTTTACAGGACTCGGTAACTTAAGCACCCTAAATCACACACAGTTTGGTTCAATGTGCTTTAAATAATAAAATCATGCCAAAGGGCATTTAATCTGTTCTGAAAATGGTCCTAAGATCTAGATTAGGAGTGGATCTAAAACACAAATTGATTTAGATGAGTTCCTGGTGCAGAGAGGTGGGAAATTCCCCTTGAAGATGTATAATAACATATCATCTCCTTAGAGTTTGTCTCCTAGGATATCTAAATATCCTACCGGGGGCACGTGAGCACCTTGCGCTGATTTAGATGCCTTAGGTGGGATTATCCCAAAATCTCGATTGCCAGGGTCTGGATTTAGCTATAGAAAGTCATAGGTGGGATTATCCTGAAATCTTGAAAGCCAAGATTCTGAGGGTTGCCATGGGTGGTGCTATCCTGAAGCATTGATTGCTAGGGACCCTACGAGGATTGATGGTGGGGACAAGGAATCCAATACAGACCGTGTTTAGGGCCAATCTAAAGATGGATCTAAGGAAAAATATAATGAAAAGAAAAAGAGAGAGAAAGCTCTCCACAAATAAAATTCTCCTTTTATATCTCTCTCTTACAAAATGCACTGGCAAACTGAACTTAGGCTAACCATGTTTCAAGCACGGGTGCTTTAACTGCTGGTTCCGATGAACCTTAGGTTAGTTCCTGCGTGCCTTAGAAACCTTTGCGGCAGACTGAGGCAAAAGCTACTCAGGTCTGGATCTGGGCTGGTACTTGCATTCCCCTATTCCTATTGTTAGTATTAAGATCTGATTCCTAGAGATGCAGCCTAGTAAGGCATCTTGACAGTTACATCCAACCTAGATAACTGGTTTGATTCACAAAATTTTGTTAAGGGAGTAGCAAATGCTAGGCATGGGGGTATGATGGGAACACCATCATGAGCCATGACTAGCTCAATTTGGTCTTATAAAGTCAAAAAAAGCTTCTACATATCAGTCAGAAGGTCTCTTGAGCAGGTTGAGTTGTTTTGAGAAGAAAATATGAAAATAACGTTATTTCTACAATTTTACTATCTTATCACAAATACAGAATAACCACGGGATATGCCAGGGGTTTATTGAAGGTCATTTAGTCATTAATGCCTAATAAGTGGGTTCATGCAAACAGAAACGGGTTTTCACGCATTTCAAGAATTAATGGAATCTGAAACCCTAAAAACAGGCTTGCTTAATTAACTGAGGTTTTGGTCAATATAAAATTCATCTAAACCATCTAAAAGTCATAAAAAACATATTTTCTAGGGTTTAGCATCCTTGATTTGACCATCTGAACCTATTTTGACCTGAAATAGAGTCTCAAACAAACTATTGCCCTAATTTAGGTTTTTGCATAAATTACCTAGACAAACTAAGTCAAAACCAAAATCCAACTTCACCATTGGATTCCTTAGGTCCAAATTAGGTTTGTATCAAAATTTGGTCCTAATCAGAGATTCTCTTGACCTATTTTACAATTTGGTCCAGTTTGACTCTTTCTATTTCACAAGTGCCCCTAGCTTTTGAAATTCATTACAATTAGGCCCCTATCTTTGTCGTCACTCTTGCAAAGAGGTCCCTCTACCATTATCGTGGAGGAATCCTACTCCAGCGAGCTTCTTTTGGCAAGAACTCTGTAATTACTTGACGAATCCCTCTTAAAATTAAAAGGGAGATTCATCAGGTAATCTCCTTCCTCTAGAGCCATATCCAAGTCACCAATTCTTTCTCAATCTCTCATGTGAATGCATGAGAGATGTGGGTATCCTACTTTGGTGAACTTACCAAGCTTGAAAGATTGGTTTCCAAGCTTCAAACCTATTTAAAGACCTCTGAGGACAAACCGTCCTCTTCACACTCATTTTCACTCGGAATCCCTCTATTTCCTCCCTCCTCTCCAGCCGAAAAGCTCCACGACGTCCAGCGACTCCCTCTGACCACTCTCATCATCCGCTCGCAATACCAGCAGCGGATTCTACTTCCTCTCCCTCTTCTACGTTGCACCATACTAACGGGAACCCCAATTCTCTTCGTCGTCACCGCTTCTACCCCATCGAAGCTCCCTTTGTCTCTAGCGCCAACTACACTAGACCGGACATTGCTCCTCTCCCTTTTCAACCACCACTTAGTCTCCTCAATTCCTTATCTTCCACACATCATCACTGTGGCACTACGCTACTATTTCGACCACTTCTACATCGTTTGCGACTTCGTCTTCCCCACGACTGACATACCTCTAGTACGATCGCGCATCCGCTTCACTCCACCAAACCACCGCCGGTCCCAAAAGCTCTGCCTCATCCACGTGAGCAAAACCCCTCAAGAAATTGAGGGGATTACTTGCTTGAAACCTCCACCGAACAAACCCAACTCCACCTTTGATTTTCGTCTCCACTAGCCACCTCCAACCACATTCATGGCACGCCACCGCCACCACCACCTTCGTCGCACTCGCGTGCTTCTCCTAAGTACTTCTAATGTGGCCCTTCGACCCTATTCTTAGTTTCAGGTATGAAGCCAGTCGCCGCCATTAACAAGCTCCTTCAAGAGAGCTCGATGTCATGGTCTTGCATCAGCAGCTCTAGGCACTATATCCAGGAAACACAGAATCCCTCCAGACATCCTTCCAAGCTCTCAATTGGGAGCACTAAGTATTCCTTCATCTGCAAATTGGATGCATACTTCAGAGCTACTTGCACGAGGAAGAAGGGACAACTTAGTCCCACATCTTTTATGGAAAGAGGCTTACCTACGCATATATTGTTTTTCTCATTCGACTTTATCGCCTCGAACACCCGGGGGTGAGGTCCCCGCACCTGACCCACTCACTTGACCTAACCTGATTCACTGCTTGGCTACGACCTCATGCACGTAGCCATGCTCCCGAATCTGGTTACTGTTCCTACCCGATTATCCGGTTAACCCCGGGTCTTTGAGAGAAAGAAAAGAAGGAAAGAAAGGAAGAGAGAGGGGGGGTTTGCCTCACTGCCTATCTCTCGACACTTAGAGAAATTCTGAAGAGGCTTTTGTCTCTATTGGAGTTGTGCTCTGCTATGCCTCTCCCTGAGGCTTGAAGAGAGAGGCCTTTGCCTTTGTTATTTAATTTGTCTGAGCGCCTATTCTAACGTTGGAAATTCTGATGAGTTATACTATGATTGACATTAAGTGCTTGTAAAACTTAAAGAGTAATTTGGTGATTCAAATCACCATTTTACTCTAATCTTTTTGCCACATTGACTCTTGAATCTATAATTACATCATTTATGCTTGAAATTGCTGTTATATTGCTATATTCTTGCTTACAATTATGATCTTGAGATAAATTGTCATATTGCTCCCTATGTTCGACCTCAAACTTTTTTGAGTTATAAATTTTAGGTGTTCTACGTGATTTATCGACTATACTACAACGCATTACTTTTAAAACATCGATTCAGAGCGTACAACAGGATGGTTTCTTTAGATTCGATCTTAATCACGGTGAGCCCTGCCTTCTTAGGCACAACTTGAATTGGGCTTACCCAGCGGCTATTAGAGATTGGGTAGATAATTCCAGCTTCTAACCACTTGATGTTCTCCTTCATGACCTCTTAAAGATTCGAATTCAGTCATCTCTGCATTTTTCAAGATGGTCGTGAGCCCTCTTTGGTGTAGATACGATGTGTGAAATAAGAGGGGCATATCTCAGTCAAGTCATCAAGAGTCCATCCAATGGCTCTTCGATGCTGCTGGAGGACAAAACTCAGCTTTGTTTCCTGATCAAGTGTGAGTCAAGAATTGATAATCACAGGAAACGTTTGATTGGAACCCAAGAAGACATACTTCAGATTATCTGAGATGGGTCTCAATTCTAGTACCAGGTTATTAGCAGCGGGTGGGGGTTCAAGATGGGCCTCAAAAGGTAAGGTGGAAGCTATGGGAAGTCTGGATCAGCTCTGAGCTTCTCAATCTGTAGGTCAAGATCTTCTTGTGGCTAAGGATCTGGGATAATCGGGTTTTCTTCTGTAATTGGGTCCTCAAACAAAGAACTGATGTCGCATACTTCTTCGATTGCCCCACAGTTTATTCCTTTTCGGGCCTTAAAGATATCAATTCTTAGTGTCTTGTTCCTGAATTTCAACTCAATCTGGCCCTCTTCGTAGTTGATATTTGCCTTAGCTGTGGCTAGGAATGGTCGCCCTAAGATAATCAGTGTGCCTCTCAAATTTTCAAGAGTATCCATATCTAATACGATGAAGTCCACCTGGAAGTAGAAATCTTAAATCCTAACTAGAACAACCTTGAGAACTCCTCTAGGTGACTTGATTGATCTGTCTGGTAACTGCAAGGTCACCTCGGTCGGTTTGAGCTCAGTTTCCTCAAAATGATCTAGTAGGGATGTATGGATCGGGTTTATGGAGGCTCCTAAATCCAATAAAGCTCGATCAAATTCTAAGTCGCCGATCTTACAGGAGATCGAAGGGGTGCAGGATCTTTCACTTTCTGCGAGAGTTTACTTAGGATGATAGAGTTGGCTTGCTCAGACAATACAATCGGACTCTCATCTTTATTTTGTGGCTTACGCTTCGGTGTACATAAGTCTTTCAAAAATTGCACATAAGCCAGTACGTGGCGAATCGCATCCTTCAAGGGGATGTTTATTTGGACTTGCTCAAAGAGCTTGACCAAGTCTTCCTCAAGTGTCACAGGTTTGGGTTTCCTCTTTCCTTTGGTCGAGGCCTCAAGAAATGAGACCTCTGTAGGTTCCTCTAGGATTGGTTCAAGCTCTGGATTTAGGATAGGGGTGTTCTGGATAACCATTCTAGGGTTGGGCTCTGAACTACCAGGTCTAAAGTGGCTAGGATAAGGTGGATCCTAAGTTGATTTTCCACTACAAGTGGTAACAGCATGTAGGCCAGCTTGATTTTGGTTCAAAGTCGGCAAAAGAGGTGGTTGCTACTGATATCCCGAATATGATGTGGAAGCCTCCATCCCGTCGGGTGATGGAGCAGCAAGGGCCTGATAAACGTAGTGAGCTTGGCCCTGATTCAGGTTCATAATGCACCTCTGGTTTGGCACGTTATTTGGATTCGGTAAAGGTTGAGACGGGAGTGCACTAGGCTGGTGAGACCCAGCCATCTGTGCAAGCTAATTTCGAACTTCTGTGATCTTGTCTTTGTGATGTTTCTACATAGCTGCATTAGTCTTTTGGATGTCATCCAGGGTTTGTAAAATCAGATTGATTTGATCTTCCCTTGATGGCCTGGATTAGTAATTCAGATTGGGCCTAGGCTAAGTGAGTTGATATGGGCGTAGAGCCTGTGGTCGGGTTTGGAATTGCGGTCTCATGTTCTAATTATTTCCCAACCATGCAAAGTTGGGATGATTGCGCCATCCAAGGTTATAGGTGTTAGAGAATGGATCATTTTGGATGGCGTGGAGATCCTCACAAGTCTAAGGATCTCCAAAGAAATTAGAGTACGAGGGTTTAGAGTTTCCCCAACTAGATAGGATGGCCTGGAGTTTCCTTTAAAACTGGGATCAGATGGGAGTGGATATGGGTCCATCCCCTAATAAGAGTGGTGGTGAATGTTATGCATAGCCTCCCTACCTAAGGGCGATTGCGCATATGTGCTCTGTTGTGCGGCAGTGGCTCTCTATAGATGTTGAGTCAATTCATCCACCTTCTTTTCAATGATAGTGACCTTATCCAAGCAACTGGCCACCAACTCCAGATCAATGGATGCAGATAGGCCTTGATTCGCATGTGCCCCTTGCGTGTTTGTCAATGTGCGAGTGGTCGTCCGGTCAAACACACCCATAGATTCATTGTTTATGGAGTTCTCACACATGTTCTCAAGAATCTCCCAAATGGTATCTTCATGCTAACCCATGATGTGGTCACCACAAGTTGCATTGACAAATAGCCTGATATTTTCACGGAGTCCCTAGTAAAAAGGATGAACTTGTTCCCATTTAGGAACTCCATGATAGGGGCATTTCCGCATGAGATCCAAAAAGTGGTCCCATGCCTCATGAAGTGGTTCTCCTGCATTTTGCGTGAAATGCGTGATATGGTGCCTCAATGTGTTGGTGTTACCAATTAGGAAGAATTTCTTCAGGAATTCATATTGGAGTTCCTCCCATGTGTTGACTGGATGAGTCAGAGTCTGATACCAATGGGCAGCCTTGTCCATAAGAGAGAAGGAGAATATCTTCATGAGCAGGATGTCCCGATTCTGAACAAGTGGTCCAAAGGTCAGGGCCAGATGTTTTAGTTGTTTGATGTGCTAGAAGGGATCTTCGGAATTCAAGCCATCAAATTTGGGGATCGCATTAATCAGATTTGGCTTTAATTCAGTATCAAGCCCTCTAGCTGGGATTTGCACCCTGGGTTCAATTTCAACTATGGCGGGATTGTAGTGATCTCACATCTATGGCCACGATGGAGGGTTCATGAATGTGTGGAATAGATCGGTGAGGTGCTGCAATTGATTCTGAATATTGGGCTCTTCTTCTTGGTTCTCCATTGATGCAGATGATAGAGATCTAAGCTCAGATGTGGAAGAGTCAGAACTGATCTCAATATGATCGGGTGGTAGCATAAACAAGTGGGTTGAGGCTTGGCCTCGACGAGACTGAACTACTAGTGGAGGCCTCAAGTTTGGTCTTAAGGATCTCCTCTCGAACATGCACTAGAGAATCAGATGAGTAGTTGAATGTGTAATGGACCTAATCGAGGCACCCAAAAATTTTAGATGACTAAGGAGGTTCGAGGCGGATGATACCTCTAGATCAAAAACTCACTCACTGATAAATGACAGTTTATCATCATTCTTATGCCCTAAAACTGATCTAGTTCTCAAGGTTTTAACTCCGCAAATGGGTTTTCGGGTTGCATGTAGGCATTTACTTAGGATAGGCATGCATTGGATTTTATTGTCTTTTTGATGAATTTATTTGAGTGTCGAGAATAAGCAAAGTCAGATCCCACATGCCTTGGCATTCAGGAAAGCAGAAGATGAAGAAGAAGCTTCATGCAGCTAGATCCCAGCTAGATCCAACTCATCCTAGTTGGATCCTAGCTCATTCTAGCTGGATCAACTCATCCCTAGCTCCATTCAGCTCATCTCAGCTGAATGGTAGCTCAAGCTAGTTTACCTTAGCTCCATTCAACTCACCTCAGTTGGATGACAGCTCAAACTAGCTCAAATTAGTTGATCCAAGCTCCATTTCAGCTCCCCCAGCTCAGAAGTGTTCACTAAAAGCTCAACCTGACTAGGACTAGCTATTGCCATCATCTAGCTAGACCTAATCAGCTGAAGAAGTCATCAACCAGCTCAGGCCAACTCATGTCCAGCTCCCAGAGACCTAACTCAGCCCAGCTTGGTTGAGCTGAGCTACTTGACCTAAGCTAGCTAGGGACTCTCCAGGAAGACCAGACCTAGCTCACCTTAGCTCATATTAGAAGAATCCAACTCAAATTAGCTTGTCTTAGCTGCTAACAAAAAACTAGCTATCTAAGCTAGCTACTGAGCTCTACTTCAACTCCCTTCAGCAGACATAAACTCCAGTGTAGCTCCTTCCAGCTACCTCCAACTCTTCTCCCTCTAAACCCTAGCTCACTCCAGCTCTCTACCATACTTCCTACTAGCTAAGCTAGCTAAGCTAGCTTAGCTTAGCTAGTCACCTCCTTGGCCACAAAAACCTAACCCTAAAACACCACCTAACTAGTCCACCAAAGTAAGCCACCTACCTACACCTACTCCTACTCCAACTTGGCGCCACCACCACCACACCTCTTCACCCCATAACCTTTACCAAGAGACACCAAAGTTGGCACCAAAAACCACCTCCAACCACCTTCCTTTTTTGGTGCCATTTTTCCCTCCAAAAACCCTCTCATCACAACCCTACACCTAAGCCCACAACTAATCCCAACCCTACACCTAATCCACCTTCTAGAAACCCCCAATTGGGGCCAAGGTGGAGGCATCTCTCCACTCATGGATGTCCACCAAGGGGTGGAATCAACCCATAACCACCCCCTTCCATCCTTTAAAGTGGCGCCAACTAACCTAGGCCCTAGGATCCCCATAACCTCCCCTAGAATCAATCCTAGCCCTACACATGTCCACGCCAACCATCTCCCTCTGAACTTCTATATATACCACACCTAACCACCACCTAAATATCATCTCTTCCATTAGTTTAGTTCCACCCTACATTACTTAAACCCACGGCCAAGGAGAAGAGGAGAAGAAGATCAAGGGGTCAACCACCCACCCACTTGGTCCCTTCTTTCTCCATCTTCCTATCACTTGTGCCACACTAAAGGAGGAGAACTTCTACTAGAGTGGACGACCAAGTAAGAGGAGGAACAAGGTGGTTGATGCCCACCTTGAGGAGACAACTTGGAGGAGGAAGAAGGAAGAGAAGGAGAACTCTTTTCAACTGTGGAGCAACCACACTTGAAGCAAGGGTCATTGACGAGTCGATTTTCGCTTTCAAAGATGATGATTAAGATGATCAATCGTTGTATTTTTAAGTGGTGGAAAATTGACTAATCAAAGTATTGAATTAAAAAGAAACCACTCACAGAAGAGCAAGTCGTATCCACAAGGAGGCAATGACTTATTCAAACTCAAAATTGAGAAAGTAATGCTCACTAGTTTTCAGCCAAAGAAACTAAACCCAAATCCGCCTTTAGATCAAGAAACCAATAAGAGATCATGCTGAAATAATATTTAAGAGAAATAAGAGGGATGTGCTCATAAATGTGCCACAATAAATTATTAATAACTCAAAAAAAAGTCTTTGGCAATGGCATGTAATTGTAAAAACTAATACCCTCTTCACTGTAGCAAAACAAGGGAGGATCTTCTCCTTGCTTGCACGTGGAGGAGCGACGAAGGCCGGAAGGGAGGAGCTCGTCGGAGGTAGTGGGTACTGGGTCATTTCTTTTGGTGGTGGTGGCAAGGCAAGGCGTGGCCAAAAGTGGCTGGTCAGAGGAGAAGAGAAGCAGCGGGTGGCGGTGGCTGCAGCTCTCTGCTGCTACTGGAAACGCGGAGGTGTAGGGGGGACGCACGCGCACTGGAGGCAAGGGGGAGTAGCGCTGTTGGAGGGCTACACAGGCGTACGAGCGGGGGTGCTGCTGTTGCGGATGTGGTGGACGCACAGGGGGTTTGTGCAGGCTGTGCAGCCATGCATGCGAACTGCCACTGGAGGGCTACGTGGGCATGGTGGAGGACTCGCCAGCGCACTGGGGTTGCACGCAGGTATTGGTGGCATTGCAGCTACACACGCACGGTGCTGTGGTGGCAGCTCTTAGCATGCGTAGATGGTGGTGATGGCAGCGTGCTGTTGCTGTTGAAGTTGAAGGAGAGGCGCGCGCTGGAGGAGAGGGGCCAGCTACAACTTTGGGTCCCTTTTATTGGTGGCAGGGGAGGCACATGGAGAAGAAGAAGATGGAGGTGGTGTTGTTGGTGCTATTGGCGTTGGAGGTGATGTTGGGTTCTCTTGAGTAACAGTAGAAGGAGATGAAGAAGGAGAAGTGAAGGTGCTGCGGGTGAATCCTCAGACATCTGGGAACGTTCCCAGACATCTTAAATGCGTGGGGAGGGGTGGCTGCTGGTGCATGGCTACAGTGGTGGTGATGGTGGTGGTGCACGCTGTTGTTGTAGCGTGGAGGGATGTGCACACTGGGGTGCTCACAGTGGTTCAACTACTCTGATTTGGTGGAGTATCCTATCACGATGCATGCCCACGGTGGTGAAGCTGACTGCCGCAGTCGAGGCTGGTGGTGGTGGAGTGGACGAGAAGTTGTTCTCTACATAGTAGGGAATGGGGTGGAGGCCTGCTGGGCTACGATGCAAGAGCCCTTCTTTTATGTTTGCAGGAACGTGGAGAAGATGGAGCGACGACGATGTGCAAGATCCACTTTCTTTGGCCATTAAGGTGCTCGTACATTGTTCGGAGGCCGTTGCTGCAGAGAAGAAGAGAATAAAAATAAATAATAAAAAGATTGGTTTATTTATGTACAAACCCTTAATAAAATGTTAATTCTAATATATGCATATAATGTAACCTAAAGACTTAATGCATGTTATTCTAATGCATGCTAAATAATTTAAATATGGAATGCATACAAGCAAATATATATAAACTAAATTATTTATTTCTTAATGCATGCTATGTATATGCTAATACTAATCTAATGCCTAGGCACTTAAGTAACTAATTAGCCCACAAATATGGGCTCATCAAATGCTCCCATGCCTAGTTTTTGCTAGTCCCTAGCAAACTCAAGCAATAACCCAACTCTCCAAGTGAACTAGCCAACCCAATCGGTCTTCCTTTAGAAACATGTTAAGTTCAGACTTTAGACCTAAGGTTCCCAAGTAGTTGCTAAGTTACAAACTAGGTTGGCTAAGGATGAGTTGCAGGCACAGGTTTCCCTGATTTCTAACTCTACCCTAAGGTCTATTGGTCCTTGAGATTAAAGCATCCGTGCATGTGCAATGGTCTGGTTTATTTGAGGTTGGTATGATTTCCAACCTAAAAAGAGGATTTTTTTTTATTTGAGGTTGGTTCGATTTTTTTTTTTTAATTCTTCTAAGTCTAACCTTAGATCAACTATCAACACGGTATGTGTCGGATTCATTGTCCTCATCACCGAATCTTGAAGGGAACCTGGCTTTCAATGCTTCGAGATAGCACCGCCCATAATGACCCCAAGAACTCCTGGCAATCAACACTTTGAGATAGTATCGCCCATGGATTTCTAAAGCGAATTTAGGCCTGTGGCAATCAGCAGTTTGAGATAGGGCCACCCATGGTACCTGAACCGCACAATGCGCTTACATGCCCCCAGTAGGATGGACATCCTACGAGACAAGCGCCAAGGAGGTGATATGTTATCATCTCATCCTCAAGGTGAGTATATACTCCACCTCTCCTGCGGTAGGAACTCTTCCAATCAACTTGTGTTTTCAAGCATCTTGTAAGTCAGAACTAAGAGAACCAAATTTTTTATCCAAGAAAGGAATTAAGGTTATCATTATTTACACAAGACCAAGTGTGTGTGAAATGCGGATGCTTATGTTACGAGGACCCGTAAACCAAATGGTAGAAAAAGACATCAAGTACTACCCAGTCTTTAACTCAATCTCTAGCTTTTCTTCCTCAACATCTTCAGGAATGGTCCGCAACTTAACTTCTACTTGAGTTTTTAAGTCCACAAAGGACCCTAAAGGTCTAAAGATAGTAGCTCAACTTACCTTCTAAGTCAAACCCTAGAGTCAACTAAATCTAACCTAAAGTTCTGGTCTGCCTAAGATTGTAGGGCCCAGCCAGTTAAGCTCAATAATGCAAAATATTTTTTTTTTTTCTTTTTTTTTTTTAAATGCAAATGTATGCAATGCAGAACGTTTTAACTAAATGCATGAATGCACTATGTATAAATGCTATGTACAGATGCCTCAAGTCCTATTCCCCCCATGCCTGGTTCAAACAATGTCCTCATTGAAAGTAAAATGGCCAAGGGAAAATGTTACCTGAGGCGGGAAAGAAAGGAGCTAAGGCTCCTCGAGAGTGACCTCGTCAACCAGATGGCCATCCAAAGTAACATAAGGTTTTAATCGTTGGCAGTTGACAGTAAATGGTGGTGCTGAAGAGGAAGGGCTCTTAATCTCTACAGCCCCATGCGAAAACACTTTGGTGATAATGTAAGGCCCATCCCAACGTGATTTCAATTTCCCTGGAAAAAGCTTAAGTCTGGAATTGAAAAGCCAGACTTGTTGGTTGGGTTCAAAGGTCTTTCTAAGGATGTACTTATTATGCAAGACCTTAGTTCTCTCTTTATAAGCTTGAGAGGTGTCATAAGCCTCATTCCTCAACTCCTCAAGCTCAGTCAACTCCAGTAAACGTGCTTTACCAGCTTGCTCTAAATCCATGTTGACACTTCGAATAGCCCAAAGTGCCCTATGTTGAAGTTCAATAGGTAAGTGGCACACTTTCCCGTATACTATCCGAAAGGGAGACATACCCAAAGGCATTTTGTAGGACGTTCGATAAGCCCATAAAGCATCATCGAGCTTTTGGGACCAGTTCTTCCTATCTAGCCTAACAGTCTTTTCTAAAATGTTCTTGATCTCCCTATTTGACATTTCAACCTGGTCACTTGTCTGAGGATGGTAAGGGGTAGCAATCTTGTGAGTTACTCCTAGACTCTTGAGTAACTAATTGAAGTGATGGTTTCGGAAATGAGGTCCCCCATCACATATAATCATCTTGGGGCAGCCAAAGCGAGATATGATATTGGCCTTCACAAATTTCAATACCACAGAGTGGTCATTTGTGCGCGTAGGAATGACCTCTATCCACTTAGAAACGTAATCCACTACCACCAAGATATACTCAAATCCATGGGACGAAGGGAAGGGACCCATGAGGTATATCCCCCAAACATCAAAAATTTCCACAGGTTGGATAGGGTGTTGGGGCATCTCATTCTGCTTCCCAATCGTTCCAGTTCGTTGACATCTAAGATAGGCCTTAACAAAGTAATGGGAATCCTTAAATAAAGAAGACCACCAAAAATCGAACTGGAGAACCTTCAAAGCTATTTTCTTAGCACCAAAGTGTCCTCCACAATGAAGCTCATGGCAAAATCTCAACACACTCTGTTGCTCTTCTTCAGGCACACATCGTCTCCAAACTTGGTCTTGTCTAATATGAAATAATTATGGCATTTTCCAATGAAAGAATCTAGCTTAGGAAATGAATCGCTTTCATTTCTGCTCATCTCAAGAGCCAGGAGTTACTCCAGTGACCAAGTAATTAATTGTATCCGCATACCAAGGTGAAGCCTGTGTTACCGCCATAAGGGTTTCATTGGGAAATGTCTCACAGATGTCTCTAGATGGAGAGTCATCAAAGGGAAGGCAAGATAGGTGGTCAGCCACTACATTTTCCACTCCTTTCTTTTCACGAATTTCCAAGTCAAACTCTTGAAGGAGTAGAATCCACCTAATTAAATGTGGCTTAGAGTCCTTCTTGGCAATGAGATGTTTCACTACCGCATGATCAGTAAAAATGACCACCTTGGATCCAAGAAGATAAGACCTAAACTTCTCTAAAGAAAAAACTACAACAAGTAATTCTGTTTCAGTGACTGTGTAATTTTACTGTGGTTTAGTTAAAGTCTTGCTGGCATAGTGCAGCACATGTGGTCTTCCCTCAACCTTTTGTAGAAGGACTGCTCCCACTGCATAATCCGAAGCATCACACATCAGCTCAAATGGGAGTGTCCAATTTGGAGCTCGGAGAATAGGCATAGAGGTCAAGGCCTCCTTCAGTGTATGAAAAGCCTCGATATACTTTGAATCAAAATCGAAGGAAGATTCCTTCGCCAATAAGTCATAAAGTGGCCTAGAAATTTTGCTGAAATTCTTAATGAATCGCCTATAAAAGCTTGCATGGCCTAGAAAAGATCTAATCTGTTTGACATTCGTGGGCAATGGGAGTTTGGAAATAGAATCAACCTTAGTCTTATCTACTTCCAAGCCCCTTTCAAACACAACATGCCCAAGTACAATGCCTTTCTGTACCATGAAGTGGCTTTTCTCCCAGCTGAGGACTAAACCAGTCTCCTTACATCTCTTCTGCACATTCTCTAGGTGCAGGAGACACTAGTCGAAAGATGAGCCGTAAATGGAGAAGTCATCCATAAAAACCTTGACGCACTCGTCAATCATGTCCGAGAAAATGGACATCATACACCGCTGGAAGGTTGCCGGTGTATTACATAATCCAAATGGTATACGCGAGAACACAAAAGTACCGTAGGAACTAATAAAAGTTGTCTTATCTTGGTCATCGGGGAAGACTACAACCTGGTTATACCCAGAATATCTATCTAAAAAGCAGAAATACTTGTTCCCTGCCAATCTCTCTAGGATCTGATCAATAAAGGGCAAGGGAAAGTGATCCTTCTGGGTAGCGATGTTCAGTTTGCGGTAGTCAATGCAAACCCTCCAGCCAGTTGAGGGTCTGGTCACCACTTGTTCACCTTGGTCATTTGTTTCTACCGTGAAGCCTGTCTTCTTTGGCACCAGATGGATTGGACTAACCCATTTGCTATCTGCGATGGGCTAAATGATCCCAGTGTCCAACCACTTTAAAATCTCCTTTTTAACCACCTCCCTCATGTTGGGGTTAAGACGTCTCTGCATCACTCGAAATGGTTTGATGAAATCATCAGTATAAATGTGATGCATGCAGAGTGTAGAGTCTATACCCTTAATACCAGCAATCGTCCAAGCTATGGCTTCCTTGTGCCTTGATAAACAGTCTACTAAGGCTCCCTCTTGCACTTCAGATAGTGCCGATGAGATGATTACAGGGAGCATGTCATTTGGCCCAAGGAATACATACTTGAGAGAGTCTAGGAGGGGTTTCAGTTCAAGGTCAGGGCTTGTATGGTTGAGGGTTTGATAACAGAAGTCCCCATCTCAGGTAGCAGATCTACCTTAGGCAAATATGATGGGGAGAGAGACTCAGTAGAAACTCCAAGCAATTCCTCAAGTTCTAGTACATCCCCTTCACATTCCTCCAAGAGATGGGAATGCTCATTTAGCATGACATGCTGAAGGGGGTCATCACATAAAATTGTAGGAGTTGTCTCTTCAATCGAATCATCTACCACCTCAACTTGGGAACAATCCTCAAATCCAGCTTGTTTATAAGCATCAAACACAGTAAGCTGAATTTTCCTATTCCCAAAGCCCATTTTTAATGCCCTGGTGTGACAATTAATTGAAGCATTAGAAGTCGCAAGAAAAAGGAGGCCCAAGATGATTGAGGGCTTGGTTGGTTTGTTGGTAGGGTCAGTGTCCAGTACTAAAAGTCAATGGGGAAGAAGAAATCCTCCACTCTCGCGAGGACATCTTCCAGCAGGCCCTGTGGTGTCTTCAAAGAACGGTCTGCAACTTGGAGGATTACAGGGGAAGGCTTCAGATTGCCTCCTCCAAGTTGTTCATATACAGAGCTCGAAACGATGTTTACCCCCACACCCAGATCAAGCAAAGCCTCGTTTATATGTAGGTCACCAACGACCACCAAGATGTATGGGGCTCCTGGGTCCTTAAGTTTTGGGGGTGTCCCGTGTTGTATAATTGAGATAACAAAATCAAGCAGGATAACTTTTGATTGGACCTGTTTCCTCAATTGATGCTTTTCGTGCACAGGTCCTTTAGAAAGCAGGCATAGGATGGAATCTGCCTGATAGCTTCAAACAAAGGTAGGTTAATCTACACTTGTTTGAAAGTCTCCATGATTTCGTCTGTCCTATCTTTGGCTCCAGGTGAGCCAATAGAAGTCTGCCCAGAGTCAGATAAGCGCTCTGGAAAGGGCAATCTTGGTTTCTGGGTGGAAGGGTTGTCATGTTGGGTAAGTGGGGGAATGGGGACAACCTCTTCCAGTGAGGTGATTTCAAGCGGAGAAGAGTTGGGCAGCTCTTCTCCGATGGGGGCGAAAGTTGGAGTGGATGGTTTTTCAGAAGGTGGGACTATAGGAGCATCAGGTTTGAAAATTTCTTTCCCACTCCTCAAAATAGTCATCTCCTGGGCTTACTCCCTAAAGACAATCCCTTTACCTTTAGGGTTCTCCTCAAATGAACTGGGAAGCTTCCCAGTCTCCCTTTTGCTCATGGCCTCAACAAGGTGTCCAATTTGTGATTTCATATCATTGATTGCCTTGTCATGAGATTGGATGATCATGCTTTGATTCTCCTGCATGGCCTTCAACATGGCCTTAAGCTCATCCATCTTAGAAGTCTTGGATGGTTGGGAGGGAATCGAAGGTTGATTATACTATTGAGTTTGAAAGGGTTGGGTCTGTAATTCCCTGAATTAGAGACATTCCCCTATCTCCATGAAAAATTGGGGTGGTTCCTCCATCCCTCGTTATAGGTGTTTGAAAAAGGGTCATTACGAAGTCTGGGACAGAACCCTTAGGCAGCATTCAAGTCCGCCTGTACAAGGTCAGGGAATTGGGAGGCCAAATGATAATCCACAGTAGCATGCGTATTGCCTTGGCAAATGGAGCATTCAGAAGCTTGGGAAGTAGAGGCATTTGTCTTGAGTTGGCTAAGGTTTGACATAAGCCTTTCCATATTTTTGTTCAACAATTGAATCTGGAAGGCTAAATTCTAGGTGTCCCTAGCCTCATTTGCCTCAATCTTTCGTTGCATAAGAGTAGGTTTCCTATCCAAACAGGCAGAATTTAGGTGGATAGAATTCTCACTCAAGGTCTCAAAAAGATCCCAAGCCTCATCTTCAATTTTTGTAAGAAAGGTTCTTGCGCAGGCACCATCCACTATTTACATGTGCTTATCATTTAATCCAGTGTAGAACCTTTCTACAAGTTGCCATCTTGGCACTTGATGATGGGGGCATAAGCATAACAAATCTTTGAAGCGCTCTCAAGCATCATGAAATTATTCTCCATCTTGTTGAGAAAAACGTATGATTTCCCTCCTATAGTGATTAGTCTTGCTCATGGGGAAGTATTTTTTCAAAAACTCTCCCTTCAAGGCATCCCAAGTATCCACTCTACCATCTAGAGTGTGATACCAATGCTTCGTCTTATCCTTGAGGGAGAAAGGAAAGGGAGTTCACATTTGGGCATCATCAGTGACACCCTGCAATCGTACCGTGGAACAGACCTCGGTGAATTCCTCTAGATGCTTATAGGGGTCCTCCCTAGAAGTATCATAGAATGAGGGCAACAGAGATATGGTACTACTCTTGATTTCATATGGATTGTTCCCCCCAGGTCTTGTCAGTGTATGGCCAGGTTGGTTGGTAGGGATAAAATAATCTCTCAAAGATCGTTGGTTCTCCACAATTCTATTTTCACCTTCCTCGGCCATCTCATTTCTCTCATGGTTGGTTCCCCTAAGGATTCTTTCAGGTTTTGAATTAAACACAAGTTGTCTCCTCAGAGATCGCCTACCAAGCATACACAAACAAACACAATTCCAAAGGACTTTTTTGTCTTTAATCAATTAAGGCCATTGAGATTTTAGTCTAGTTGTAGGTGACAATACAAATTGCCCAATCAATTACGTGCCCATTGTTGACCTATGAAATGCCTTAATGAAGACCTAATTGGAACTTAGGTGCTCTGCCCTAAAGTTCAAATGGTAAAGTACTCCAAGGACGAAAGATCGAGAGATGCAAGTAGGCCTAAGCTTTCCTTTGAAGCTGTGCTTTCATGGTGCTTCTTAACTACCTTCAAAAATCTGTGATAGGGTATCCCCCTCCTTGGAGTTACAAAACTTTTGAACTTAAGTTTCAAGCACTTTGGTATCCAATGGTAGGAGAGTTCTTTCCTAGCAGGTCAAAACCTAGGAGTGTCTAATTGCGTTCTTTAGTGCATAGTCATGCACGTGTGCATTCACCGTAAAAGTTGGAATTTGAATTTTGAACCACAGCACAATGTCTCAAATCAATTCCTTGGGTTTTATTGTGTTCCTCCTTTACTTAGTCCTTTTCAGAAATTTAATGTGACCACTTGTTAGATCGTTTCAAGACAAATTATGTGGTCTAGGAATTAAGTCCAAATGCAAATGCATGATCAAGATATTGATGCAAAGTAAGAGGATGCATACCTTGCTTTCAGCAATCAGCAATGCGAGAATGCATGTAATGCAGAAAATAAATCTAGAGGCTGCTCATACATACCTGAATGGTTTGTCCTACGGGCACGCAGCTTCTAGCAGGCAGCTGGTGTTTTGTTTTGTTTTTTTTTTAGCTACTTATGCACAAATATTATCAATCCACAAAAGAGAAGAAAAACCTAAGTGTTCACGCGGCTTGATCATGTTTTAACAGTCAGTTACGTCGTAGTATAGGTGACCAAGCGTTGTCAACAAATAAGAATTTATTACTCGAAAACATAAGTATCCGAAGTCAAACACAGGGAGCAAATGGAACTTATTCACTAATCTCAATAATGTAATTGAATACTTAATTACTCAAAACTTAATTCAGAATATATATGCATGAGTTTAAAAGTTAATTGTGGCAAAAATAGAGGAATTGGACGTTTGATCATGGGATTAGACGTCTTAAAAAGATATTTTCTCTCTTATTTCTTCTCCTGTCTGCTTCTTGTTCTTCTTCTGACTTTCTTTCTCTGATTTTCCTCTTTTTTTCTTTTGTTCTTCTTTGGCCGTGTGCTTCTTCTTCCTTGTTTCTTCTCTACAGCTCCTTTCTCTGCTCTTGCCTTTCTTCTTCCTTCTTATTTTCCTCTGTCTTCTACCTTGCCTCTCTTCTGCAGTGTCTTTCTCCTTTTTCCTGCAGGTCTTCTTCTTCTTCTTTCCTTGGCTCTGCTTCCCTTGGCTTCAGCTTTTCTTCTTCTTCTACTTCTTCTTGGCTTTCCCTTTCTTTCTTTCTTCTTCCTTCTTCAGCCTTAGCTCTCTGACTTCCTCTTCTCTTTGGCTTCGCCTCTTCCTTCTACCTTGTCTTTCCTTCTCTTTTTCCTCTGCGAGTCTTCCTTCTTTCTTTATCCTTCCTTCCTTCTTCTTCCTTTTGCAGCTAAGTGTTAGCTTCACTTCGGCTGTGCCTCCTTTCTCCTACTTCTTCCCTGCACAAATCGAAGAGCAAAACCTACCCCTCTACCCACCCCCGTGTCTCTCTCTCTTTGTATATCTCTCTTCGGTACACTCTCCCAGAGTTGGATAATCGAGTTAGGTCGCGTGCCCGAGTCCAGGCACACCGGTGTGGGTGTGGTGTGCAAGGAGTGCTCAGTAGGATAGTCGGGTCGGGTCGGGTTGCCAGATCCGCGGGATGAATTCACGGACAAGGCGTGTATAGGTGAGGGACCTCACCCCATGTGTGTCTCGAGGCGAACAGCTAATAGCACAAATCCAATTTATTGCATGCGCCTTACTCAGACATTTACGAGGTGGGACTAATGTCCCACCCACTTTTTCTCGCACGCCCGCAGCAGCTCTTCCTTCCAATTGCTGTAGCTGCAGGCCTCGCAATGCCAAGTGCCTGGATAGCTGGATGCACAAGACCACCCCAAGCCTTCTGGACCTGGGACCCTGAAGTGCTTCAGCCTGGAGCACGCTTGCGACCTTCTCAAGCCGTCGCTAATGGCGGCTGGTGCTCAGATCCTACATGACACAAAAGGGGCCTTGCGACTCTATCAGACCACAGGAGGACCTTTTCCGTGTCACGGCGAAGGTGAGGCGGTAGGTGGCAGGCCGCGGGGTGGCCTAGGCGTACATGCCTAGGTCGCTTTGTGGCCGGGTTTATGGGTTAGGTCGGGGGCGTTTGTGGTGGTGTAGGCGGTCTGTGAGTGGGTGGATGATGTTCAGTGGAGTGTGGCAGAGGTTGTGGGGTTGGTGGCGAGACGTGTGGGGTGGTGGAATGACGGGTGCGTCTCGCCGGAGGTTGGCCGAGGATGGGGAAGATGGCGGTGGACAGTGGATGTCGAGGGGCGTTTTGTGAAATAGGTTGAGGGGAATTGAAGAGGGAACAGAGACGAGTGGTTCTAACCTAATTAGGTGGATGAAGGGGGAGAGAGGGTGGCTGGCAGTACCTATTGTTGCTGGAGAAGAAGGCATCCAGTGGAGGAAGACGGCGGCGACGACGGGGCTAGGGATGCTTACACGGGTGTTGCACGATGCGGAGGAGGATGGTGAGGACAGCTCTGCCACTGGTATTGTTGCAGAGCAACGAGAAAGAGGAGGGAAGCTCGCTGGACCACTTGGCCGGAGAAGAAGAAATTGAGATGGAATTCCGGCCAAGTTGAGCTGAGGAGGTGCAACCGGAGTTGAGGATCAATTTATAGGCACTGGCAGGGGCTCTTGGGCTTGGAAGACAAGCTTCCAAACGCAAGAGTCCTCGCCGGAGTAGGAAGTCTGTGGGGTACCCAAATCTCTCGTGCGTTCGCAAGAGAGATTGGGTGCAAATCATAGATCAGGACCACGCTCAGATGGAAGGGAATTCCTCAGAGAATCTCCCTTCCAAATCTAGGAGGAGATCTCTGAGGAATCAAGGAGTATGCCCCCTCCATTCCTCACCGGAGTAGGATTTCTCCCCAATAATGGTGGAGGGACCTGTTTGTAAGAGTGGCGAGGAAGTTAGGGGGTTTGTGTAATGGTTTTCAAAAGATAGGGGCCAAAATGTAATTGGGTGTACTAATTTGCAAAGTAGGTCAAGATGACCTCCCCTTAGGTCCAAATTTTGGTACAAACCTAATTTGGACCTAAGGATTCCAATGGTGAAGTTGGATTTTAGGTTTGACCATGTTTGATTGGACATTTTACATAAAAACCTAAATTAGGTCAATTGATGAGCTAGGAACCCAATCTAGGTCAAAATAGGTTCCAAAGGTCAAATTGAAGGTTCTAAACCCTAGGGGATATTTTTTCATGAATTTTAGAGGGTTTACTTGATTTTATCCTGACCAGAACCTTGTTGAATTAAGCGGGTCTATTTTAGGGTTACAGAATGTCATTTAATTCCTAGATTGCACATGAACCCAATTCTGATTGAACCAGCCCACTTTTTATCTTATTCAGACCATTTGACCTATGTTTTGCCTCTGAGAAATCTCATTTATGTACTGCAATGGTAAAATTATAGTTTTAACCTTTATTTCATATTTTCTTCTCAGAACACTTATTCCTTCAATTAAGCCCTTCTCTAGGTTATGTATGAGCTCTTATTCTCTTTCCTAGGTCAAAATGAGCTAGTTATGGCTCATGATGAGGCTCTCATCACTAAGTCTAAAGAAATGGGAATAGACTCCCAAAAAATTACCCAACACGGGCCTAAAACAAAATCGAGGAATAAACCCTTAAAAATGTACCCCAGAACAAGGGTCCCAAATAATGAATGCAAGAAATCCTAAAGTCTAAATTTATCTAAATGCAAAAGTAGAGAATAAAGATGATCTCTTTTTTAAAAAAATTCTTATCCTCCGGTTGGTGGTGTCAAGGTCCACCAAGATGCGAAGCTCAGTCCCTCCTCCAAGTGGTGGAAACAAGGTCCACCACAGCGTTGCTGAGGCTGATGCGACAACTCGTATGTAATATGTGTACCTCACACCAAATCAGATGAAACAAGTTAAATATGCCTCAATTTAAATCAACATGAACAAATGAATAATAGTGAGCTTATTAGGCTCGTTGCTTCCCCGACAACAGCGCCATTTGATGAGTCAATGTCAACTTTTGAAGATGATGATTAAGATGATTGATCGTTGTATTTTTAGGTGGTGGAAAATAGACTAATCAAAGTATTGAATTAAAAATAAATCACTCATAGAAGAGCAGGTTGTATCCACAGGGAGGCAATGACCTATTAAAACTTGCAAAATCAAGAAACTGATGCTCACAAGTTTTCAGCCAAAGAAACTAAACCTAAATCCACCTTTAGATCAAGAAACCAATAAAAGATCATGCTGAAATAATATTTATGAGAAATAAGAGGGATGTGCTTATAAATGTGCCACAATAAATTATTAATAACTCAAGAATAAGTCTTTGGCAATGGCATGTAATCATAAATACTAATACCCTCTTCACTGTAGCAAAACAGGGGAGGATCTTCTCTTTGCTCGCACATGGAGGAAAGGCGAAGGTCGAAAGGGAGGAGCTCGCCGAAGGTAGCTACTACCAGGCTGCTTCTTTTGGTGGTGGTGGTGAGGCAAGGCATGGCTGGAGGTGGTTGGTCGGAGGAGAAGAGTGACGGCAGGTGTCCGTGGCTGCAACTCTCTGCTGCTGCTGGAAACGCGAAGGCACAGGGGGTTTGTGTAGGCTGTGCAACTGCACACGCAAACTACCGCTGGAAGGCTACGTGGGCATCGCGGAGGGCTCGCGAGCATGCTGGGGTTGCACGTGGGTGCTGGTGGCGTTGCAGCTGCGCGTGCACAATGCCATGGTGGAAGCTCTCAGCACGCATAGATGGCGGTGATGGTGGCGTGCTGCTACTATTGAAGTTGAAGGAGAGGCGTACGCTTGAGGAGAGGGGCTGGCTGCAACTTTGGGTCTCTTTTGTTGGTGGCAAGGGAGGCACGTGGAGAATAAGAAGATGAAGGAGGTGGTGTTGTTGGTGTTGTTGGCGTTGGAGGTGATGTTGGGTTCTCTTGCGCAACAGTAGAAGGAGATGAAGAAGGGGAAGTAAAGGTGGTGCAGGTGGATCTTCAGACGTCTGGGAATGTTCCCATATGTCTTAAATGCGTGGGGGGGTGGCTACTGGTGAGTGGCTACGGTGGTGGTGATGGTGGTGGTGCACGCTGTTGTTGCAGCATGGAGGGATGTGCACACTGAGGTGCTCACAGTGGTGCAGCTACTCCGATTTGGCGGAGCATCCTGTCACAACGCATGCCCACAGTGGTGGAGCAGATTGCCGCAGTAGAGGCCAGTGGCGGTGGAGCAGACGAGAAGCTGTTCTCTGCATAGTAGGGAATGGGGTGGAGGCCTACTGGGCTATGACGTAGGAGCCCTTCTTTTATGTTTGCAGGAACGTGGAGAAGATGGAGCAACAACGACGTGCAAGATCCACTTTCTTCGGCCATTAAGGCGCTCCATTGATCAGAGGTCGTTGCTGCAGAGAAGAGAATAAAAATAAATAATAAAAAAATTGGTTTATTTATGTACAAACCCTCAATAAAATGTTAATTCTAATATATGCATATAATGTAACCTAAAGACTAATGCATGTTATTCTAATGCATGCTAAATAATTTAAATACAGAATGCATACAAGCAAATATATATAAATTAAATTATTTATATCTTAATGCATGCTATGTATATGCTAATATTAATCTAATGCCTAGGTACTTAAGTAACTAATTAGCCCACAAATATGGGCTCATCAGCCATCCGGATCTTTTACCAGAGAATTCCCCCTTCTTCTGTATCTTTCCAATTTCTTGTATTAGCTAGTATTTTTGTTTGTTTTCATGTAACAAGCATTCTTCTACCTGTATTCTACTCTACTAGTAATACAAGTTTTCACTGCCTTCCAAGTTCATGTTTTAATTTAGTGTGTTTGTTTTTTCATCTCTTTTAGTTGTAGTACACACCACACCCCTTCTCTTCTAATTACCCTAGGCGCACTTGCCTAGGGTGAGCTTAGAGGAAAAGGCTTCATTATTTTCACTTAGGCGTAGGATTAAGCATAGTTCAACTTCACTTCCAATTACCTGATTGTCTCTGAAAACCCTCAAAATAATATAAATCAAAATCACAAAAGGAAAGTGCGGATTTGAGAGGCAAGAGAGAGAATCAATTCATGTGATTAATGAATTGGCCTCCTTGGATGACCCTAGATACTTCACTATCTAGGTTTTATAAATTTAAAAGAGATTGTGAAATTGTGTGTTGCAACGACTCAAAACCCTAATTTTATCAAATCATGCTTTTTCGCTATCACTCACACGAGAATTACTTGGGCAGCTGGGAAGGGAGAGTCTCACAAAAACCCCTACATGGTAGAGCATCCCCATAGGTTACAGGATTTCTCCCACCCGACCTTCCTTGTCACTAAGAGTCCAAGTAAACCGGAATGAACAAGCTTGACTCCTAAGTCTACCAATTTTAATCCTAAGTATGTGCCTTGAATTTCACTTGAAATTTAGAGTTGATTTGATTTGTGACCTAATTTGGAGGTTGGTTAACCCACAAAGTGGATCAACTTCACCTAACCTACCTTAAAATTGAGGATGAGTTGGGTAAAGAACCTAAAATCACCCTGAAGTGGTTTGCAAATAGGTTGTTAGGTCCCAAGTTTTAGTGATTCAATTGATTGTTAGAGCCTGCTTTTAGGGTTCACATGAAAAGATCAATTCAACAAAGGCTTAGGTAACACACGATGTGAGAAATCTATTCTCTTTAGATCAAGTAAGTGTGTCTTCCTGAAATCCAAATATGGAAACCCTAATTTGGATTCTATTTTCCTAGTCTAATTCTTTCCAGAAATTGGTACCTAGGGCTCAATCAAGAAGGTGAATAGCCCAAGGCACCTTAATTCCCTAATAGGTGCAAGTCTCAAGATGGGGATCTCTAATCAAATCAGATCAAATTCGGCAACTCAGATGATTGATTACTATGAAATAAGCGAGTTGATCCTAATTGATTCTCCTTTTCAAATTTTCCAAGAGATGGGAAGCTTAAAGATGGGAATGAGATTACCTGCCCCTAGTATGGCTGCTTGTGTGGTCGATCATCAGATCCACCATGCAAAATCACAGCAAATCAGATAAAGCAAGTTAGTATCAAATCAGAATTCTAATCAGTGAATGAAATGTACGTTGATCCCTGACAATGGCGTCAAAATGTTGAAGGCACTTTCGTCGAGTTTAAAAGGTTGTGTTGTAGAATAGTTAACAAAAGCAATTTAACATTTAAATTTATAAGCTCGAGAAACAGAAATGAATCTGAGGTCATTCACAAGGAGCAAATTTGGCAAATCAATCCACTAATAATATGCAAGTGAAATCAAAATGATAATCAATATATATATATCAAAAATGTATCTCTGAATGTTAGGTGTAAAATGTAAAAATAAAGGGATAAAATTGGTGATTGAAACCACCAATTTAACCCTAGAATTTAAGCTCTAATCAAACTCAAATATGTGAACAGTAATCCTCAACCACTTAACGTCTCCACGTCAGCAAATGTGTCTACAGTAACCAAGGACAAGCACAAGGGCTAGCCGTAGAGAGCTCGAGAATGGCTAAGTAGCGACTAAGTGTTGAGCAAAGAGAGTGGGCACAATTCCCAAGGTCAATAGTCTAAAACCCCACCTGTAACGAACGCGTGCCCCAGACGTCTTTTAAGACGTCTGGGAGGTGGCCCAGACGTCGTACCAGATGTCTGGGATCACATCCAGACGTCTGACCAAACGTCTGGGATCGTTTCCAGACGTCTGACCAGACGTCTGGGATCGTTTCCAGACGTCTGGAAATCCGTTAATTTCGACATGCGTGGGTCGTCTGCGTGCCTGAGCGTGCAAACCGGATATTCGCTTATTCCCTCTTTCTCTGCGGCTGCAGACACCTGAAGCGTCCTCTCTCCTCCTCGCACGGCCTTAAAAGGCCACGCACTCCCTCCCGTCGTCTCCACCGTCTCCTCCCTCTTCTCCTTCAGCCAGTGAGCGTGAGCGCGAGAGTGAGGGCGGCAGCGGCGGCCGTAGTGAGCGCGGAGGAGGTGCTGCGTGCGAGAGCGGAGCTCTGCCGTGAGGGCGAGCTCGCCGGGGTTGCTACGGCCGGCCGGCGGAGGGCGCAGGGGGCGCGGAGCGACGCGGAGGGGGGACTGCTGCGGTCTGAGCAGCAGGCGCGCGAGGTGCGACGCGGGCGGCGTCGCGAGCGGAGGCCGGGTGGCACCCTGATTCTGGAAAATTTTCCAGAATCAGACGTCTGGGTTGATAGCCAGACGGCGAGGGCGACGTCTGGAAGACCTTCCAGACGTCTGAAAGGTGAGTTTTCCGTCTTCTTCTTCCTTCCTGTCGACTGACCGTACTGAGGGAGGGAGATGGGTGTGTGCAGGCTCGGTGATTCGCCATCCAACGTGAATCAGACGTCTGGCTGTTGTACCAGACGGCAGGAGCGACCTCAAGACGTCCGGGGTGACCATCGGACGTCTGGGAGCTAGGCCAGACGTCCCCGCAGACTTCTGGACGTCTGGGAAACCACGCTGAACAGGTAATTCTCTTATCCACTTTTTAAGACGTCTGGAAGAAGTTCCAGACATCTAATTTTACACAGTGTCGTCGTTTTCGACCCGTTTAGGGCCCGTTCGGGTTCCGTTTTCCACGATTCGAGTTGCGTTCTTTTCAGAATTAATTCCTCTACCCGTCTACAGTAGCTATACACTGTTTTGAGACACTCCTTGTGTTTGATCCTTGTGATAGGACCTCGTTCAGTTGCAGTCTTGGGAGTCGCGGAGGCACGCGGGATTCCCGATCACGCCCTTATTACTCCCGTTCTACCTGGTAGAGTGGCTTTAAGTTATTAATAAAATCTGTTAAATTATGGAACCATAAATAGAACCTAGGACATTGCATGAATCCTAGGAATGAGAAATAGATGGAATGATAGCTCCTAGGTGTTGCATGAATCCTAGGGTTGGAAAACTAGATTGTATGATAGATCCTAGGATATGGCATGAATCCTAGGATGGGAAAACTAGTGGAATGTATAATACTGCAGTCTTGGAAAATGGAAAGAGATATAAAGCTGCCTGTAATTTGAATTAACAGCTGCCTGTTGTGAATAAATAACGTGGTTGAGAACATGGATTGTAAGAATGTGAAACTGGAAAGTGAAACCTGGATGTTTGAGTAAAAAGGATGGAACCCTACGGGGAAGTAGGAGTAGAACTCCTGGAAAGTGAATGGAATAGTATTGGGGAAGTGAGCTGGCCCTTGAGTACGGAGTACCACGGAGAGCGACTATCCCCCTGTTTAGTGCAGAGCGGAGCCAGCCGCCCCAAGGACCCGGGGTTAGGACTGGCCACTCTATACCGACTTGCTAGCCCTCGCGTACGTAGTACCGGGGAGAGCTACTAGTGTAGGGAGGTACTAGCTACCCCACGGGCCCCGGGGTTCTGCTAGCCTCCCACACCGACTTGTTAGGCCCGCTGGGGCAAACCAGGGTAGTCAGGCAAGGGTGCGCGGACTGTGGAGGGGCAAGGCCCCGGTTTGGTTACTGTGGAGGGGTTGGACCCCTGTTACTGAGAGGGCTCTGCCCTAGACTGGTTCCGTGCTGTGCTTTGGGCGCACGTGTTAACGGAAACGACTGACCGTGTGCCAGTACGGGTTAGCTACCTGTGCGTTTATCGCGCGTGCCGTAGTCACCGTTATGTCTGTCAGTGACCTTGGGGTGGTTGACTGAGGGTAGGATCACCACGGAGGACTCTCCCGGCCAGGAGAGCACCACGTGCTACTTCTACTTTTTGGAAAAGACTGCAATCAAGATCGTTCCCACGAGGAACATTCGAGATCAAGTAAAAGATCTGAGGAATAAATGAAATAGTGAGACAATTGAAAGATGTGAATAAAGAAAGTAATAGAACATAACAGCTACTGTACACTCTACTGTTGTCTTTAGTTTTAGTTGCCACTCTACTCAGCGTTTTGCTGAGGTGTTACACTCGTTACCTTTTTTAGGACCAGGTGTTGAGCAGCCAGGGTCAGGGTTGCAGAGGACGCTGGGCCGAGTAGGGTCCAGTAGAGTTACCACTGTCTTTTGTACCTCTTTGTTTCCGTTATAGTGAGTAGTTCTTGTTTCCGCTGTACTTTTCTTTACCTGCAGTTCATGTTATATGATAAATGTTATTCTACTGTTGTGGTGGTATATACTGTAGCAGTTTCTTTCTTTACTGCTGTACTTTCTTACTGTTAGTTATATTCATGCTGAATGTGGTTTATTTTACTGCTCTTTTGGTTACTTCCTCGTTGGACGACTAGGTCTTGGGATTAGTCGAGTTGGTCCGGTTCTCGTGTCTCGTAGGGACTCGGGAACCGGGTCGTTACAAGATGGTATCAGAGCTGAGTCGTCCCGAGAAGTGAATCAACTGACTGGAAAATAACCAATTCACATGTTTATAGCTAGAGTAGCCACCACAACATATCTCTTGACATGTGCTCTTAGAAGTTTCGTTAGGTACCGTCTGTTTTGACGTTTCTGTTTTGTTTCGCGTCTCCTTGCAGGAGATGCCTCGTCGCGGGACTGGCGAGACTGGCCGCGGGCGCGGCCGAGGGCGAGGTCGGCGAGGTGGACGTGCCGTTTTTGACATCTCAGTGGACCTGCCACCACTCCCGGGCATCCAGGCCCAGGACCTCACCAGACTGATACGAGATATTGTACGAGAGGAGCTCCACCCACCACCTCGAGCACCTCCTCCTGGGGCTGCAGAGGGGGAGTCCTCTGTGGGACCACGCGACGGACACGGCGCTAGACACGAGGGAGGGGATGGGCCATTGCCGCCCCCACCTTCCTCCGACACTGCTGTACACGAGGCACCTTCACCTGGAGGTGCACCAGCACCTCCCCTACAGCGCCACTTCGAGCTTTTCGAACAGTTCCGGAAGCTGAAGCCCCCCTCCTTCAAGGGGGATGAGGACCCGACCGAGGCAGAAGACTGGCTTGAGCAGCTGGAGAAGATCTTCGACACCCTTCGCCCCCCAGTGGAGTGCCGCGTGGCCTTTGCCACGTACCAGCTGGAGAGTGCGACACACCGGTGGTGGAGGGTGGTCCGGGGACAGGAGAGGGACGAGCCGACGTGGGACCGATTCGTCACCCTCTTCTGCGAGCAGTACTTTCCCCAGACGTGGCAGGACCAGAGGAGGCGAGAGTTCCACACTCTCCGCCAAGGGACGGTGACTGTGAGCGCGTACCGCACGCGTTTCTTGGAGCTGTCCCACTTTGCAGCGACAGCGGTAGCCACTGAGGAGGAGCGCCTTTGGAGGTTCACCGAGGGGCTCCGGCCTGCGATCCAAGGGTATGTCAAACCCCTGAAGCTGCCTACGTTTACGAGGGTGGTAGAGGCAGCTATGACTTACGAGGAGACCAACCCGTCCGTGCGAGACACCGACGGCGAGCGGAAGAGGCCCTTCCAGCCATACTTCTCACAGGGCCGGCGAGAACGGAAACACGTGGCGTCCGCAGGAGAGCCGTCACGTTGGGCAGGGCCATCAGTGGCCTTTGGGGGCCCTCGACAGGGGCCAGTTGCCAGCACCGGACCCCCGCCTAGCCAACAGCAGGGACCCACTGAGGGCGGGAGTCGGGTTCCCCTCTGCTACCAGTGTGGCCAGCCGGGCCACGTCAGGAGGGACTGCCCATCTAGGGCAGGAGGTCAGCAGATACTCCCCGCGCAGAGCACTGGAGGGTGCGTAGGAGGCCGCGGTTCCCAGGTGCGAGGAGGACAGCAGTCGCGAGGAGGGTACCGGCCAGCACCTACCCGTCCGACGCAGAGCGTGGCTGCTTCGTCCGCACCTAGAGCTGAGGGGCGTATCAACGCCCTAACACACAGGGACGCCAGAGCTTCGGGATCGGTGGTAGCAGGTATGGTTTCAGTTTCTGGCAGACTCGTTTACATGCTTTTCGATTCCGGCGCTACACACTCGTTTGTCGCAGCCAGTTTCGCAGTTAGTTTGGACCAGGATTATACACTGTTAGAGAATCCGTTCGTAATCAGAGGTCCGAGTGGCCAGCTGTTTGTAGCTGAGGAGGTGTACACGGATTGCGAGGTCAGCGTCGGAGGACATAACCTGCCAGCTGACCTGATTATGATCCAGATGGAGGACTTTGGAGTGATTCTGGGGATGGATTGGTTGTCCACTTACCACGCCTTGGTGGACTGTTTTGAGAGGAAGATTGTCTTCTCCATTCCGGAGTTGCCTTCTTTCAAGTTTCACGAACAGTCAGTGGACGGAGGTTTCAGGTGCATTTCGGCACTTCGAGCGGCGAGACTTTTGAGCCAGGGGTGTGAGGGCTTCCTAGCTTGTGTGGTGGCAGAGCCCAGCCCTGTGGCAGACTTCCAGAGCATCCTGGTGGTCAGAGAGTACCCTGACGTGTTTCCAGACGAGTTACCAGGACTACCGCCCGAGCGTGAGATCGAGTTTGAGATCTCACTAGTACCAGGGACCAGCCCCATCTCCACCGCGCCATACAGGATGGCACCGCTTGAGCTGCGAGAGCTCAAGTCTCAGTTGCAGGACCTTCTGGAGAAAGGTTTCGTGAGGCCCAGTGCGTCTCCCTGGGGAGCCCCGGTACTGTTTGTGAAGAAGAAGGATGGAACCCTACGTCTTTGTGTGGACTACCGACAGCTGAACAGGGTCACCATCAAGAACAGATATCCGCTGCCGAGGATCGACGATTTGTTTGACCAGTTGCGGGGTGCCACGGTGTTTTCCAAGATAGACTTGAGGTCTGGATACCACCAGTTGAGGATCAGGGAGACCGACGTCTCCAAGACAGCTTTCCGCACCCGATACGGACACTACGAGTTTTTGGTCATGCCGTTTGGGCTGACCAATGCCCCCGCTGCTTTCATGGACCTGATGAACCGGGTGTTTAGACCGTACTTGGACCAGTTCGTGGTGGTTTTCATAGATGATGTACTCATCTATTCTAGAGATCGGACGCAGCACGGACAACACTTGCGGATGGTTTTGGACACTCTGAGGCGATGTTTGCACCTCAAAACACGCCTATAAGAACGCCTTCTTATGCTATTTCCTAGCACTACCTATGCATATTAGGATTCCATTGTTGCATTTGTAAAAATACATGCATTCATGCATTTAATTGAGAGGAGAGGAGAATGAAATAAAAGGGCTTCATAATTTACATTTTCCTCAAGTGCCTCTTTACAAAAATCCATCTCTTCTATTTTTTATCTCCACTTGATTTTTATTTTTCCTACGGCTGCAACTTCTCCGCAACCTCTCCCTGCCATGCCATTCCCTGCGGCTGCCATTCCATCCCACTCCCAGCATGCTGCATGACCATGCTTTCATCTTCTATAAAGACACGTCTTCTTCTCTTCAAACCAGAGGGGCTGGCTGCAGCAAGAAGGGGGGGAACATTGCTGCAATACGCAGCTGCGGCTGGCTGCAGCAAGAAAGAATCACACCAGCAGGCCGCCACCTTCCTCTCCTCCCTCTCCCCTCCATACGCCGGACCTCCTTCGAGGAGAAACCCGACGGGCAGGAGCTCACTGTGGTGCACACTACCACAGTGAGACCATCACCGCCCAGCTCTTCAAAGAGCCGGTGGGCGTGGTGGCTCTCTGTTTTCATTTGTTTTCCGTTCCTGCCCTTCCCGCCATTGCTGCTTCTTCAAAGTCTGAAGCTGGAAGCAGCAGCAGCAGCTAAGCGGAAGCAGCAGCAGCAGCTAAGCGGCGGCAGCAGCAGCAGCAGCGGCAGCGGCCCCCGCAGCTTCCGCGAGCGTCTGCAGGCGCCCCAGCCCCTCTGCACGCGCCTGCAGGCCTTCCCCGCCTCCGTTCGTCTGCTCTGTCGCCCGCCTCTGCGCCCGCAACCGGTCGCTGCGCTCCTCAGCAGCGGCCGGCCAAGCGTCTTCCCGCTCCCTGCCAACCTCTGCAAGCGTCCGCGCGCGCCTGCAGACCTCCTCCGCGCCCGCCTGCAGACTCCCCGCCTCCCTCTCTGAGCGCGCTGTCGCGAGCCTCCGCGCTCGCAGCCGGCGACGCAGACTCCTCTCCTCCTCTGGGCGAAGACGCGCCCGTGCGCCCGCGACCATCAGACGACGGTCTTCACCTCCGGACGTCTTAACTCGCCTCCTGCAGTGCGGCTGCCTCCGTTCTCTCCGCTCCTGCCAGCTCTCTCCTGCTCTCTCTCTCTCCCATTCTCTCTCTCTCTCTCTCTCACTCTCTCTCACAACACTTTCTCACACACTACACCGACGCACACAGACATCTACACCAACACTTTCACACACACACACTCACACACTAATAGTAACTTATATACATATATATATATATATATATATATACATATACATATATCTATATATATATACTTATATATACATAGTATATCTATATAGTTATGTATACATACATATAATATAATATATATATGCATATACATATATAATATATATATATATATATATATATATATATATATACACATACTCATATACATATATATATATATACATATCTATATACTTATACATATACACATATATATATATACATATATATATAGATACATATATACCTATATACATATATATATATATATCTATTTAGTATTATATATATATACTTATATACATATATACATAGCTATATACATATATACATATATATATATATATATACACCTATATATATATATATATCTATATATATCTATACATATATAATTATACATTTATATACATATATATGTACATATATTTTCACGTTATTTATTATACGCTGTATCGCGGGGATATCTGCACCAGTTGCTGATATTCCCTGATACACGCGTACAAAAAAAGCGTGGTCCCATACATCATCCATCCTCCATCCACACTCCACGCGGCACCTAGTCGTGTTGGTTGCGTCTCTCTAGACGTCGGCTGACTCGACATAGTGCTACACTCCATCGTCACCTCCACCCCCACCCCTTTATATATATACTACATATAAATATATATCTATAGCTACTATATTTACTTTCTATCTGATAGCTTCCTTAGTAAAAAGATTAAAAAAAAGGTATAAAAGTGAAAAGATAATCTTTGATTTGCAGGTACCCCATCTTGCAAGTAGCAAGACGTGTTTTGAAACTCTGTTTTGGCTAAAAGCCAAGGACACAATTTTGAGGGTGTGCCTCAAGAACAAGGATTACCAGAAAAAAAAAAACCTAAATAAGAAAAATACCAAAAACAGAATAAACGAACGGAAGAGACGCGTTTTAAGGAAAACGTAGAAACTCGACTTGAACCCCACTTCCCTGAGTTCGACCCTGGGCTTAAAAGTGACAAGATAAAATCAATTAGGCCAGGTTAAAAATTTTGTAAAGAGATGGTTAGGTCTGAATTAGGTTAACCACTATACACATTTCAACGATAAAAATATCATATTAACAACCTATCCAGGTCGACCATCATAGCTTTTCTGGCGCCGTTGCCGGGGAGGTGCGCTTTCGAGTAAGTTTCTATCCAATTCCTTTAAATTTGTCTCTTCTCTCTTCACGGGTATTATTGTTTTTGGTGTGCAGGTGAACCTGGTGGAAGGAGAAGAAGGCTAACGAAGTCGAGGACGTGAGCAGATCCAAGGCGGGAACGAGAGCGTGAAGACGCCGACATCGCATTGGAGCTTCGCACACGTTGCCGAACAAGTAGGTTTTCTTTTCTCATCAAATTAGTGTTAACTTGCCACCACAAAAATAAAAAAAAATTTTAAAAACTAAAAATTAGAAAAACTTCTTGGGATTTCTTGAGGGCAAGTGGATTAAAATTCACTTGATTGATTGGTTGTCTTCACTCCCACTGCCCCGGGATTTCCCGCCTTACTTCGCATAGCGAAAATTCTAGAATCTTGATTCTTAGATTTTTCGCCATGGGAAGTATTCTTTGAGGCAAAGAAAAAGATTGCTTGTATCCCTCTTTTGCCTCAATTATCTTTAATTCAGGATCACTTTTTTGGTGGGGAGATTTGGAATTGAGTTGATTCCAACCCCACCACGACTTTTCAAACTTGCCTGTGATTCGATCCTGAATACTTCAACCCCAAAAATTTTATTTTCTTTATCTGTTGGTTGAAGCCTTGTGTGTGGATATCTTTCTAGTGATTGGGAGCACTTGAATTGAAGTGCTTTGGCTCCCTTTCACATTGGTATAAAATTTATTCGCGCATCCACACATAGAAATCTCCATTTAGGGTAGCCCATTGCATTTTAGCATGCATTAACTAATTGATAATTGAAGAAGGGTTTCTTGGGTTTTAGAAGGAAAACCTGTATTTTTGCATAAAACCCGGAGATTGGTTGAATTGGTAATTCAGCAAAACCCTAAAATTCATACTACTTAAGGCTGAACTCTAAAAACCATTCGCCAATAAAAACTTCAATTCGGGGAGATTTCCCCGTTGCATGCTTGTTCTTACACACTCTTAAAATCAATCACTTGGGCATTACCCGTAAACAACGCCCTTCACATTCCAAAAGCACTTGACCCTAAGCCTCTAATTAAAACTGGTAGTAACTTGACCCTTACTAAGGATTGGAGGTCTAACTACCTGTGTGTAGCGACTACGTGCTGGTGAGAGTTCCCGCGTGCTATCGGGTGTCTAAGACTGGGGCAAACGGCCTTTCAATCTGGCCCGGTGGTTCCGCGGTGCTCGCATTCAGTTCCGTAGTTCGTGATAGTAGGTAACTTAGATCTTTAGGTCTAAGGGCACACTGTAGAGGTTAGGAACTTGACTGTATTGATTTGTAATCAAGTGTACCTTTGCGGCGTCATTTCTCTCATCCCTTTTCCCTTCTCATCTCCCCAATTCTTCCTGCGGTAGTGCATGTTTGGGAGGAGGTCACAAAACCCTGAATTGCTTGTATTGACTGATAAATCTAGAAAAAGAGCTGAATCATCCTCCTCCTCCACAAACATGGCACACACCTCCGCCTCACCACTTTGTCACAATTTCAATTCTTTCAACACCAGGCTTATCCCTGGAAACCCTGTAAGACCTTCCTTATCGAGTGTCGCGCCAAGCGACTCGGTAAGTCATGTGGAACTGGCTTCTGCGAGCCAGTATTTCGACACGGAGGACCAAGCCTCCGTGTACTCGGACACATATGCGGACACGTCTTCTGGCATAGAAGATGCCTGCACCCTGGGGAATAACCCGTTTTCTGCCACGTATAACCCAGGGTGGCACAATCATCCCAATTTTGCATGGTCCAACAACCCGCAGCGTCGAAACCCCGCTGGTGGACCAATGCGATCATCCGCACCCGTCATCCCAAGGGCCCAGTCTAATCCTATGGCAAATCTGCCATCAGGCCCTTGTGTACAGAAAACCAAACACGCATCAAAACCTCTTGATAAATTGATGCGAATGATGACGGAAATGTCAAAGCGCCATAAAGAAAACATGACCTCTCTTCAGCATTTGGCGCAGCAGAATGCTGAGATCAATCAACTAAGCATGGCGACTCGATCTCAGGGCACTTTTCCCGCCCAACCTGTTCCAAACCCGCAAAACTTTGTACCCTGTGGTCCGCAACCACAGGTACAACCTTCTCAGGAACAGGTTCATCAAATTCTGCAAGCTCCGAGTATTCCTTCGGGATTTCAGGTTAATCCCGCTGCAGCACCGCACTCTTATGATGATAGTGATCACATCAAGGATGACACGTCTGACGAGGACGTGACTGTCAGTACGTGTATCGAACTAATTGGAGCCGATTCAGACTGCTGCAAATTACCTGACGACTGCCTGACCAACACAAACTGTGACGTTCCCCAATCCCTCCCTATTCCTGTACCTTCTCCTGACCAGACTTCTGACGAGGTTTTCTCCGCTTCCCATACCTCGTGGTCTGAGTCATTGCCGGGCTGCTCACCGCCGGTCCACACTATGGAAGACCGGATTGCCCTTTCTTTCCCGCTAAATCAGGCGGATTTGCAAATCCACACTGGGACCTTGAGCCCACAGCTTACTCACCGGGGCTATTCCCTTTTGGATCCATCTATCCAAAAAGCCCCCCTTCTTGGCCAATCTAAGGGCCAACTTCCTCTTCCTGATCTGTTTTCTGATCCGCCTGGGACATTCTCGTCCCAGAAAACGCCAAATCTCTCACCATCCACCATTACTTTTCACGCCTCTATCGCGATTACTTCGCTTTTCTCTTCACCACCCACCATCCACCCACCCTTCCACCCTGATTTATACCCTAAACCTCAGCTCCTGTTACCCGATCTGTCGTCCGTTCTCTGCCTTTCCTTGCATGCATATGAGGACATAGCATTGTTTGGCATGGGGGGGTGGATAGGCATCCATAGGATCCGGGTATTTTATGGTATCAGACAATTACCACCTATTTATAAATACGCAAGAAAAAGAAAAAAGAAAAGAAAAAAAAAAAAAAATATATATATATATATATATATTAGTAATAAATGGTGTTTAGTAATGATCTAAAAGCTGAAACAAAAATACAATAAGTGTTTATGGATATTCAACCTCTGTTTTGAAGAATTTCCAGGCCACAGAAGCTTGATTCGCTCAGGCTCGGCTTAATTCACTTAAAGCATTGACGAAATAGATCAAAATCTCTCCTAACTAAGAACGTTTCTTGTACCTGAGACACCAGTACAGGATTCGTTGGTTTACTTTTTCTTGAGAGCTTAAGTAAACTTGGTTCACACTACACATATCAGGAAAGAACAGGTGAACATAAGATCCAACCCTAGTGTTCATTAGGGAAGGTGGAGTCCTTACCTGTGCGCGCAGGTAGACTTTTTATCCCAAGTTTTAGTCTTGTGTTTAGGAGTGGCTCTTTCCACCAAAAAGAAACTCTCCCACCAAAAAAAAAAAAAAAAAAGTGTGCTCTTTCAAAATGTGTTGTAAGAGATATACTGACATATGTTTCAAAAAAAAAAAAAAAAAAAAAAAAAAAAAAAAATGTTGCAAAAGAGTCAGTATATCTCATAAATGTCGGTATAATTTGTTTTTCGAAAATGGGAGTTGAGTTTTCCGTAATCATCTTAAGGGTCAATCCGAAAACACGAGCTGAAATTGGGACCAACCTGTACTTGAAAATTCGTGAAACCCTGGGAGTGAGTCTTAAGGTTCATCTGGTTAGTCTTAATCCATCACTATGCACAAACCATAACCTCTTGAGCTCTCGAGTACGGCAAAACCTCCTGGGTCCTGGAAATCGTACTTAAGGTTTAAATATCAAGAGTCCTGGTTAGTTGAGAGATGATCTTTGTCATGTAAGACTTAAAGTACTGGTAATCTTCTCTACAATTGGTTCTCACAATATCCGATAATAAACACACCGATATCATCTCAGAAGAAAATCTTCAGCTTAAGATCATTTCTAAATACGGTTTTGCTAGGGACTAGCAAAAGATAGGCATGGGGGTATATGTTTGCACCTCAAAACACGCCTATAAGAACGCCTTCTTATGCTATTTCCTAGCACTACCTATGCATATTAGGATTCCATTGTTGCATTTGTAAAAATACATGCATTCATGCATTTAATTGAGAGGAGAGGAGAATGAAATAAAAGGGCTTCATAATTTACATTTTCCTCAAGTGCCTCTTTACAAAAATCCATCTCTTCTATTTTTTATCTCCACTTGATTTTTATTTTTCCTACGGCTGCAACTTCTCCGCAACCTCTCCCTGCCATGCCATTCCCTGCGGCTGCCATTCCATCCCACTCCCAGCATGCTGCATGACCATGCTTTCATCTTCTATAAAGACACGTCTTCTTCTCTTCAAACCAGAGGGGCTGGCTGCAGCAAGAAGGGGGGGAACATTGCTGCAATACGCAGCTGCGGCTGGCTGCAGCAAGAAAGAATCACACCAGCAGGCCGCCACCTTCCTCTCCTCCCTCTCCCCTCCATACGCCGGACCTCCTTCGAGGAGAAACCCGACGGGCAGGAGCTCACTGTGGTGCACACTACCACAGTGAGACCATCACCGCCCAGCTCTTCAAAGAGCCGGTGGGCGTGGTGGCTCTCTGTTTTCATTTGTTTTCCGTTCCTGCCCTTCCCGCCATTGCTGCTTCTTCAAAGTCTGAAGCTGGAAGCAGCAGCAGCAGCTAAGCGGAAGCAGCAGCAGCAGCTAAGCGGCGGCAGCAGCAGCAGCAGCGGCAGCGGCCCCCGCAGCTTCCGCGAGCGTCTGCAGGCGCCCCAGCCCCTCTGCACGCGCCTGCAGGCCTTCCCCGCCTCCGTTCGTCTGCTCTGTCGCCCGCCTCTGCGCCCGCAACCGGTCGCTGCGCTCCTCAGCAGCGGCCGGCCAAGCGTCTTCCCGCTCCCTGCCAACCTCTGCAAGCGTCCGCGCGCGCCTGCAGACCTCCTCCGCGCCCGCCTGCAGACTCCCCGCCTCCCTCTCTGAGCGCGCTGTCGCGAGCCTCCGCGCTCGCAGCCGGCGACGCAGACTCCTCTCCTCCTCTGGGCGAAGACGCGCCCGTGCGCCCGCGACCATCAGACGACGGTCTTCACCTCCGGACGTCTTAACTCGCCTCCTGCAGTGCGGCTGCCTCCGTTCTCTCCGCTCCTGCCAGCTCTCTCCTGCTCTCTCTCTCTCCCATTCTCTCTCTCTCTCTCTCTCACTCTCTCTCACAACACTTTCTCACACACTACACCGACGCACACAGACATCTACACCAACACTTTCACACACACACACTCACACACTAATAGTAACTTATATACATATATATATATATATATATATATATACATATACATATATCTATATATATATACTTATATATACATAGTATATCTATATAGTTATGTATACATACATATAATATAATATATATATGCATATACATATATAATATATATATATATATATATATATATATATACACATACTCATATACATATATATATATATACATATCTATATACTTATACATATACACATATATATATATACATATATATATAGATACATATATACCTATATACATATATATATATATATCTATTTAGTATTATATATATATACTTATATACATATATACATAGCTATATACATATATACATATATATATATATATATATATACACCTATATATATATATATATCTATATATATCTATACATATATAATTATACATTTATATACATATATATGTACATATATTTTCACGTTATTTATTATACGCTGTATCGCGGGGATATCTGCACCAGTTGCTGATATTCCCTGATACACGCGTACAAAAAAAGCGTGGTCCCATACATCATCCATCCTCCATCCACACTCCACGCGGCACCTAGTCGTGTTGGTTGCGTCTCTCTAGACGTCGGCTGACTCGACATAGTGCTACACTCCATCGTCACCTCCACCCCCACCCCTTTATATATATACTACATATAAATATATATCTATAGCTACTATATTTACTTTCTATCTGATAGCTTCCTTAGTAAAAAGATTAAAAAAAAGGTATAAAAGTGAAAAGATAATCTTTGATTTGCAGGTACCCCATCTTGCAAGTAGCAAGACGTGTTTTGAAACTCTGTTTTGGCTAAAAGCCAAGGACACAATTTTGAGGGTGTGCCTCAAGAACAAGGATTACCAGAAAAAAAAAAACCTAAATAAGAAAAATACCAAAAACAGAATAAACGAACGGAAGAGACGCGTTTTAAGGAAAACGTAGAAACTCGACTTGAACCCCACTTCCCTGAGTTCGACCCTGGGCTTAAAAGTGACAAGATAAAATCAATTAGGCCAGGTTAAAAATTTTGTAAAGAGATGGTTAGGTCTGAATTAGGTTAACCACTATACACATTTCAACGATAAAAATATCATATTAACAACCTATCCAGGTCGACCATCAGGCGACGCAGGCTGTACGCCAAATACAGCAAGTGCGAGTTCTGGTTGAGGGAGGTGACCTTCTTTGGTCATGTGATCTCTGGAGACGGCCTGGCGGTGGACCCAGCCAAGGTCGAGGCAGTGCTCAGGTGGGTGAGACCGCGTTCAGTCACTGAGATCCGCAGTTTCCTGGGACTAGCTGGCTACTACAAACGGTTCATCAGAGGATTTTCGCAGATTGCGCGTCCTATGACACAGTTGACCCGGAAGGACGTGCCTTTCGCTTGGACAGATGCCTGTGAGGCGTGTTTTCTGGAGCTGAAGGAGAGGTTGACCTCGGCTCCCGTGCTCACCATTCCTGACAGTAGTGGCGGGTTCGTTGTGTACACGGACGCTTCCTTGCAGGGGTTAGGAGGTGTGCTCATGCAGAGGGGTCACGTTGTCGCTTACGCTTCGCGGCAACTGAAGCCCCATGAGCATACCTACCCTACCCACGACCTAGAGTTGGTAGCTGCTGTCTTCGCGCTGAAGACCTGGAGGCACTACTTGTACGGTGAGACCTTCGAGATTTTTTCAGATCACAGGAGCCTCAGGTATCTTTTTGACCAGAAGGAGCTCAACATGAGACAGAGACGTTGGTTGGAGCTCCTGAAGGACTACGACTGCAGCATCTCCTACCACCCGGGAAAGGCCAATGTGGTGGCTGACGCCTTGAGCCGTAAGGCGCCCGCACGCTTGGCCAGTCTACAGTTACAGAGTTGGAGCCTTTTGGAGGAGGTGGGCAGTTGTCAACCTCTAGAGTTACGAGGGTACTGTGGGGCAGTGACGGTGACACGGCAGACTAGGCCAGAGCTGATGGACCGCATCATCACAGGACAGATGGCCGATCCGTACTTGCAGTCTTTGCGTAACAGAGTACTGTCAGGAGATCCAGGGGACTTCTCTTTCACAGACCAGGTGCTACGTTTGAGGGGACAGTTGTGCGTTCCCAGAGACGAGGAGCTGTTGAGAGAGCTCCTGACTGAGGCACACGGTTCCATATTCACCATACATCTCGGAAACACGAAAATGTACCACGACTTGAGACGCGAGTTTTGGTGGAGAGGGATGAAGCGGGATGTGGGTGAGTTCGTGCAACAGTGCTTAGTGTGCCAGCAGGTGAAAGCCGAGCATCAGAGGCCTGCAGGGCCGCTTCAGCCGCTTCCAGTGCCAGAGTGGAAGTGGGAGAGCATCACCATGGACTTGGTGGTGGGCTTACCTGTTACCCAGCGGGGACATGACGCAGTCTGGGTAATAGTGGATAGACTGACGAAGACGGCGTGATTCTTGCCGATCCGAGTCACTTTGGGACCAGCACAGTTGGCAAAGAGGTATATCCGTGATGTGATACGACTACACGGAGTTCCGCAAGATATCGTATCCGACCGGGATACCCGCTTTACGTCCCAGTTTTGGGCTGAGTTTCAGCAGGCCTTGGGGACGAGGTTGAGGTTTAGCACGGCTTACCACCCACAGACGGACGAACAGTCTGAGCACACGATACAGACACTTGAGGACCTTTTGCGTGCCTGTGTACTGTACTGGAGGGGCTCTTGGGAGGAGCACCTGCCCCTGGCAGAGTTTGCATACAATAACAGTTATCACTCGAGCATCGGCATGGCTCCCTACGAGGCTCTGTACGGACGGAAGTGTACGGCACCCTTGAGTTGGGTTGAGGTGGGGACCAAGTGGGAGGTTGGCCCCAGGTTGATCCGGTAGAGTCAGGAGGTAGTTGAGCAGATCCACAGACGACTCCGCACTGTCAGGAGCAGACAGAAGAGCTACGCGGATCGGAGACGCAGAGAGGTGCAGTTTGAGGTTGGGGACCACGTCTTCCTTCGTGTTTCGCCCATGAAGGGCTTACAGCGGTTTGGGGTGAGAGGGAAGCTTGCGCCGAGGTTCGTGGGGCACTTTGAGGTCCTGGAGCAGGTTGGACCCGTTGCTTGCAGACTTGCCCTTCCCCCACAGCTTTCTGGTGTGCACGACGTATTCCACGTGTCCAACCTCAGGAAGTACGTAGCCGATTCCAGTCACGTACTGAGTCACGAGAGCGTCGAGGTAAGCGACGACCTGACCTACCCCGAGCGGCCAGTGCAGATTCTAGACCGATCCATCCGCAGTTTGAGACGAAAGCAAGTACCCCTGGTAAAGGTTTTGTGGAGGAGCCAGCGGTACGAGGAGGCTACCTGGGAGCCTGAGGCGGCAATGCGAGAGCAGTACCAGGAGCTTTTCGCGGGTATGTCTTTTCGGACCGGCTTCGGTCCTCTTTGAGTTTGTTATGGTTATTTGGACGTCTTTTCCCACACCCTAGTTAGCGCAAGTTTCGGGGACGAAACTTCCTTTGAGTTTGTTATATTGTAACGAACGCGTGCCCCAGACGTCTGGGAGGTGGCCCAGACGTCGTACCAGACATCTGGGATCACATCCAGACGTCTGACCAGATGTCTGGGATTGTTTCCAGATGTCTGGAAATCCGTTAATTTCTACACGCGCAAGTCGTCTGCGCGCCTGAGCGCGCAGACCGGATATTCACTTATTCCCTCTTTCTCTGCGGCTGCAGACACCTGCCGCATCCTCTCTCTCCTCCTCTTGCGGCCTTAAAAGGCCACGCGCTCCCTCCCGTCGTCTCCTCCCTCTTCTCCTTCTGCCAGTGAGCGTGAGCGCGAGCGCGAGGGCGGCAACGGCGGCCGCAGTGAGCGCGGAGGAGGTGCTGCATGCGAGAGCGGAGCTCTGCCGTGAAGGCGAGCTCACCGGGGCTACTAGGGCCGGCCAGCGGAGGGCGCAGGGGGCGCGGAGCGACACGGAGGGGGGACTGCTGCGGTCTGAGCAACAGGCGCACGAGGTGCGACGCGGGCGGCGTCGCGAGCGGAGGCCAGGTGGCGCCCTGATTCTAGAAAAATTTCCAGAATCAGACGTCAGGGTTGATAGCCAGACGGCGAGGGCGACGTCTGGAAGACCTTCCAGACGTCTGAAAGGTGAGTTTTCCATCTTCTTCTTCCTTCCTGTCAACTGACCGTACTGAGGGAGGGAGATGGGTGTGCGCAGGCTCGGTGATTCGCCATCCAACGCGAATCAGACGTCTGGCTGTTGTACCAGACAGCGGGAGCGACCTCCAGACGTCCGGGGTGACCATCGGACGTCTGGGAGCTAGGCCAGACGTCCCCGCAGACTTCTGGACGTCTGGGAAACCACGCTGAACAGGTAATTCTCTTATCCACTTTTTAAGACGTCTGGAAGAAGTTCCAGACGTCTGATTTTACACAGTGTCGTCGTTTTCGACCCGTTTAGGGCCCGTTCGGGTTCCGTTTTCCGCGATTCGAGTTGCGTTCTTTTCAGAATTAATTCCTCTACCCGTCTACAGTAGCTATACACTATTTTGAGACACTCCTTGTGTTTGATCCTTGTGATAGGACCTCGTTCAGTTGTAGTCTTGGGAGTCACGGAGGCACGCGGGATTCCCGATCACGCCCCCATTACTCCCGTTCTACCTGGTAGAGTGGCTTTAAGTTATTAATAAAATTTGTTAAATTATGGAACCATAAATAGAACCTATGACATTGCATGAATCCTAGGAATGAGAAATAGATGGAATGATAGCTCCTAGGTGTTACATGAATCCTAGGGCTGGAAAACTAGATTGTATGATAGATCCTAGGATATGGCATGAATCCTAGGATGGGAAAACTAGTGGAATGTATAATACTGCAGTCTTGGAAAATGGAAAGAGATATAAAGCTACCTGTAATTTGAATTAACAGCTGCCTGTTGTGAATAAATAACGTGGTTGAGAACATGGATTGTAAGAATGTGAAACTGGAAAGTGAAACCTGGATGTTTGAGTAAAAAGGATGGAACCCTACGGGGAAGTAGGAGTAGAACTCCTGGAAAGTGAATGGAATAGTATTGGGGAAGTGAGCCGACCCTTGAGTACGGAGTACCAAGGAGAGCAACTGTCCCCCTGTTTAGTGCAGAGCAGAGCCAGCCGCCCCAGGGACCCGGGGTTAGGACTGGCCACTCTGTACCGACTTGCTAGCCCTCGCGTACGTAGTACCGGGGAGAGCTACTAGTGTAGGGAGGTACTAGCTACCCCACGGGCCCCGGGGTTCTGCTAGCCTCCCACACCGACTTGTTAGGCCCGCTGGGGCAAACCAGGGTAGTCAGGCGAGGGTGCGCGGACTGTGGAGGGGCAAGGCCCCGGTTTGGTTACTGTGGAGGGGTTGGACCCCTGTTACTGAGAGGGCTCTGCCCTAGACTGGTTCCGTGCTGTGCTTTGGGCGCACGTGTTAACGGAAACGACTGACCGCGTGCCAGTACGGGTTAGCTACCTGTGCGTTTATCGAGCGTGACGTAGTCACCGTTACGTCTGTCAGTGACCTTGGGGTGGTTGACTGAGGGTAGGATCACCACGGGGGACTCTCCCGGCCAGGAGAGCACCACGTGCTACTTCTACTTTTTGGAAAAGACTGCAATCAAGATCGTTCCCACGAGGAACATTCGAGATCAAGTAAAAGATCTGAGGAATAAATGAAATAGTGAGACAATTGAAAGATGTGAATAAATAAAGTAATAAAACATAACAGCTACTGTACACTCTACTGTTGTCTTTAGTTTTAGTTGCCACTCTACTCAGCGTTTTGCTGACGTGTTACACTCGTTACCTTTTTTAGGACCAGGTGTTGAGCAGCCAGGGTCAGCGGCTGCAGAGGACGCTGGGCCGAGTAGGGTCCAGTAGAGTTACCACTGTCTTTTGTACCTCTTTGTTTCCATTATAGTGAGTAGTTCTTATTTCCGCTGTACTTTTCTTTACCTGCAGTTCATGTTATATGATAAATGTTGTTCTACTGTTGTAGTGGTATATACTGTAGTAGTTTCTTTCTTTACTGCTGTACTTTCTTACTGTTAGTTATATTCATGCTGAATGTGGTTTATTTTACTGCTCTTTTGGTTACTTCCTCGTTGGACGACTAGGTCTTGGGATTAGTCGAGTCGGTCCGGTTCTCGTGTCTCGTAGGTACTCGGGAATCGGGTCGTTACACCACCCCTCCTCCTCAGATCTCTTTTCTCTCTCCAAATTGACCCGAGTGAATAGTACCGAGTATGCTTATCCGAAGGCCCAAATCTGTCGACATGGTGTAGCAGGTGAGAGCGTGTGCTGGCGCGTGCGTAGGGACCTCACCCCATGCTCACTGAAGCGAATGGCTAATGTGACAAAACCAATTTATGTGCTGCTCTGGATTATCCCCATACGATGTGGGACTGAAGGTGCCTTCTTCTCCTTGGCACACAGATGTGTTGTTCCTTCGTTGATTGCAGCTTGAGTGTTTGCTTGTTCGCAAATTCAAAGCCCAGATGACTTTTAAGATGTATTCTGCTGTAGCTGGGAAAGGAATCGAGGTCGACAGATGGTGAAGCACAGAGGATGGAGCAGAAGATAACGGCAGCGATGACAGTCCTTCGGTGGAACCTGAAATTGATGAACAAGGCCTCACGGCCCAATTAAATTGATGCAATGGTGGTGGTTATGGGTGATGTGCATGTGTGTGGCGAGTAGTCAGTTTCAAAGAAGGTGATTGGATGTGTGTGCTTTCGGGGGAGTTGTGGAGTGGGTTGAAGTTAAAATATGTAGAGGGCTTTTGAAGGTGGAGGTGAGGCGAAGCTAGTGGAGGTGATTGCGAGTGGTTTGATGCAATGTAGCACCGGCTCGAGCTCGTCGGAGCTCATGCCGGCTGTGGGAAAGACGGTGGGAGAGTAGGTGGTTATGCGGTCAAATTGGGGAGATAAGGTCCTAAGGGTGATCTAGAGAGGGAGAGAGAGAGTGTAGGAAGACTTAGGGGAAATGAGAGAGGAGGAGGCATCTGGCGTTGACCAGTCGGACGCAAAGAAGACGAAGGCGATGGTGAGGAAGAAGAGGTCGATGGCAATCTTGCTTTGGCTGGCAAGACTCGTGATGAAGAGGGGAAGCCGGAGGGCCATCCAATTTGATTGTTGGACGACTAGAGGAAGTGATCGGAGAGGGCTCATCGAAGTCGAAGATGCGATGGCCGAAGGGGGAAGAGAGAGGACTATTCCAGTTCAATCTTGGTTGAAATTGACGCTAGGACCAAAAGGGTTCTTTATAGAGCTCAGAATCGAGCTCTAAATCAGGGAAGAGGCCTGATTGAGCCTCTATTTTGGGAGGAAAACATCCCTAATTTCCTCGAGCTCTCCTGAGCTCTAGGAACTGATTTGGAAACCCTAAGGCGATTCAAAAGATCGAGTAGGTCCTCAGGATCAATCCCTCCAAATTTGAAGGGATTTGGATCTGATTTGAAGGAGAAATCCTCCCTTATATCTCGCTGTAAGTGTGTTTCCAACAACAATGGCAGTAGAGATCTTTTTTCAAGAAAGATGAGAAAGTTAGGGACTCAATCACAAGAAACCTAAAAGTTAGGGTGTTGATTGTGAGAGATAGAGATTTTAGGGACTAAATTGCAAACTAGGTCAAGATAGACTCTAATTGGTCCCAAATTTTGGTATTAACCTAATTTGGATCCAAGAAATCTAATGATGAACTTGGACTTGATTTTTGACAACCTTTGACTGGGTAAATTGCAGAGAAGCTCAAATCAAGGTAAATTCCTATCTGAAACTCTGTTATAAGTCAAAAAGGGTTCAGATGGTCAAACCAAAGGTACCAAACCTCTTATAATATTTTTCTATAAATTTTAGGAAGTTTATATTAATTTTATCCTGACCATAACCTCTTCAATTTAAGTGGGTTTAATAATTAGGATTTTTAGTCTATTTTTGCCCTCGAAATACGTAAAACCCTGTTTTAGTCATTATGGACCCACTTTTTAGACTTTTGTGTTCAATTGACCTTCAATTAACTCCTGAATGATCCTGTGATTATTCTATATTCATGATGTGCTATTAAAATTGCAAAATTAACTATGTTTCCCTATTTTCTTCTCAAATCAAAATGATGCAGAGTTGTAATCCTCAGATAATTAGGTAGGAGCTTTTATCATTCAAACTTGACTAAATGTGGCTAATTAGGGCCCATGATGGTGTTACCATTAGTCAAGTATAGCTGATGGTCATGATATCCACATGTATGTAGACCTGCACCTGTCAGGAGGTTAGTAGTGGCAACATTGGTGAGAAGGTAAAGTTCAATTCCTGCACCATTATGACCATGGGATCTAAGTGAGGGTGGGTGGGACCGTAGGTCAGTGCACAAGTGTCTCACTACCTAGCCCAGGTCCTCCTTCACAAAGGTGGCAAAAGTTGATCTAAAACCATCTACTTTATGATCTAGAATTGTCGTCAAGGGCAAACATGGATCATAGATCCCATTTGCATGTCTCTTAGCCTATGGCAAGCCTAAATCGTTTGTAGTAGCCACACCATCTTGCACTAGCAAGGGCGGATCAGAATCATGAAGTGCTTCAAAAGTATCAAAATATACCTAAACGAGGGTGCCAGAATCAAAAGATCACCCCAAACAATCAATGTCGGGAAGTGGAAAGATCCAAAGTGCATCAATACAAGTCATCCCGTGTGGAACCTGGTCTAAAATCCCTGATAATGAAGATGAATGAGATATTGGGTTATTGCATAGAAGCCCAATGTTCGTACAATACTCGGGTTCTTCATCTTCAAGGTCCTTGATCTACTCACAAGAAGATTTGCGAAAATACGTGCTCGTTGTAGTGAAAGCGCTTAAATACTTTTAATATTTCATTCAAGTCGAACTAAATCGCAGTTTCAAAAGTCAAAGTCCGAGTCATTCATAAGGAGGCTAATGGACTAAATCGCTTTTGAAGATCCTAATTTTTTTTGTATTTTTGAAATAGGAAAGTAGATAGGTAAGTAGAAAAATAAAGCAAAACTACGATAACTAAGATTAGAACTAAAGTAAAGGAGCAAGTACAACTAGATAAAATACTTAAAGGCAAGTAGAACAAAGCAAAATGAAAATTTTATTGAAAAAATAATCTCAACAAGGAAAAAAAAAGGATCAACTAAAAATAGTTAGATTAAAGTTATAACTAGAACTATAACTACAGTATTAATTAGAACAAGAATAAAATTTCTAAATCCAAAATGAGAGCGGCCTCGAAGATGACGGGAGTGGGACGGGATTAGATGCAAAGGTGCAGAGGTTTTCTTGAAAATCGAGCATCTTGAACCATGGGAGAGATTATCTTTCTATGTGTAAGGGAGAGATTTAGAATGAGGAATGGTAGCCGGCTGTGGAGGGCTTTTCTTTTTGTGTGGACTTCGGCGTGCATATAATTTTCTCCAGAGAGAGAGAGAGAGAGAGAGAGAGAGCAGAAGGGTTAAAGAAAAATTGGGAGGAGGGCTTCGGCTGAAAGATTAAGGGATCGAGGTTAATAGGAAATATTAAGAGGGCAGGGATCAAGAATGAGGGTAGTGGTCCCTGGTAATGGAGAGCCAGCAGCCTTATAAACGAGAGAGAGTTGACAGGTTTTTTTTTTTATTTTGGAATTGATAATCATGCCACCCCATCAGAGAGGGAGCGACGCCATATAAGATGGAGAATTTGTTTGTGGGGATGGTAGGATTGGGATTCAGTGGTGTTGAGTGGGATTTTGACATAGGTTGTTTGCATGGCAAAGGATAGGAGTTCGGTGGATAGGAAGCTTACGTAGGGGATCTGCATGGTTTAGTGAAGAGAGTTGTACGTGAGGTTATAATGCATCGGTGATGAGTTTGCATGCGATTTAATTTGGTAGATAGGGATCGGTGGTGTTTGCATGGGATTGCAACGTAGGGGGTGTTTGCATGGGGACATAGTGGACGTAGGATTTATTTGATGTTGTTGATGAGGTGATATAGGATTAGGAAAATATAGGGGAATGGATTATAAAGGTCAGATGTAGGTTGGTTGGTGTTGTATGTGTGTGTATGTTTTGTATGGGGATTTTAATACGTGGTTGTCCAATAGATGACGACAATTAATGTGTTTAGGTTAGCCACATTAAGGTTAGCTAGGGTTGGGTTTCTAGATAGCCTAAAGCTAAGGTCTAATTGGGTTAGGGTTTGGAAAATAGCTCAACCTCTTCTGCACAAATGAGCTCAATCCAAATTTTCCTCTTTGCCAAGTTCTAATCAGTTTCATACCTGACACGTGCACACAAATAAACAATGACATCAAGGTATCAGATATAAATAAGGGGAATATTAAATAAAAATCAAAAAATATGCACCATTTACAGAATGCTACTAAATGGTTAAATTAACCTATCCAAATACAGTATGACCTAATTTACCCTCAAACTAATAATAGTTAGGCATAAATTATGTCAATAAATATGGAATTATCACACCCCTACCCTCATGCCTATGTTTTGCCAATCCTCGAGTAAAACACTAAGCGAAAACAAGCGGGAAAATAATATTTTCACGAGAAACATAATTGCAAGTTTTGAGCTATGTCAAATCAAAATCATCAATCCTGATTTTTCACTGAAATAGAGGAATCGTACACAAAACCTTAATGTCAAAGACTCAACAGTTCTATAGTACCGACTCAAATATAGACCACCTAAGTCAAATCAAAGACTCTTTTAGCCTAGGACTTGGGTCTTAGGAGGAATATTTTATGGCTTTGTCAACCCACCCAAGGTTTGTGTGTAAAAATATATAATTGACTCGTCAAATAAGAAACCTATTGAACTCCGAGTTTTCAACTGGACTAAGACCGTGCTTAGATCGCTAAATCGGGTTTTAAGAATACCGCGTTGTAATATAGCCGAAAAAGTGTTCAAAACAAATATGATTTTATTACTCGAATTTAAAGTCCGAGATCGAACACAGGGAGCAAATTGGTGTTTAGAAATCAAGATCACAATGCAGAATTTGAAAGAATATGCAATAATATCAATGTCATAGTGCAAAAATATAGGAGTAAATGTAGATCCCAAAATAATAAAGAAACTCAATGTATATGAATTAAACTCGAAATTGGACATCTAATTTGTAAATCAGATGCCTTAAAATGATGATGCTACAGTGCTCCTGATTTCTTCTGCTTCTTTCTCTTTCTCTTCTCTCTTTTTCTCTGCCGGCTGCATTTGGCTTTAGTCTTCTTCTTCCTTTACGATCTTTCTCTACCTCTCTTCTTTTGCCTTCCTCTGTCTTCTCCTCTTTCTTTCTCTTCTTCTTTAGCCTCGGTCTTCCTTCTTCCTTAGCTTTTTCCTGCCTTCTCTGCCTTGGCTTCAGCTTCTTCTTCCTTCAGCTTCTTTCTTCTCTTTCTTTCTCTGCCTTAGCTTCTTTGAGTCCTTGTCTTCTCCTTCTCCTTCAGCTTCGCTTCTCCTCCACTTCAGCCTGCAGCAAAACCTACCCCCTACCCACGCGCACTCTCCTCTCTTTTCTCTCCTAGGTTTCGCTCTCCCAAAGCCACATGCTATCAAGTAATCGGGTCGGGTACGTACCCAGAACTAGGCCCACCGGCATGCGGTGGTGGGCGAGGAGTGCAAGTCGGGTCAGGTCAACCAGGTCCATAGAGTGTGGTCACGGACGAGGCCGGTTTGGTCGGGTGAGAGGGACCTCACCCCGTGATTTGAAGGTGAATAGCTACTGGTAAGAATTCAATTTATGCACACACGGCTGCTCATCCAGTTCTGAGGTGGGACTATATGTCCACCTCTCTTCGCTTGCGCCTACGGAAGAGGTGTTCTCTCCAATTGCACTAGTTGCGACTGCCCTTGACTTCAATTGATAGCTTGGAGTCATGCACGAGGGTGTTCCGCGTAACCTGGGACAGAGATCTGAAGCTAGAACGGCCTGGAGCTCGCTTCAAGCTTGCTTCAAGCTTTGCACTAATGGCAGACGACGCCTATACCTGAAATCACCACAACGGCCTCACGGCCATGTCAGATCACTCAGGAAGCTTCTCCGAGGCACGGCGAGTGTGCAGCAGTGGTCGGCGTGTCATGGGGATGCCTGTGCGAGCGTGCCTAGGGCACACTGTGTGCGTATGTGTGGGTGTGTTCGAGGATGCTTTTGGGTGGTCGACAGAGTGAATGGAGTGAGGGGTTGTGATTAGGGAGTCAAGGCAGAGGTCATCGGGTGGTTGGCGAGGTGGATGAGATGATGGTGGTGGAGTGCGACAATAGTCGATTTAAGGAATTAAAGAGGGGGAAAGGAAGTAGAGGGTGAAAGGGACTTATCTAGGGTGATAGTGGACGAAAGGAAGGCAAGGATGGAGTCGGTCGCGTATTGCCGACGTCGGAGACGAAGGCGCTCAGAGAAGGGTGGTCGACGAGGATGAAGGGGAGACAAGGGCATCGGCGGGTGCTACGCAACACGAACAAACTCAAGGAAGGAGAACCTGCCACCGGTATTGTGGTCAGGCAACGAGGGAGATTAGGGAAGGTCGCCGGAGCTTGATGAGTGAATCTGTCAGAGGAGGAGAGCCGAATTTGAGGGGGTTTCCCGATCAATTTCAAGCTTGGAGGAGTCGGTTGGATCCGGGGCTTCTTAAATAGATCTCTGGAGGGGGAATTTGTGCTTGGAAGCTTGGTAAGCTCGCCGGAGATGGAAACTCCAAAAGAGGCCCAAATCTCTTATGCATTCGCATGAGAGATTGGGTAATAAGTAGGGCATCAAACTGGGTTCACATTGGAGGGATTTTCTTAGAGAATCTCCCTTCCAATTTTGAAGGGGATTCTCTGAGAAATTAGGGAGAAATCACATTCTAAAGCTCGACGGAATAGGATTTCTCTGCTATAATGGCAGAGGGACCTAATTGTGAAGATGATAAGAAAGATAGGGGGCTTATTGTAAGGGTTTTCGAAAGATAGGGGTAGAAATGTAATCAAGTTGAACCTATTTGCAAAGTGGGTCAAGATGAGTTTCCCTTAGGTCCAAATTTTGGTACAAACCTAATTTGGACCTAAGGAATCCAATGGTGATGTTGGATTTTGGGTTTGACCACGTTTGATTGAGCAATTTATGCAAAAACCTAATTTAGGGTAAATATCTGTCTGATATCCCATTCTAGGTTAAAATGTGTTCTAATGGCCAAATTGAAAGTTCTAAACCCTAGAGAATATTTTTCTATAATTTTTAGAGGGTTTAGGTGAATTTTATCTTGACCAGAACCTTGGTTAATCAAGTGAGTCTGTTTTAGGATTTCAAGAAGTCATTTAATTCACAGGGTACACATAAACCCTTTTCTATCAAATCCAACCCACTTTTTATCTTGTTAAGAACTTTTGACCTGTGTTTAACCCTTGAGAAAACCCGTTGTTGTAGTGTAATGGTAAAATTATAGTTTTACCCCTTATTTCTTGCTTTTCTCTCAGAAAGGTTATTCAATGACTTAGGACCTCCAGTTGGTTATGTACGAGCTTTTATTCTCTTCATTGAGTCAAAATGAGCTAGTTAGGGCTAATGATGGTGTTCCCATCATACCCCTATGCCTAGCTTTTGCTAGTCCCTTAGCAAAATTTTAAGGTTTTAACTTTGATTCTAGATTATGAGTTCCTTTGATGTTCAAAAACTATGATGTGTGCTTTCTTTTGTAGATTAGGTTTGAATGCCAATAGTAGGCCTAGAGGTACTCAAGTACCAACCAAGATCTGGACCTGACCAGCTCTAGCCTCACTCTATCGCGAAGGTTTTTAAAGCCCATAGAAACTATCCTAAGGTTCATTGGACTCCGCGATTAAAGCACCCATGCTTGTAACATATTTTAGCCTCGATTCAGTTTGCAGTGTATTTTTGTAAGAGAGAGACAGAGGCATTTTCTTTGTTTGGAGAGTTTTCTCTCTCTTTTCTTTTTATTTCTAGCTTCTGATTGGCTTCACAACAAGGTCTGTATCGAATTCCTAGTCCCCATCATCAATCCTCGAAGGGTCCCTGACAATTGATGCTTCGGGATAGCACTGCCCATGGCAACCCCCAGGACCCTGGCTTTCGATATTTCGAGATAATCCCGCCCATGGCATTCTGTAGCTAAATCCAGACCCTACAATCGATATTTCGTGATAATGCCTCCCATGGCATCTAAACCAGCACAGGGTACTTACATGCCCCTAGAGGATATGTAAATATCCTAGGAGACAAGCACCGAGGAGACGATATGTTATTGTGCATCTTCGAGGGGAATTTTTTGCCTCTCTGCGCTGGGAACTCGTCCAAATCAACTTGTGTTGATTGGCCGCTCCTAATCTAGGCGACATTTTTTTAGAACAATTTAAATGCATTTTCACGATTTTGATACTTATGAGCATTGAACCAGACTGTGTGGATTGGGGTGCTTAGGTTATTGAGTCCTGCAAACCATAGGCCAATTAACAAGGCTGAATACTCCCTAAGCCTTAGACCTAATACTTAAGCTTGGCATTTTCCCCAACCTCTTGACTATCCAAATCTTATTGGATACTTGAATTTTTAAGCCTAGGAGTATAGCCCAAGAAGCCTAAGATCAACGTTCCTACTAATATCTTCTGTGGTTCATTAGCACGTTTTTCCTTTCATTTTCTTTTTCTTGATATGGTCTAGAACTCAGTTAATCCCTTAATTTCTTACTAATGACTATCTCTTTTCTTTTTCTTTTCAACTTATGCTCCTTTTTCACTTTTCTCCTTTTTCTCCTCAAGATTTGTATGGCCCTAAAATTTTTCTCTCCCCTCAGAATTTTTTTGTTCTTTTCAAGAATTTTTCATTTTTTTGGTATTTTTGGGATATGTGACTTTTTTGATGAAACCTTTTCTTGTGAGATGATTTTTACGACATTTTGCATTTTCATACCCCACCATGCCTACGATTTGCAATGTCCCCATTGTAAATTAGGTGGGCTCGAGTTTAGCTTAGATCATTCATTAGAACAGGTTCTGGGTAGGCGAACGAGTCGAGGTGACTATTGTTGATGATTTCAAACTCGGGTACAGGTACTTAAGGTGGGGTCGGCTGTTCTAATGGATGAACACTAAAGTGCAATATGAATTCAGCATAGGAATGTCAAGAAAGGTTTTAGGTTTTTCAAAAATGACAGGTTGCCTCCCATTAAGCACTGAGTTTTACGCCATCAGCTGGTCGCAATGAGCTCAAAGAGAATGAAGGGTAAGGGATGTTTCAGCCAAATTTGTATCGGTAGGGTCAATGAACAGTTTGAGTCTCTGATCATTCATGATGAAAGGTTCTGAATCATGGCTGAGTGGACTGATCTCAATGGCTCCATTTTCAAAGATTCATCGGACAAGGCAAGGTCTGACCCATTTTGATCTTAGTTTTCTTAGGAACAGTTTGAGCTTGGCATCAAAGAGTAGGACTTTTTGACCAAGGTGAAAGATCTTTCTGGATATGTGCTTATCGTGAAAGTCTTTAACCCGCTCTTTGTAAATTCACAAGTTCTCATATGCGTCGTGGCATAATTCATCGATCTCTTTCATTTGAAGCTTTCTGTGGGTTCCTACCTTAGAAAGATCTAGGTTGCAGGTCCGTACTGCCCAATAGGCTTTGTGCTCCAATTCGATGGGGAGACGACATGCCTTCCCGTACACCAATCTGAAGGGAGACATACCTAATTGGGTTTTGTGGGTGGTCCTATAAGCCCACAAAGCTTCCGGAAGTCGAGATGACCAGTCTTTCCTATCAGGTCGAATAGTAACCTGGAGGATTTTCTTGATCTCCCTATTTGATAGCTAAGGTAGACATTAGTTTGGGGGTGATAAGGAGTAGAGATTCGGTGTGACACCCCGTATTTGGTAATCACTAACCTGAACTGAGCATTAGTGAAATGGGTCCCTCCATCAGAGATTATAACACATGGAATCCTGAACAGCGAAAAGATGTTCTAATGAATGAATTTGATAACCACCTTATGATCATTGGTTTGGGTCGGAATGGCTTCAATCCATTTGGACACGTAGTCAACAGCGAGTAGAATGTACTTGAAGCTGTCTGAAATAGGAAAAGGTCCCATAAAATCAATCCCCCAGACGTCGAAGATTTCACATACGAGAATAGGCTGTAAGGGCATCATATCATGGTGGCTCATGTTGCCTAAGGTCTGGCAACGAGTGCATGCCCTACAGTGATTTTATGCATCTTTGAAAATCGTGGGCTAATAGAATCCACACTGAAGGACTTTTGCTGCGGTTTTATGACCTGAGAAGTGTCCACCGCATGCCTAGTCATGGTAGAAGGATAAGATGTCCTGAATTTCTACTCTCGCGACACATCATCGAATGATTTGATCAGCACTGATGTGGAAAAGATACGGGTCTTCCCAGAAGTAATACTTGGCATCGGAAAGCAATTTGTCCTTCTTGGCCTTTAGCCAATCTGACGGGATCTGATGTGATACCAGGTAGTTTACTAGATCAGCAAACCATGGAAGCCCTGTACTGATAGTTAGGAGGTGCTCATCAGGAAAATATTTCGTAATGGGTCCGGAAGGGTCAGTAATATCAGAAGGAAGGCGAGACAAGTGATCAGCTACCATGTTATGTTTTCCCGCTTTGTCGTGAATCTCGAGGTCAAACTCTTGCAACAGTAAGATCCAGCAGATTAATTGAGGTTTAGTGTCCTTCTTCGCAAGGAGATGCCTCACAGCTATGTGATCAGAGTAAATGTTAACACGGGAGCCCAGAAGATATGATCTAAACTTTTCTAGGGCAAATACTACGATTAGCAGCTCTTTCTCAATAACTGTGTAGTTACGCTGAGCCTCGTCAAATGTCTTGCTAGCATAGTAGATGACCACAGGTTTCCCGTCAATTTTCTACCCAAGTACCGCTCCTACAGTGAAATCAGATGCATCGCACATGATCTCAAAGGGTTGAGACCAATCAGGGGACTGTAAGATCGGAGCTTAGGTAATTCGATCACAGAGGATTTCAAATGCTTGAGTGCATTCCTTGGAGATTTCGAAAGGAACATCCTTAGATAGTAGAGTGGTTAGGGGGCGCACGATCTTTGAGAAATTAGGAATGAACCGATGATAAAAATTGACGTGCCCCAGAAAAGATCTGATGTCCTTGATCGAGCTAGGCATAGGGAGTTTGGAAATCAGATTTACCTTGGCTCGATCAACCTGGATGCCTTTTTCTGATATGAGATGTCCCAGGACAATTCCTTCAAGCACTATAAAATGGCTCTTTTCCCAGGAAAGAACCAAATTCACGTCAATGCACCGCCTGAGGATCTGGACCAAGTGCAGGAGGCAATCGTCAAATGATTCGCCAAATACTGAAAAGTCATCCATGAAGACTTCCAGATAATCACCCACCATATCTAAGAATATGGAAAGCATGCACCACTGAAAAGTAGCGAGTGCATTGCAGAGACCGAACGGCATCCTTCGGAATGCGTATGTCCCGAAGGGGCAGGTGAAAGTAGTCTTTTCTTGGTCCTCAAGATGGATTGCCACCTGGTTATACCCGGAGTACCCGTCCAAAAAGCAAAAGAACTTATTTCCCGCTAGTTTCTCGAGGATCTAATCAATAAATGGTAGTGGAAAATGATCCTTCCTTGTGAAGGTATTGAGTCTTCTATAATCAATGCAGACTCTCCACGAATTTTCCACATGGTTCGGTATGATTTCTCCGATTTCAATCGTGATTACGGTGAGTCCTACCTTCTTAGGGACAACTAAATTGGACTCACCCACCGACTGTTGGAGATTGGGTAGATGATCCCAGCATCTAACCACTTGATGATCTCCTTTTTCAAGACCTCCTGCAGATTAGGATTCAGACGTCTCTGCATTTCACGAGAAGGTCGTGTGCCCTCTTCGGTGTAGATACGATGTGTGCAGTAAGAGGGGCTGATGCCAGTCAAATCATCGAGGGTCCATCCAATGGCTCTTTGATGTTGCTGGAGAATAGTAATCAGATGGGATTCCTGATCAGGTGTGAGTCTAGAGTTGATAATCACAGGAAATGTCTAATTGGAACCCAAAAAGACGTACTTAAGATGGTCGGGAAGAGGCTTGAGTTCCAAAACAGGGTTATCAGCAGCAGCGGGCGGTTCAGGGTGTGTGTCAAGAGTAAGGGAAGGAGTTACGGCTGTGTCTAAGTCAAGTTCAGACTCCTCTAATTGCAGGTTTTGATCCTCTTGTGGTTGATCAGAAGTAGTCAAGTTTTCCTCAATATATGGATCATCAACTATAGCCTTGATATCACATATCTATTCTATAATACTGTAATTAATCCCTTATTGGGCCTTAAAGATGTCAATCTTTAATGTTTGGTTTCCAAATTTCAGTTCAATTTAGCCCTCCTCACAATTTATGTTGGCCCTAGCAGTGGCTAGAAAGGGTCTCCCTAGTATAATTGGTGCATCCATATCCAAGGCTACAAAGTCCACCGGGAAATAGAAATCCCAAACCCTAATAATGACATCCTCAAGAACTCCTTTAGGTGACTTAATAGATCGATCAGCCAGTTGTAATGTCACCTCTAGCGGTTTAAGCTCAGATTCCTCAAGATGGTCAAGTAGAATGTAGGTATTAGGTTTATGGAGGCTCCTAGGTCCAATAAAGCTCTATAAAATTGGGTATCACCAATTGTACAGGAAATCAGGGGAGTACCTGGGTCTTTTGCCTTAGGTAGGAGTTTGCTCAAAATTACAGAGCTAGCTTGCTCTAATAATAAGATTGGGCTCCCACTTTTGGTTCGCGGCTTACGCTTAGGTGTACACACGTCTTTCAGAAATCATGCATAAGCCTGTACATGGTGGATTGCATCCATCAAAGGGATGTTTATATGGACATGTTCAAAGAACTTGACCAGATCCTCCTCAGGTGCCACAGGTTTGTTGGTCCTCTTTCCCTTGGTCAAGGTCTCAGGAAATGGAACCTTGGATGGTTCCTCTAAAATAGGTCCAGGTTCTTGATCAGGGAAAGGGGTATCCTGGATAACTATCCTAGGGCTTGGATTAGCACTACCAAGCTGAAAGTGGCTTGGGTAAGGTAGGTCTTGTGTTGTTTTGCCACTACGGGTTGTTACTGAATTTAGTCATGCCTTGTTCTGGTTCAGTGTCGGTAAAATAGGTGGCTGCTACTGAAATCCTGAGTAGGATGTTGAAGCTTCCATCCCGTCAGGTGATGGAATAGAAGGGGTCTGATAAATCATGTGGGCTTAGCCTAGATTTGGGTTCATAACACGCCTCTGGTTCGGCACGTTATTCGGATTCGATAGAGGTTGCGAAGGGAGTGTGCTATGTTGGCGGGAATTTTCCATCTGGGCGAGTTGATTTCCAACCTCTGTGATCTCATCTTTGTGCTATTTTTGCATAGCCACATTCGTCTTCTGAATGTCAGCCAGAGTCTAAAGGATAAGAATTATTTGATCTGTCTGAGTTGGCCCAAATTGATAGGTGGGGTTGGGCCGAGGCTGAGGTGGCTGATATGGACGAAGAGCTTGTGGATGGAGTTGATATGGTGGTCTTTGATTTTGATTATTTCCCACCCACAGAAAATTGGGATGATTCCGCCATCCAGGGTTATAAGAGAATGGGTCATTCTGGATGGCGTTGAGATCCTCGCAGGTCAGAGGAACCTCAGAGAAATCAGAGTACGAGGGTTTAGAGTTCCCCCAACTAGAGTAAGCAGGATCGGAGTTTCCTCCGATCCTAGAGTCAGACGGGGGTGGATACAAGTCCATCCCCTGACAAGATCGGTGATATATGTTATGCATAGCTTCCCTCCCAGAGGGCGGTTGTGCGAACGGGTTTTGCGCAGTGGTGGCTCGCTGCAAATGTCAAGTTAGCTCATCCACCTTCTTTTCAATGATAGAGACCTTGTCCAAATGACTAGCCATCAATTCCGAGTCGACTAATGCTAACAGGCCCTGCGTCTCGTGTGCTCCCCTTGGATTCGTCGATGCACAGGCATTCGTCCGGTGGAATAAGCCCATGGAGTCATTATTGATGGAGGTCTTGCACATATTCTCGAAAATCTCCCACACAGTGTCTTCATGTTGACCCATGATATTTCCTCTGCAAGTTGCATTGATGAATAAATGGATATCTTCACAGAGTCCCTGGTAAAAAGACTGGACTTGTTCCCATTTAGGAACTCCATGATGGGGGCACTTTCGCATGAGATCCAGGAAACGGTCCCATGCTTCATGAAGGGGTTCTCCAGACTGCTGGGTGGGAAACGGTCCCATGCTTCATGAAGGGGTTCTCCAGACTGCTGGGAGAAGTGCATGATCTGGTGTCATAAGGCATTCATCCGACCAACTGGGAAGAACCTTTTTAGAAACTCGGATTGTAGTTCAACCCATGTGTTGATTGGAAGCGTTTGAGTCTGATACTAGTGAGCTACTTTGTCCATGAGAGAGAAGGAGAACATCTTCATGAGAAGAATATCCCGATTTTGGACATCTGACCCGAAGGTCTAGGCCAGATGCTTGAGTTGTTTGATGTGTTGGAAGGGATCCTCGAAATTAAGCCCATGAAACTTTGGAATAGCATGAATAATGTTTAGCTTGAGTTCAAAATCAGGACCTCCAGCCGGGATTTGGACTCGAGGTTCGATCGCCATCGCAGCGGGATTGTAGTGATCTCGCATCATAGGCGCTGGAGTTGGTTCTCAAGGTTATTCTCTTCTTCTGCGAGTTGTGCCATGATGATGGAAGAAGGAGAATTGGGTTCAGATGAATCATGGGAGATGTCTATATGGTGGGGTTGTTGCACAAACATGGAAGTCGAGGCCTGGCCTCGATGGGAATGAATCACTAAAGGAGGCATCAAGGATGGTCTTAAGGACCTCCTATCAAACATGCACCGATGGTCTAGATGAGAGTAGAATGTGATGGACCCAATCAAGACACCCAAAAAATTTGGATGACTATAGAGTTTCAAGGCGGATGATACCCCTTAGTCAGAAAGTCGTCCACCTGAGAAATACCTGGGCAGCCAGAGAGGGAGAGTCCCGCAAAGGCCCCTACACGATAGAGCGCCCCCACGAGTTACAAGGTTTCCCCCACCCAAACTCTCTTGTCACTGATGTTCCAGGTAGACCAGAATGGGGACTTGACCTCTTAAGTCTACTAGTTTTATTAAAGAGCAAGGGTGCTTAAGATTTCACTTGAACTTTAGCTATATTGAGTGCACAAAATGACCTAATTTAAAGGTTGGTTGACCCAACAAGGTGGGTCAACTTCACCTATTTGTCCTTCGAGAAGTTTTAGGTCCCTTCTTTTAGGATTCAAGTGAGATTAAGAGCCTGAATTTTAGGGTTTTCTTGAATAAATCTCTTCAACCAAGGCTTAGGCACACCTCTTTTTGGAAAGTTAATTCTTGCTTATGAAGGTGTGTTTCTAAAACCCTAACTTGAAATCCTTAATTTGGCTCTAATCTTGGTCCCATTTAGTTTACCAAAATGTGGTATCTAAGGCTCAATCAAGAAAGTGGTAGCCCTAGTTACCTTAAATGGGTGCACAAATCAGATTTTTGTTGTTGAAATCAAATCAGGCAACTTGATGAATTTAGCTAAGAATGTAAAGCAAGTAGCCCTAATTGATTTTATCTTTTTTTTCCTTTTCAGAATGAGGGGCTTAAGCGAAAGTAATCAGAAATTACCTGCCCCCTGGCATGTTTGATATGCGGTTGTCTTCCTTTGAATCTTCTCCCTGAAACAACCACAACAAAGAGATATAGCAAGTTAGTACCAAATCAGCAATTGTAATCAAGAATTCTAAATCATCCGTTGCTCCCTGGCAACGACGTCAAAATGTTTAGATCGCTGAATCAGGTTTTAAGAATATCACATTGTAATATAGCCAAAAAAGTGTTCAAAACAAATACGATTTTATTACTCGAATTTAAAGTCCAATGTCAAACATAGGGAGCAAATTGGTGTTTAGAAATCAAGATCACAATTTAGAATTTGAAAGAATATGCAATAATATCAATGTCACAGTGCAAAAATATAGGAGTAAATGTAGATCCCAAAATAATAAAGAAACTCAATGTATATGAATTAAACTCAAAATTGGATGTCTGATTTGTAAATCAGATGCCTTAAAATGATGATGCTATAGTGCTCCTGATTTCTTCTTTCTTCTACTACTTTCTCTTTCTCTTCTCTCTTTTTCTCTACCGGCTGCCTTTGTCTTCCATATTCTTCTTCCTTTACAATCTTTCTCTGCCTCTCTTCTTTTTCCTTTCTCTATCTTCTCCTCTTTCTTTCTCTTCTTCTTTAGCCTCGATCTTCCTTCTTCCTTAGCTTTTTCCTGCATTCTCTGCCTTGGCTTCAGCTTCTTCTTCCTTCAGCTTCTTTCTTCTCTTTCTTTCTCTGCCTTAGGTTTGCTGTGTCCTTGTCCTCTCCTTCTCCTTCTTCAGCTTCGCTTCTCCTCCACTCAGCCTGCAGCAAAACCTACCCCCAGTGGATTCCCTGGTAGGAGAGGGTGACGCAATAAAGTGCGGAATAAAAAAATATAACAATCTCATAAAAACAGCAATCACACAATGAACACAATTATTTTTAGGTGGAAACCCAAACCAGGTGAAAACCACCACCTAACCCTCTCAAGTTAGGATTTTCCGATCAACCAAGTTGATCAAATCCACTAAACGAATCACTTAAACGTGGGTGATTCAACCTCAATTACAACCACGTTACTTTATACGAGGGTAGCGTAACTCAAACCCCTTCTCTTCACAAGAAGGATTTTATCTCACGAAGGAGACAGGAATTCGCAAAGCGAATACCCAACCAAATAATAAAGTAAATTACAAATATAGTCCTATAGAGCCAACAAAGATTTAAACCTAGCTTTTATAGGAATTAGGAAACTTCCCTTTACAAGAAGTGCGTCAGCTTGACGCAGACGCGTGAATCACGCGACGGTGCAACGGTGCTCTCGTGAACTACAGCGGAAGAGTGGGTGCGCAATAGGATGAGGCTCTCTAGATGTAGAACTTGAGTTTGGAGAGCAAGAGCTTTTCTTGAACATAAAAGGGTGGAAAGTATGTTGCTATGTGTGTCTTGGTGTTTCTAGGTGTGTTTTTGAGTGGAAAAGGCTCCCCTCTATTTATAGAGGCCCTAGGAAGGCTTTGGAAGGCCTTGGAAGGCTTCCATAGCCGTTGGGTGCAAGCTCCAAGAAAATCAGGCCGAAATCAGGGTTAATCATTACACTGACATGGTTATCAGACGTCTGATCCTGGCATCGAACGTGTGGAAAAATAGTTTAAGACGTCTGGGAAAAAAGTCAGACGTCTAATTTTAGGCGGGTTTCCTTCCTGACTTGAATCAGATCTAAATAGGGTTCTAGTGCATTGTCATCAGACGACATACAGGATGTCTGGAACTAAGTCTGGACGTCTGGAAACCTACTTTCTATGAGAATGGATTTCCAAGAGAGTACAACGGCTAGAAAATCTCTGAGAAGAGATTTTGGATCAGCCGAGGCAAAACGGTCATGTATCAGACGTCTGGGGTCCTCTACGGACGTCTGATACCGGCTAACGGTCATATCCTTCAATGTTTGCTAAGGCAGCCAATGGTCCACTAATTGGATGTCTGGCGAAGTCATTAGATGTCTTCTAAGACGTCTGGTCTAAGGTCTGGACGTCTGATTTCATCAGACAGAACTAAGTAAGTCCAGCCTAAACATAATCGGACGTCCGAGTCAACAGTTAGACATCTTAAAAGTCATTATCTGACGTCTGATTTTCATATTAGACGTCTGAAAAGGTTGTTTGAACCCTATATTGGTTTTCTAAGTTCTCTACAGAAAACCTAAGTATCCTAGGGTTGTGCAGGTGTTCCTAGGACTATTGTTAGGGTACTTTGAGGCTCTTTAGCATGACTCTAAGTAACAAAATGAAGAACAACAAAAGAAACAAAATAACAATGATTACAAGGAAAGGAAATCTATCTTATTCTTCGTCTCCTTCCTTCTTCAAGCCATCGCTCCTCGCGAATCTCCTCTGTTCTCCATAACAATGATTACAAGGAAAGGAAATCTATCTTATTCTTCATCTCCTTCCTTCTTCAAGCCATCGCTCCTCGCGAACCTCCTCTGTTCTCCATCAAGCTCCTCCAATCCATCCTAGATGCAATCTCGAACTCCGTCTAATCACATCTCCATTTGCAATTGACCTAAAATCTAAGACTTCAAGTGAAAATGTTAAATGACACATGTTTTGTTATCATCAAAATAAACGATCACGGTGCTCTAGCACCAACAATCTCCCCCTTTTTGATGATGACAAAACCATAGATAATAATGCAAAAAATCCTCCTCCTTTTTGACATTATCAAAAAGGTTTAATTGATTTTAAATTATCTATAACTCCCCCTTAAAACATGCTCTTCTATAAATGAGTTGAATTTCTTTTAACAAAAGTAATGTCCTCGCCCTTTTTGTAACAATAAGATAGCTATTATTTTTCTCCCCTTTACTAAAGGAAATTTAGCTAACTTAATTCTCCCCCTTAATAATTGACAATTAGCTCATAATTTAAACTCCCCCTATTTAAATGCTAATGATAAAAAGGATAGGGTGAAGAATTTTTACCTCACCTACCATGGCCAATAAAATGGCCCAAATGGAGGTGGTGGATGCCACATCGGACGGGGCTCCCATCCATAGCTTGGAGGCCCGGGCATCGGCGGCAGTCTCCAGTCTGGCGATCGACATGCGGTGGGTCCATCATTTGTTCTCCATCTTGTCGGTCTTCTCGTTCTCCTCCTTGGTCTACTCCTTGGTTCTCCCAACACAAGTTGACCAACCTTTAGCTGTAGGTCCATTCTCTTGTATTATAGTCACCCTTGAAACCTATAAAACAAGATTCCAAGTCTTTCTTCGGTATCCAAGTGAGCTTGGATCCGGATCTATTAGTGGGTCTCCTTGATGGAGATCCATTCTCAACTTAGGGCTATATAAGTTATCTACCTTATTTATCAAATTATTTGATCTCTCCCTAAGACATGCATGTTCATTTTCTATAATATTCATCTTAGTCTTTAAATCGGAAATTTCTAACTTTAGACTAGCATTTTCCTCAATCAATTTAGTATTTTCATTGATTAAATCTTTATTTTCTAATAACAGGTTATTATCCTTAGGACTAGTTTCTATGTCCTTGAGTTATTTTTCTAACCTATCATTTTCATTTTTAAGAAAACTAAGGTTTTTTTTAATGTTTTTATTTTCCATCTTAAATGCTTTACTAACTTCAAAAAGCTCATTAAATGCATCTTGTAAATCGGAATTTACCTTGTTGTCGGAGTCACTTCCGCGTTCACTGTCGCTATCACTTCCTCTGGCCATGAAACCAAAGCAAGCGATTTCTTCTTCCATAGACTTTTCTTCTTCCTCTTCCTCCGATCTTGAATCGTCCAAAGTGGCTTGGAATGCTTTCTTCTTAGACTTCTCCTTTTCCTTCTTCTTCTCCTTTTTGAGAAGAGGGAATTCTGGTCGCAGATGCCCTTTCTCGTTGCAGTGGTAGTAACATCTCGGGCTTTCCTTCTCCTTTTTCTCTTTCTTTGATTCTCTACAAAACTTGGAAATTTTCTTTAGTAAAATTTTAAAGTCTTCATCGTTGGAACTTACCTCGCTATCCGACGCGGCTCTGAAGGCAAGAGTCTTCTTAGGTTTTGGCTCTGGTGTATCCTTCTTCTTCTGCTTCAACTTTGCCTCGTAGGCCATTAGATTGCCTAGGAGATCTTTCATGTTGAGCTCCTCCACTTCGTTCGCCTCCTCAATGGTGGTGACTTTTTGTTCCCACTCTGGTCCGAGGGAATGAAGAATGTCATCTCATTTAAAGTTTCGTTAGATTTCATGGAAAATGACTCAAATTCTTGTGAAAATAAATTTAGTTTAGAAGTTTTTACCTTATAGGTACCCTCGTGAGTTACCTCAAGTGTGTGCCAGATCTCGTATGCGGTGGCTGATGAGAACCTCATCATGAGTCATAACTAGCTCATTTTGACCTAATACAAAGGATAAAAGCTCCTACATAACTCAAGGAAAGGCTTAACTCAGAGAATTCTAAGTTTAAGAAGAAAACAAGTCATAAGGGGTAAAAATGCAATTTTACCAGCACAATCTGCAAGCAGGATAATTCAGGATCCAAACATAGGTCAAACAAACCTAATAAGAAGGGAAGTGGGATGATCTGATCTGATAAGGGCTACAGCAACTCCAAGGAATTAAATGACAATCTGTAACCCTAAAACAAACCCACTTCAATTCAAGAGGTTCGAGGCAAATAAAAAATCTACTAAACCCTCTACAATTTGTAGAAAAATAATCTCTAGGGTTTAGAACCTTCAATTTGGCCTTAGGAACCCATTTTGACCTACATTGAGAACCATGCCCAATTAATGACTTAATTTGGGTTTTTACGTAAATTAACTGTTCAAACAAGGTCTGATCTAGAAATAAAATTCACCATTAGAATCCTTAGGGCCATTTAGTCATGCATAAAAACTTGAGCCTAAGAAGAGACCTTCTTGACCGACTTTGCATTTTGGTCCTCATCCATTACTTTTTGACCCTCAACTTTTGAAACCCTCGCATTTTGGCCCCTAGCTCTTCTTCGTTATTTGCATTTGGGTCCTCCCTGCAAAACCTTGAGCAGCGCCATGCTCCGGCGACTTTGCGCGGAGCATGGCACCGCGCAGGGTAAGGGGGACCCTCTGCCAAGTCAACCGGGGGTTCCCTGCGACCTCTGCCATCGCAGGAACACCTCCATGGTCTCTGCAACCACCCATACCTTCCGTACGAACGCGCGGAAGGTATGGGTCTCCATCTCCGGCGTCCTCCGGCGAGGGAGGCACGTCGTCTCCCTCCGCCCTCCTCTCTGATTTCGACTCTATAAAAGCCCTCGACGCTCTGCCGCACTCTCCAGCTCGGATATGACGGAGAAACCCCCCCCCTTTTCCTCTCTTCCCACTCCGACAGAAGCCTCCTTGCTCCGGCGGTTCTTCCTCCTCCTCCTCGTCGCTCTGCCGCACTACCAGCAGCAGAGCTGCCTTCACCTGCTCTTCCCGCGTCGCGCCGTACCCAGCGCGCGCTCTCCCGCTCTCTCCTCGCCGCCGCCCTCTCTCTCTGGGCACTTCTTCTCCAGCGACAGTCGATACGACTGTCGCCCTGCTCCGGCCCCCCTCATCCCTCCAAGTAGGTACAGTTCTTCCCTTTCCTCCTCTCTTTCTTTTCCCTACTTTAATTTGCTCAACCGCCCTTCGACCGCGCTTAATCACCCTCACCTTCTCCATCTTCGGCCACCCTCCAGCGAGATGTTCCCATCACTCTGCAGCCCCATACGCCTCGCCGACCCTCACAGAACCTCCGCCTCCTCACCCTGATCAACCTCCGCTCACCCATTACCACTCCACACCCCCACCATACTCCACCGAACAAACCCATTCTCGCGGCCACAGTCCGACCTAGCCCCGCCACCAGACGCCATCCCACGACCTGCCACACCCCGCACCACCTTTGCCTTGCCACGGCGGAGGTCCCCCGCGTGTTTGATTAGGCCGAAGGGCTGTATTCCTGTCTAACAGGTTCGCTGCTCCAGCCGCCATTAGCGACGACTGAAGCAGCTTCGAGGCGAGCTCCAGGCCCTGCAGCCCCAGATTCCCAGGTGCTGCAGGTTGGGGCGAAGTCCGCGAAGGCTTCTTCCTCTTCAGTTGGCCCAGATATCGACTGCAGCTGATCAAAGGGCAAGGTGGAGTCGTCCTGTGGGCGCACGCGAAGGCAGCAGAAGTTAGTCCCACATCGTGGGATTTCGAAGCCGCGCACCCGCATAAAGGCAAAAAGTGCCTTAGCCTCTTTGCCTCCTGACCACGGGGTGAGGTCCCTCTCACCCACTCGACTCAGCCTCGTCCGCGACCACCCCACGCGGACCTGGCCCGACCCGTTTACCCAACCTGCACTCCTTGCCCACCACCGCACACCAGTGGGCCTGGACCCGGGCGTGACCCGTACCCGACTACCCGGCAGCTCTGGGAGAGCTATCCTACGAGTGAATTCTGAGAGAGAGAGAGACGCAGGGGAGGGTAGAGTAGGTTTTTGCCCTTGACCAAACTATGAGTGTGTAGGCACAAGAGAAAAGAAGAAGAAGAGAAGGCAGACCGCAGAGGAAGGAGAAGAACGAAGGAAGGAGGACGCACTGTAGCAGCGAGTTACTTAAGTCGTCTGATTGAAAAATCAGATGACGCTCCGAGGACGAAGAAGAAGGAGAAGAAAAGAAGAACAGGACCACAAGGAAGAAGAAAAAGAAGAAGAAGCTCTGAAGAACCCAAGAGAAGAACAGAAGGAAGAAGACAAAAGAAGAGAAGCAGAACACGAGAAAGAAAGAAGAAGAAGCTTTGAAGAAAAAGAAAGAAGAAAGCAAGAAAAAGAAGAACAGAGGAAGAACAAGAAGAAGGAAGAAAACTGAAGAACCAAAGAGAAGAGAAAAGAAGAAGAAGCCAACAAGACAAATTTTTCTCTCTCTCTCTTTATTTTTGTAATAGAAACTTTGTATCTCTAGAATACAGTTTGCTCCCTGAGTTCGACCTCGGGAGATCTTTTATTTCCGAGTAAAAATTGTAATAGTGGCAATGACTATCTGTACTACAACGCCATTTCTATAACAAAACAACAAAACCTAGTCATACCACCATTAGTGGCTCATTACGAGATTCGTTTGAACTCTTCCAGGCTGAGTGCGCAATACAACGCGTTCACTATTTTCACGTTGAGCGAGAGTTCCCGGATCTGCTGTTGCGAGTATCCTACGTCAGGTCACTCTGGGATCTCGTATGGGGTTTCGCAACGTCCCCAGAGAGCGAAGTCCGTGGCTTGAAGCCACATCCTCATCCTCAACTTCCAGTAGCTGTAGCTATTTCCGTCGAAGTAGGGTGGTCGGACGGTGGACTGCCCCTCTGATATTCTGATCGCGGATGTGCTTCCCTCTATCTGATCTCTTGTTGGTGTGTAACGTCGATCTGCAAAACCTGCTCTGATACCAACTGTGGATTCCCTGGTATGAGAGGGTGATGCAATAAAGTGCGGAATAAAAAATATAACAATCTCACAAAAACAACAATCACACAATGAACACAATTATTTTTAGGTGGAAACCCAAATCGGGTGAAAACTACCACCTAACCCTCTCGAGTTAGGATTTTCGGATCAACCAAGTTGATCAAATCCACTAAATGAATTACTTAAATGAGGGTGATTCAACCTCAATTACAACTATGCTACTTTATACGAGGGTAGTGTACCTCAAATGCCTTCTCTTCACGAGAAGGATTTTGTCTCACGAAGAAGATGAGAATTCGCAAAGCGAATACCCAACCAAATAACAAAGTAAATTACAAATATAGTCCTATAGAGCCAACAAGATTTAAACCTAGCTTTTATATGAATTAGGAAACTTCCCTTTGCCAGAAGTGCGTCGGCTTGACGCGGATGCATGAATCACGTGACGGCGAAATGGTGCTCTTGTGAACTACAGTGGGAGAGCAGGTGCGCAACAGGATGATGCTCTCTAGATGTAGAACTTGAGCTTGGAGAGCAAGAGCTTTTCTTGGACACAAAAGGGTGGAAAGTATGTTGCTATGTGTGTCTTGGTGTTTCTAGGTGTGTTTTTGAGTGGAAAAGGCTCACCTCTATTTATAGAGGCCCTAGGAAGGCTTTGGAAGGCCTTGGAAGGCTTCCATAGCTGTTGGGTGCAAGCTCCAAGAAAATCAGGCCGAAATCAGGGTTAATCATTACACTGACAGGGTTATCAAATGTCTGATCCTGGCATCGGACGTCTGGAAAAACAGTTTAAGACGTCTGGGAACAAAGTCAGATGTTTGATTTTAGGCAGGTTTCCTTCCTGACTTGAATAAGATCTAAACAGGATTCTAGTGCATTGTCATCAGACGACATACAGGATGTCTGGAACTAAGTTTGGACGTCTGGAAACCTACTTTTCTGTGGGAATGGATTTCCAAGAGAGTGCAACGGCTAGAAAATCTCTGAGAAGAGATTTTGGGTCAGCCGAGGCAAAACGGTCATGTATCAGACGTCTGGGGTCCTCTACAGACGTCTAATACCGGCTAATAGTCATATCCTTCAGTGTTTGCTAAGCCAGCCAACGGTCCACTAATTGGACGTCTGGCGAAGTCATCAGACGTCTTCTAAGATGTCTGGTCTAAGGTCTGGACGTCTGATTTCATCAGACAGAACTAACTAACTCCAGCCTAAACATAATCGGATGTCTGAGTCAACAGTCAGACATCTTAAAAGTCATTATCAGACATCTGATTTTCAGATTAGATGTCTGAAAAGACTGTTTGAACCCTATATTGGTTTTCTAAGTTCTCTACAGAAAACCTAAGTATCCTAGGGTTGTGCAGGTGTTCCTAGGACTATTGTTAGGATACTTTGAGGCTCTTTAAAATGACTCTAAGTAACAAAATGAAGAACAACAAAAGAAACAAAATAACAACGATTACAAGGAAAAGAAATCTACCCTATTCTTCATCTCGTTCCTTCTTCAAGCCATCGCTCCTCGCGAATCTCCTCTGTTCTCCATCAAGCTCCTCCAATCCGTCCTGGATGTGAGCTCGAACTTCGTCTAATCACGTCTCCATTTACAATTGACCTGAAATCTAAGACTTCAAGTGCAAATGTTAAATGACACATGTTTTGTTAACATCAAAATAAACAATCGTGGTGCTCTAGCACCAACACCCCTACCCACACGCACTCTCCTCTCTTTTGTCTCCTAGGTTTCACTCTCCCAGAGCCACACACTATCGGGTAATCGGGTCGGGTACGTAACTGGGACTAGGCCCATCGACATGCGGTGGTGGGCGAGTAGTGCAAGTTGGGTCGAGTCAACCAGGTCTGTGGGGTGTGGTCACAAATGAGGCCGGTTCGGTCGGGTGAGAGGGACCTCACCCCATAATTCGAAGGCGAACAGCTACTAGCAAGAATTCATTTTATACGCGTACGGCTGCTCGTCCAGTTTCGAGGTGGGACTATCTGTCCACCACTCTTCGCTTGCACCTATAGCAGAGGTGTTCTCTCCAATTGCAGCAATTGTAACTACCCTTAACTTCAATTGATAGCCTGGAGTCATGCGCAAGGGTGTTTCGCGCAACCTGGGACAGAGATCTAGAGCTGGCACGGCCTAGAGCTCGCTTCAAGATTGCTTCAAGCTTTGTGTTAATGGAGGATGACGCCTATACTTGAAATCACCACAATGGCCTCACGGCCACGTCAGAGCACTCAAGAAGCTTCACCGAGGCATGACGAGTGTGCAGCGGTGGTCGGTGTGTCGTGGGGATGCCTGTGCGAGCGTGCCTAGGGCACACTGTGTGCGTATGTGTGGGTGTGTTCGGGGATGCTTTTGGGTGGTCAACAGAGTGAATGGAGTGAGGGGTTGTGATCAGGGAGTCGAGGCGGAGGTCGTAGGGTGGTTGGCGAGGTGGATGAGATGATGGTGGTGCAGTGCAATAGTATTCGAGTTAGGGAATTAAAGAAGGGGAAAGGAAGTAGAGGGTGAAAGGGACTTATCTAGGGTGATAGTGGACGAAAGGAATGCGAGGATGGCATCGGGAGCATATTGCTGAAGCCGAAGATGAAGGCGCTCAGAGAGGGACGGTCGGCGAGGATGAAGGGGAGACAAGGGTGTCGACGGGTGCTTCGCGACACGGACGAACGCAAGGAAGGAAAACCTGCCATCGGTATTGTGGTCAGGCAACGAGGGAGATCAGGGAAGGTCATTGGAGCTTGATGAGCAAATCGGCTAGAGGAGGAGAGACGAATTTGAGGGGGTTTCCCGGTCAATTTCAAGCTTAGAGGAGTCGGTTGGATCTGGGGCTCCTTAAATAGATCTCTGGAGGGGGAATTTGTGCTTGGAAGCCAACTTCCAAGCAAGGTAAGCTCACCAGAGATGGAAACTCCAAAAGAGACCCAAATCTCTCATGCGTTCGCATGAGAGATTTGGTAACAAGTAGGGCATCAAACTGGGTTCACATTGGAGGGGTTTTCTCAGAGAATCTCCCTTCCAATTTTGAAGGGGATTCTCTAAGAAATCAGGGAGAAATCACCTTCTAAAGCTTGCCAGAGTAGGATTCCTCCACTATAATGGTAGAGGGACCTAATTGTGAAGGTGATAAGAAATATAGGGGGCTTATTGTAAGGGTTTTTGAAAGATAGGGGTAGAAATGTAATCATGTTGGACCTATTTGCAAAGTGGGTCAATATGAGTTCCCCTTAGGTCTAAATTTTGGTACAAATCTAATTTGGACCTAAGGAATCTAATGGTGAACTTGTATTTTGGGTTTGACCACGTTTGGTTGGGAAATTTATGCAAAAACCCAATTTAGGGTAAATATCTATCTGATACCCCATTCTAGGTCAAAATGAGTTCTAATGGCCAAATTGAAAGTTATAAACCCTAGAGAATATTTTTATATTATTTTTAGAGGTTTTAGGTGAATATTATCTTGACCAGAACCTTGGTTAATCAAGTGGATCTGTTTTAGGGTTTCAAGAAGTCATTTAATTCACAAGGTACACACAAACCCTTTTCTGTCAAATGCAACCCACTTTTTATGTTATTAAGACCTTTTGACATGTGTTTAGCCCTTGAGAAAATCCGTTGTTGTACTGAAATGGTAAAATTGCAGTTTTACCTCTTGTTTCTTACTTTTCTCTCAGAAAGGTTATTCAGTGACTTAGGACCTCCAGTTGATTCTGTAGGAGCTTTTCTTCTCTTCATTGGGTAAAAATGAGCTAGTTAGGGTTCATGATAGTGTTCCCATCAGACCGCCTCTCAACTTTATTGACCTAAGTCTTCAGATTTGCCTTACAAAGAATTGGTAACTTTCTCCTTACCAGTTTCAATCCCGAAGTCAACACTCTAAGCATATATTTCCCTAACTGGACCCTAGGTCTCTTTTCCTAAAATTTTTTTCTTGGTTTTTGATGGTAACACCATCATTCATCATAACTAACTTAAATTAGTCAGATTCAACTGTTAAATGCTCCTTAATGATCATCTGAGGATCGTAATTCCGTGTTGAACTAATTTAGGTAGAAGACAGGAAAAAGGGTTAATTCTACTGTTTTAACATCTGATCATTAATGAAAATTAACTACAAGGTTAATCAAGGGTTAATCAAAGGTTAAATAAACTTAAATGTCCAAGAAATGGGCTCATACTGATTGAATCAGGGTTTCATGCACTTTAAAGATTAAAATATTACTCAAAAACCCTAATTATCAGCCTCGCTCAAATTGAAAGGGTTTTTGCAGAGATAAATTAAATATAAATCACCTAAAAATAATTGAAAAATATTCTAAGAAGTTTTATACCTTCACTTTAACCATTTAAACCCATTTTGACCAAAATAGAGATTCAGATGGGAATTTACCCTAATTTAGGCTTCTGTGCAATTCACCCAATCAAACATGATCAAAACATAAATCTAAGTTCACCATTAGATTACTTGGGTCCAAATTAGGTTAACACCAAAATTTGGGCCCAATTAGAGTCCATCTTGACCTAGTTTGCATTTGAGTCCCCAATTCTCTATTTATTTCAATTAAACCCCTAACTTCTAGATTTTTCTCACAAATGACACCCCCACCTTCTTTTCTTCTTCACAAATAGGCCCTCTTCGCCTAAAAACACAAAGTTTCCTAATGTCAAAACCAAACCCAAACTCATCAACTTCAATCAAGGATTTCTCCCTGATTTCTTAATCAAATCCCTCCAAATTCAGAGGGATTGATTCCCAAATGATCCTCTTTCCATTGGACCAAACCTCAGGTCCTGATTTGAAGTGAGCAATGTCAACAAGATCGAAAATTCCTAATCATAAACTTTCCAAATTTGTAAGTTTGATGTGCGAATTCTTTCCAACTAAAGGCCTGATTAAGCTCTATATAAGCTCAACTATGCTCCCATGTCAAAGATAGCTAGGTTTAGACCAAGAAACACCTCTTCTCTTCATCCCCGACCTCCTCCGACATCGGCTCCGGTGACCTACTCCTCCTTCCTCCAGCCTCCTAATGATCAAATTAGGAGTGCTAAACTCTTCGCCAACTTCATCCATTCCTTGCAGGCCAAAGCAAGAGCTCCCACCTCCTTCCTCGCCGTCTACCTTCACCGGAGGACTTCATCCCCTTCGTGTCTGACAAGCCACGCCAGTGCAAGTTTCTTCATCTTTCATCCCATAAACTAGGACTTCTTACTCCCCTCCTCTAGATTAAGATTAAACCCTTAGAATCTAGTTTCAACTACAAATCTACTCACTCCCCCTTCATCTTCTTCACCTTCAGCTATGTCTCTAGTGTGGTCCCCACCATGCTATAGTCCATAAAACACCATGCTACTGCCACCACTACATTCTTATACCTCCGTAGACCAAAAGCCCCAAGTTTATTGGGCGCTTCAATCACTCCACCATCCCATCGAACAAACCCATCACCGCCTGCCATCCATGACTCCAACCGGCCACCACCATGCTCCATACACCTCATCACCACCACCATCGTGTTCCTTGCACAACCACAAATCTTCTGAACCTTTTGATTGGGGCTTTTAGCCTATGATACTTGTTTTAGGGTTCACCAGATCTCCTGCCATTACTGTTGTCGACTGCCACCATTCGTACATCACCGATCTCGATTCCACCTCCAAGAGCTACAGAGCACATTCACGAAGAAACCTGGGCCAGCAATTAAGCAAAGGAGCAACCATAAATGCTTTAATTAGCTGGAGCTTCAATAGCTACATTCTACGAAGAACATAGCAACCATAGTGCCACATCGTGGAATTTTAACTCAAATTTTGACACTTAATGAATTGAGTGCAGTTGCATTCGACCTTCGAACATGGGGTTAGGTCCCATATCACACGAGCACATGCACACGGTACGCTCACCTATGCCATGCAAGCTAGACTGACCCTTATGCGCTAAACCGATTGGTCTGAGCCGAGTCTGGGTTTGAGGAGAGAGAAAGAAGAGAGGATCTATGAGAGAGAACAAGAGGTTTTTGTACTATAGAGGGCTGTTATTAGAATTTAAGGCATCTGAGGTAAATTGGAGATGTCTGATTTGGCTGAGTTTGAAGAATCTAACTAAGTGTTGGAAGGAGAGCTTGATTTTAGTGCAAAGGAGTTAATGCGAGAGTTCTAAGTGTTAAGGGTTTAGAATTGAGAAGAGGTGTGTGCTTTAGAGTATAAACCAATTTTTTTTGCCTCTTAGTCGTGTCTTTTTTACTCATTGGAGACTCAAATTTCTCATCTATTTTTATGATTGAATCCATTGAATATATTTCTCTTGTGACTTGATTCTTGTGCTCATCTTTATATATTCAATTAGTGGTTGAATTACAACTATTTTGCTCCCTGCGAACGACCTTAGAACTCAAACGTATTTTAGAGCACTTATAAATTTAAATGTCGATTCAATTTTCGTCAGTTATACTACGATGCATATTTTCCTAAACTACGACGATTAATGACCAACAATATTTTTTTTCTAAAGAGGTGACATCCGCATGTAACAAGGTATTTTATTTGGATACGGCACCCATTTGTAGCGAGGTGCGGAAGTATTTGTAATTGACCAATGTTTGTCGTGCTTGATCGAGTTTTAAAAAGGTCTCATTGTAGTATAACCGAAAAAGCGTTCAAAATAAATATAATTTATTACTCGAATTTTAAGGTCCGAAGTTGAACACAGGGAGCAAATTAGGGTTTAAAAATCAAGATCACAACTTTAGAATTTAAAAGAATATAATATGCAATAAGATAAATGTTATAGTGCAAAACGATAGGTGTAAATGTAAGGCACAAAATACTAAAGGAACCAATGTATGTGAATAAAGCTCAAAATTGGATGTCTGATTTGTGAATTAGATGCCTTAAAACGACTATGCTGCAGTGCTTGGCTCTTTCTTTTCTTCTTCTTCTCCTGTTCTTCTTTCTCTATCTCTGTCAGTTGCCTTTGATTTCTATCTCTCCTTCTTTATCTTCCTTCTTCTCTATTCTCTGGCTTCTCCTTCTTTATCTTTCTTGCCTTATCTTTCTCTTCCTCTACCTTTCTTCTTTTCTCTCTCTACTAACTGCCTTCCTCCCTTTGGCTTTGGCTTTTTCCTTCTGCTACAGCCCGTCTCCTTCTTCTTCCTTAGCTTCTCTTCTTCTCCTCCTCGGCCTACAGAGCAAAACCTACCCCCTACCCATGCAAGCTCTCTTCTCTCTTTTCTCTCTTAGGTTCCGCTCTCCCAAAGCCATGCTTCTCGGGTAACCTGGTCGGGTACGTGCCTGGGACCAGGCTCACCGGTGTGCGGTGGTAGGCGAGGTGTGCTAGTCGAGTCGGGTCACCAGGTCCGTGGGGCGTGGTCGCAGACAAGGCGGTCAGGTCGAGTGAGAGAGGGACCTCACCCCGTGAGTAGGAGGCGACAAGGCTAATGCAGAAATTCCTTTTATGCGGGTGCGACGCTCCACAACTTTTTGAGGTGGGACTATCTTCCCACCTCCTTTGTGCGCGCCTGCAGCAGAGTGTCTTCCTTCAATTGTAGGTGCAGCTACGGCCCTCAACACCAATTGGATTCCAGGAGATGTTTGCAAAGTCTTTCCACGCAACCTGGGATTATGACCTAGAGCGGGCACGGCCTGGAGTAGCTTGCAAGCAAGCTTCAAGCCCTGCGTCAATGGTGGAGAGTTCCTAGACCTGAAATCACGACAACAGCCTCGCGACCACGTTAAAAAGCTCAGGGCGATTCACCAACTTGCAATGAGTGTGCAGAGGTGGTCGGTGTGGTGTGGGAACGCCTGTGGGAGAGTGCCTAGGGCACACTGTGGCCATGTGTGTGGGTATGTTTGGGGGTGCATTTGGGTGAGTGGTGGAGTGATATGAGTGGGGGGTTATGATTAGTGAGTCGAGGCAGTGCTTATGGATCGATCGGCGAGGAGGGAGGTGGTCTATGGTGGTGAAGCGAACTTGCCAGAGTTGGTGGCTGGAGGTGAAGAGGATTATGGTGGTGGAGTGCGGCAGTAGTCGGTTGAGGAAATAAAGAAGGGGGAAAGGGAGTAGAAGGTGAGAGGAACTTATCTAGCAGTAGAGAGATGAAGGGGGAGACAGAGGTGGCGTCTGGTTCGTATTGCCGACGTCGGAGACGAAGGGGCTCAGAGAAGGTGGTCACCGAGGACGAGGGGGATGCAGGGGCATCGGCGAGTGCTGTGCGACGCGGACGAGCGTGAGGAAGAGGAACCTGCCACCGATGTTGTAGCTAGGCAATGAAGGAGAGTAGGAGAGGTCACCAAAGCTTGATGAACGAGTCGGTCGGAGGAGGAGAGATGAAATTGAGGGGGTTCTCCAGCTGATTTCAAGCTTGGGAGATGCGGGGCGATCTGGGGTGTCTTAAATAGGCTTTGGAGGTCGATTTTGTAGGTTCTTCGGCAATGGTAAATCAAAAGAGACCCAAATCTCTCATGCATTCGTATGAGAGATTGGATACCAAATAGGGCCTCGAATTGGGTTCACATTGGAGGGGGTTTCTCAAAGAATCTCCCTTTCAATTTTGAAGGGGATTCACTGAGAAATTAGGGAGAAATCTCCTTCTAGAGCTTGCCAGAGTAGCATTCCTCCGCTATAATGGTGAAGGGACCTAATTGCAAAGAATGATGAAGAAGCTAGGGGTCAAATGTAAGGGTTTTTGAAAGATAGGGGTAGAAATGTAATTGGGCTAGACCTATTTACAAAGTGGGTCAAGATGAATTCCCCTTAGGTCCAAATTTTGGTACAAACCTAATTTGGACCTAAGGAATCCAATGGTGAAGTTAGATTTTGGGTTTAACCACGTTTGATTGGATAATTTACGTAAAAACCCAATTTGGCCATTGGAACCTATTTTGACCTAGAATATTTTTTTATGATTTTTAGAGGGTTTACGTGAATTTTATTTTGACCAGAACCTTGTTTAATCAAGTGAGTCTATTTTAGGGTAATAATAAGTCATTTAATTCCCAGAACTCACACGAACCCTTTTCTGTCTAATTCAACCCACTTATTATCTTATTAAGATCATTTGACCTGTGTTTAGCCCTTGAAAAAACCCATTGTTGTACTGTAATGGTAAAATTACAGTTTTACCCCTTATTTCTTGCTTTATCTCAGAATGATTATTCAGTGAATTAGGACCTCCAGTTGGTAATGTAGGAGCTTTTATTCTCTTTTATGGGTCAAAATGAGCTAGTTAGGACTCATGATGGTGTTCCCATCAGCCAACTACTTTTTTTTTACTCCAACTAATTTTTCTAGGTGAGTAGCTCTCATTCATCTGTTCAAGAACATCTCCTAAATAGAGGCATGAAAGGCTATGGATGCAAGGTTAGGATCTGGGCATCCAGCAATGGGGAGGCTCTCCCACTAGAACATGTCAGCCTTACCTCAATCGAGGTCCTATTGAGTACTTGGATTTCAATGGTAGGTTGACCAAAAGATGAGTCAGTGCATACATGCAAGTGTAAAAAGCTTAATCTTCTCAAATTTTCAAACCAAATGGTGTGAAGATAAGTCACGTACTTAGCACTGATTCGACTTAATACTTCAGCTTTTTCAAATTTCATCGACAACTCGAGAAATAAATATGTATTTTAGTAAATACTTAGGATAATTAAGTCGAAAAATGACCTAAAGTGTGTAAATGAAAAAACTTTGTACTTTTCCTAAGATAGGTAAATCCTCAAAATTGAGTTTTTTTCAATTTTTCATAACTCAAACTCTAAAAACACCACTTTTTCTTAAACATAACTTTTCGAGAAACCAAACTAATACCTAGGAATTTGGTGATAAATAAAAAAGACTAAAAATATTATCTACTCCCTTATACCTATTTCATGCAGTATCGTCAATGCATGCAATAAACAAAAGTGAAAAATAGATATCACCTGAAAACTCAAGAGTTCTGAAAAAGAATACGGCTCGATCATCTCCAGACCTGAATCAAAATTTCATTGCAAAGAACAAGGAAACCTAATTCGTTGAGTTGCCTCCCAACAAGTGCTAAATTTTGTCTACAACTAGACATAATTACAATAACTTTAGTAATCCAAGATTGAATAATATTTTTGAAAATCAAGTCCCAAGGTCATAGGTGTAAGCCATAAAAATGTGCAAGATTGGTCTAGCTCACAAGATAGATAGCCTAGGATATCGGTGAGTTGAGGATGTAGTGTCACATCATTCGCTCTCTATTTCGTTTAATTACGTATGAAATTGGAAAATGTCAAAGTATAGGGCGCAATGAAACCTAAACAAAAAAACTCAAAAATGAGTCCCAGTTGATCTCTTGGAGCTGATAAATGCAAAAACAATTCTGATAATGAATGTGATGCAGTGTGAATGGTGGTGTAAAAGGTGTGCATCTTACGAAAATGAGGATGGGTGAAAACGCGTCATCATCATGATTACGATAGTGACTAATGTTGGTGCAAGGGCACTACAATCCTTAATTTTGATGATAAGAAAACACTTGTTAGTTAACATTTGCATTGAGTTTAAGTTTTTAGGATAATTGCAAATGGATATAAGTGTGAAGGAGCTCAAGCTCACATCCATGGCAAATTGGAGGAGCTTGATGGAGGAGAAGGAGCTTCACGTGGAACGAGAGCTTAAAGAAGATGAAGAATAGAATAGAAATTCTTTCTATTTTTTTATGTATTTATCTTTTTGTTCTTTACTTTTTATTTTCTTATATCATTTGTTAAAGAGCCCCAAAGTAACAACAGTAATCCTAGGATCACATACTCAACCCTAGGATACTTAGACAAACTCAGAGAAGTTAGAAAATCAAGTAGGCATCAAACAACGTGATCAGATGTCCAATCTAGACACTAGACATCTAATCTTAGACTGTAAGACATCTGACTGTTTAATCAAACGTCCAAAACAACTAGGCTAGAAACCCACTCTCTATCTGCCAATTTCAAATGTCTAGCCCTTAGTCCAAATCTCTTAGAAGACGTCTGAGGACCTTACCAGATGTCCAACAAGAGGACCGTTGACTTGACAAATTTAATCAGTGAGGATTAACCCTTAATATGATTCACATCTACTTTCAAATGTCCGTAGTTCATCCCAAACATCTGATAAATAGACGTTAGGCTAAGATCTGACCCTAATTACTTCTTGTCAGACCTAATAGCCGTTTGAGCCTCGGGAAATCCATTCTCGCAGTGATTTATGTTTCCAAACATTCAGACCTATTGTCAAACATCTGATCTGTCGTCTATGCAACTTAACACTAGAACCTTGTTTTGTTCTTGACAAACAGGAAGGAAACCCGTCTAGAATTAGACGTCTGATTAGATTCCCAGATGTCATAAAACACCTCTTTAGACATCCATCTTAATCTAACCTAGTCCAGATCTTCCACCATTTTAGATCAAACGACCGATCCCTAGATCAGATGATGACCTAGAAGTTTGATAATAGATCCAGACGTCTGATAACCTTGTTAGAATCATTAATGACCCTGATTTCGACCTGATTTGCCTTGAGATTATTCCCAACAGCTATAGAAGCCTTCCAAGACCTTCCTAAGGTTTCCTAAGCCATCTATAAATAGAGGAGGACCCTTCCTTTGCTAGATACACCAAAGCAATACTTCTTCCACTCATATTGTGTCCAAGGGAAGAGAGAATCAAGAAGGAAAGTCACCCTGCTCTCCAAGCTCCTATGCATACATCTGAGAGCATCCTTTTAGCTGCATAATCGTTCTCCCGTCTTCGCACATTTGAGAGGGTCTCCATGCCTTGCGTGGTTCACACACTCAGAATTCCATCTAAGGGAAGTTTCTTTCTCCTATAGTAGCTAGATTAACATTAGTACTTTGTAGCTCTATAGGACTATTGTAATTTCCTTTTATAGTTAGGTATTCACCTTGTGAATTCCCGTCTCCCTCGCAAGACAAAATACTCCTCATGAAGACAAGTGGTTTTGAAGAAGCTACCCTCGTACATAATAGCATGGTTGTATTGAGGTTGAGTCACCCTCGTTTAAGTGACTCGATTAGTGGATTTGATCGACTAGGTCGATCGAAAAATCCTAAGTCGAGAAAATTAGGTGGTGGTTTTCACCCGGGTTTGGGTTTCCACCTAAAAATACTGTGCTCTTGTGATTGTTGATTGTGTAAGATTGTTTATTATTCTTCCAATTTATTTTTTTTATCATGCAAATCTCAACCCCCTCTGTTAGAACTTACAACTAAAACTAGAACTAAGATTTTTTTATGTTTTTGACTTTGCATTTTTTTATTTTTGGAATAAAGACTACGACTAATGAAATAACATGGAATCAAATCGCATAACAAATAAAGATACTAAAAAAATGGACTTTCATTACTTGATTCAAATAATAGGAATTCAGAATAACATAATGTAAAGGAAAAATAAATGAATGCTTAATTGACATAAATGAAATGACAAAAAGGAAATGATAGGAAATAAAGATGCTACAATAGCAGAAATCCACCCTGTCAGTAGTGCTCACAAAGGAGCTATTAGCATTGGAGGGTGGTGGTGCTAGGACTGGTCGTAGTGACCTCCTACACACCACAACAAAGAGTGGCACACCAAGAACTCAAGGTGAGTTTTGGCATGCAACAAGAAATATTAAATTGTACTACTTGCATGAAATAAATGTAGGAATATAAAAAATAGAAGAACAATCTATGCTAAGAGAACTAAGGACACCAAAATTGCCTCCTTGGGAAGGCTTTGGTGGTCATGTGGCTAGTGGTGATGGGAGGGGTAGCTGGCCACCAAGGTGGTGGTGGGAAACTTTGGTGGTGGAGGGAGGAAGCTAGAAGGTGGTGGAGTTGGTGGCCAATTGAATGGATGAAGGAGATGATGGTGGATAGCCACCCATGGGGTGTTTTTATAGGAGAAGGGGAAAGCTAGGGTTTGATCAAGGGGGGTAGGGTTAGGGTTTGGTGGTGCCATCAATGGTGGAAGGTAGGTGTAGACTAGGTTGTGTAAAAGGTAAGGGGGTATTGGTGATAGTTTTGGTAGAGTTGTGTTGGGTTTAATTAGGTTGGGTTAGCCTAGAATCTAACAGGGTTGAGTCTAGATCATAGGTCTAAGTCTAATTGTGTGTGTGGATATGTAATTGGGTTGGGTTAATCCAATTGAGTGTGTGTGTGGTCCTAATAGGTCTAGGTCGAGTCTAATTAGGTCCTAATGGGCCTAATTAGACTTGTATGGGTAGAGATTTGTGAATTAGGTTTTGGGTAAACCTAATTGAGTTAAGGTGCACCCAATTGGGTGTATGTTAACTGATTGGGTTTTGGTAGAGTCTAATTAGGCTCCCATGAGCCTAATTAGCCTAAGGTCAGCCTAGTAAGGTCCAACTGGACCCAATTAACTGGCGGTTGATCGTTAAAAAATTTCACAAGGAAAAATAGAGATTAGGGTTTTAGAGAAACCTACATCATAGTATGTGCGAAAAATCCGAGATCAAATAAAATTTATCGAAACTCGATGAGTCTTAAGTCAAACACGAGGAGGTGACATTCTATTTTAGAATTCTGCATTTGATTTTGGCTTTTGTACTTTTTTTTTGTCTTTTTATATGGATAGGATAACAAATGAACTATTATTTAAGCTAATCTACTAGCAAATAAAATAAGTAGAGAGAGAAGATAGAGAGAGAGAGATGAAAATGATATATTGCAAAATAAGGTTCCATTACAACTACAAAATACATAAATGTGATAACCAGAATAAAAGAGAGAGGGAGGTGAGAAGAATCTCTCGAAGCGATTGTTCGACGAGACGACGATGCTTGGCAACAGCTAGACGAAGGAGGTAAGGAGTAGTACGATGGGGGTGAGGTGTAGGAGGAAACCGAGTAGAGGAGTGCTTGGCCAAGCTAATAGGAATTTGGGATGAGGAGATAGGAGTTCCTAACCTAAGGGAATGGGGATGAGGAGATGGAGGTCGATCTACAACCTAAATGGGGGTAAGAGGACAACCCTAGGTAACCCTATGAAGGTGGTGAGGCGTAAGACAAATATGGGTGAGGAGAGGGAATTCTACACTAATAGGGGCCTAAAATGGCTTGGGAACAAACTTTGGGAGCTTTGGTAGGCTTCCTAAGCTCTAGAATAGGTAGGGAGAGCAATAGTAGAGATGATAATCAATGGGAGGTGAAGCGGGGCTTTTATAGGTGAAGGGAGGGGCTAAATTCAGCCTTGGGGAATAAAGGACGTGCATGGGACATGCACCCATGCTTCATGCGCTCGCTGGCCATGAAGAGGAGCTCCCAACCAGTGGATCCATGAGGAAAGAGGAGGACTATGAGATGCCCATCGCACCACTCTGACAACATGGATATATGCATCCAAATAGCATGCAGTGCATCCTCAAGATTATGAGAAGGCATCAAAGCTATTGGATCAGGGATCCATGACTGCAATCACACTGAGATCGTGCTACCCAATAGCACATAGCACATGTGCACTAGCAAGGGTCCATCAGCACTGTTGATCGTGCAATCGACTGTTGGAAGTCATGCGTTCATCATGTGGCAGATGGCATGTGGATTGTGTGATCTCTCATCCGTTGGATGATGTGGCTGCTTCTCGGCCACTCAATCGTGATCGAACAGCCAAATTTCGTTACAAGCGCACTAAGGAGGATGTGCTGAGGTCTCAAACCCACGCCTCTTGTTTAAGAGGCGCGTGGGTGACCAGTGCACCAAGGGCGCAGATGTGTCAAGAAGATCGACCATCTACAACTAATGGCCACGCGAACGTGGCCATTGGATTTTCATCCAACGATCGCAATTTAACGTGGCTTTCCCTTGAATTGTAGAGGTGCGATGTAAATCCATCTCAACCGTTGGATGGTGATCCAACGGCTAAGATCAAATGCCGGGCACACCTTTAGAAATGTAAGGGGCATGCTAGGGTGGCTGTGGGCGACTCAGATGGTGCCACGTGTCACCATCTGAGTTGTCTATCTTCTTTAGCTCAGAAGGGACTCTACAGATGTCCAATCGAGTTGATTTTCGTAGTGTTGGGTTACGATCATCAACCCGAACTTATTTGTGCGGTCGAATTTGTCGTTTGAGGTTCCAATTTGCGTCACCTTGTCTCTTGACCATTAATCTTCTCTGGATTGTGGATGATACTACGGAGGTCCGATCAGGGTGATTTCGGAGGCATTGGACTCCGATCATTGCCATGATCATATTCATATGGTTGAATTGGCAATCTGAGGTCCAGAAATGTATTTCCCTCTCCCCTAACCATTATAATAAGAAAATTAATATACAAATTATAAAATCTACTCTAAATGCATGATGATGCTATTATTCAATATTTATAGTGTTAACTGCATCTACAAGCCTAGGAACACACATAAATAGGCATTTTACCATGAATAATTGTGTATCTATCAGTGGCTAACCCAACTGACTCAGATTTACTAGTGCGCAGTTTATAAAGGTGACCTAACATAAAGATTATTATGCAAGACACTTTCGTTGTAGCTCAAAATTGTGTAGATACTTTAGAAAGTTTTTCATAGCAAACTCAAAAAATACGTATCTAAAGTTCTGAAATAGGAGCCTAGGTCATCTCATAGGGAGGCCACCAAATATTCACGCTTTCCCAAGTGACTATTCTTTTTGGTCTTTTTATGCTTTCTAACTTTTTTGTGATTTTTATATAAATCAATATCAAGAGCGCTGCTATCAACTACTACGCAAATGCAAACAAAAAAAATGCTAACTATGAAGCGATAAAATAGACAAAATGAAATGGAAACTAAATCTTATTGCTATCCAAAAAGGTCTAGTACAAACTAAGGTCTAAAATAAGAAAGTAGAAATACAACTAGAGGAATGATTAAAGAAAAATAGAAACTAAAATACTAGCAAAGATGTTGCAAAGATGGCGAAGGCAACGGAGAAGTAGAGGCGAAGGCACATCCGGAGTATGCACACCAAAGGTGGTGTGGTCTCACCTTGATCAAGAAGAAGGCTTCGAGATCAAGGTGATGGAGTAATGGTTGAAAGGAGAGGGTGGTGGATGGCTAGGCTAGGTTTAGGCTAATTATGGTGGAACACTAATGTAAACTAAAGTAATCTAAAGTAGGGAATGTTTGGAATGGTGGAGGCTTGGGTATATTTATAGAATTAGGAAATTAATGTACATCGTAAGATTTTAATCAAGGGCTAAGGGAAGGCCAACAAGTCAAGTGTGAGATGGACCCTTAGATGTGCATCCAAGGGATGATATAGGAAAAAGGGGTGGCTGGTCACATGGCTTCTTGGAGAAACTATGTATGGCTGATAAACTCTTGCTTATCAGCATTCTTATGCACATTTCACAGCTAGTTCCTGAGTATTTTGCACCCGTACTACAGTAGTAAGCATGCATTTGGCATTTCTACATTTCTAGGGCCATTGCATGAATAGTCAATTATTTGTGTTGTTCTATCTAACTTTATATATATATAGAAATTCAATTTCCTTTCAATTCGAGTTTTTATAATTTCTTGCTTATCTAGTTTCGTTGTTGTTTACACTACCCTCCTAATTACTCTAGGACACACTTGCCTAGGGTGAGTTTTGGAAGGTTGGGTTCTATTTCCACATTTCATTCGTGAATTTTCAAAAACCCAAATTATTTGTTGCCCCGTATTTCAAGCCATAAAAGTCGCAAAACCTAAAAAGCCATTAAAAAATCCTAAAGTTTCAAAATAGCAAGAGAGCAATTTATATTTTGATTACTACCTGCCTCCTTGGATGACCTGAATACTCATTCAAGTACCTGATTTTACAAATTTTAAAAGTGTGCAAAATTGTGTTACAACGACACCTAAAACCTATCTTTGTAAATTGCATGTTTGCTTGCATCAATGGCCGATCATGGGCATGGGATTAAGGCCCAAGGATCTAAGTTGGTAGGTTGGGATCAAGTCTTAGGTGATAGGTTTTACTTGAAGGACTTTAGGAAAGGATATGATCTCAGGTTTTGCAGTCCTAAGGAAGCTTTCTAAGTGGGCGGCTAGGTAGATCAAGGAGGAGCTTAGGATGATGATTAGGTGGTGGATGGAGAGAACTAGGTGGTCGTTGACATGTTTAGTAGCTAAGAAAGCATGGCCGACCACATGCTTAGTGGCTAAGCAAGCATGGTCGGCCACACTGAGTGGATAGGTTCTTGGGTTTTCTAATTACAGTAAGAGTTTTGGGCTTTAGGATCTTAGATCTAAGGTGTAAGTTTTTTGGTGATTTTCTAAGGATCGATTTAGGATAGTTTTAGAAAAAATGGTTTTCCTAAGGTGGGTTTTTGGAAAAGGTTTTTGGGTGTGCCATGTGTCTCTTTTGTCTCTTATCTTCACATATTCTATCTTTATTTTCTAAGCTTGTCTTCATTCTCAAGTGAGCTCAAATCCAAGCTCCAAATTGAGCTCCTATCTTTATTCAACCTACAACCTGCACATATACAAAATATATTAATTAGTACAAAAATCATATTAGTGCTAAATGCATCCTCTATATCTAAAATGGAATTATTTACACTAAGGTTAACTTAGGAAACTAGCATAATCTAGGCATTTATATACTAATAATCATGCATTTATCAAAAGGTGATTCTAATGATGTATTATATGTTGAATTTCGAGGTTCAGAAGCCCTTGAATCAACTAGGAAAAGAAAAGGGTTCTTCATTCAACTAGAGTCAATCCAGTTCAAGTGAACCAATGCTCAAACCACCACGTAACCCCTTACCACCACCTGTCAGTTGTCGTGTGGCTAGCTCGCATGGATCTAGATCACCCTCATGGACCAATCCTTGCTGCACAATCTTCCACATACGAATGCACATGTTGTGCCATCTGCCCTGCACGTGCTGGACGCAATTCAACCCTTGTGCAGTTCTTCTCCCACTTACGGTGCCTATGTGGTAGAATTTGGTTTGTCACCTCCCGCCACTTCTTCTCTTTCTCCTTATGCCGTACGAGGAGAAAAGACAATGAAGTGAGAACGTGGTTCTCTCTCTTTCTGTTGCTTAGGTTCTCTTGAGAGTAACATCGTCAGAAAAAAGGAAATGATAGGCCATATCCCTAGAAACTTATTTATAGGATCTCAAGACCTAAGTCAGGGTTGGGGGTCACCTGGATATGGACAAAAATGCCCTTGATTTGGTTCACATTCTTTGCATCATTGTTGGATGCGTTTTATGCATAACTTGGGCTACGCAACTTAAATTTTTGCAAAGTAGGGACCATTGGAAAGCATGCAATGAGAGCAAATTTTATGCAAGAGTTGATCAGGGTTGACTAAAATAATTAAACAGAAAGTTTATAAAAATCGTAAGGAAGACGAAAGTAGGTCTTTAGAACTCACTAGCAAAAAGCTATGGATATTGCTCCCTCATCTTTGTTTTTGGGTCCCAAGTTGCCTCATATTTCTGGTTCCTTCAAAATACCTTAACGAGAGGGACTTCCTTCTTCCTTAGCTTTTTGACCATCTAATCTAGGGTTTGTATAGGCTACTCCTAGTAAGTAAGTTTTCCTCGATTACAACATTGTCGTAGCTTAGAATGTGACTTGAGTCTAAGACATACTTCCTTAAGTTGGGAATGTGGAATATGTCATGAATGCTAGCCAGCTATGGTAGTAGAGTGAGCTGATAAGCAATGAGTCCAACTTGCTCAAGGATTTCAAATAGTTCCACAAATCTCGATGCTAGCTTTCCCTTCACCCTGAACCATTGTATTCCCTTCATGGGTGAAACCTTAAGGAAGAAAAAGTCACCAAGCTCAAACTGTTATCTCCTTATGTTTGCGGTTTATGTAACTCTTCTATTGACTCTTCATCACAAAAAGCTTCTTATGAATCTGCTCTATAATCTCTTGGCTCTGGCAAATCAGTCTCGGTCCCACTTCCCATTTCTCTCCAACTTCCACCCAACATAGTGGGGACATACACCACCACCTAGAAGATACCTTATACGAAGTCATATTTGTTGGTGTAATGTTCCCTAGGTGAACCAACCTGAGTGGAATCACTCAATCGGTGATTCAGATTTGAATGTTAGATCACATAAACACACTGATATGGTTAGTTGGGACCCTTAGTACAATTGGGAGAATGTACAATAGCCATGTTGAATATGCTGATGAATGGTATCAAAGATCTAAACAATTTAGATCAAGGATTTAGATAAGTCATCAAGAACCATTATGACATCCAATTGTTGTCTCTAGTCTAAGAAGAAATGGCAATCTTCTCAAGAGACTAATGTCTAATTGATGCCCTTGATGCACATCCTTTACATGAGAATAGAGATTCATGGTTGTTATGTAGGTTAAGTCAAGGAGTTGACTCGACGAGTATAGATGTGGAAGTCCTTATCATGGAGGTGTATCCTTTCACTTGAGACAAATAAGTGTCATTGTGCTTGATTATGTACATTTGGTGGATCAATGGTCAATGAACCCACCTTGGTGTTAAAATTGGAAGGCTACTGTGAATATAAGAGCATAGGGGATATATGATCTCTTGAACGAATCATACAAATCTACTATCATAAGTGTACATAGTGAATCAGTGCATGATTTGTAAAAATCGGTTTTAAAGTCATTGTAACATGTAAATCCGTGCAACTTTTAAAATTTATAACCTAGATAGTAGGAGTATCTAGGGTCATCCAAGAAGGGAAATTTTAGTTATCAAATTGATAATCTCTCTCTCACTTGCTTAAATCATCTTTTCTTTTTTGGTTTTTTTTGTGAATTTGCGAATGTTTTAGGGATTTTGAAATAGCGGCAACGGAAATAAGAACTATGCCTAAGTAAATATGTAAAAGAAAGAAGTCCTACCTTTCTAAGCTCACTCTAGGCAAGTGTGCCTAGAGTAATTACAAAAGTGAAGTGCCCTAAAGAAAATACGAAACTTGAAATTTTTGCACATGAAATGGAAGGCACTTGATATAATAATAAAGAAGAACTAATGTTTACAAAGACTTGGAGAGCTCAATTGTGTGGAGGGATTCCACACAACTAATCCCCAAGTAGAGGAATGGTTCTACTACAAAAGTAAATAAAAAGAAAAAGAAGTAGAAGAGTCTCCCAATTAATTGAAGTTGCCTTCGCTTCAAGTGTGGTTGCTCTCAGACTTGAAGGGGACTTCTCCTTGCTCCTTGAAGTGCTCTTCTCTTCTAGCTCCTCCAAGGGTGGATGTCTACCCTTCTCTCCTTGCCTGGCCATCCTCCAATAGATGATCCTTGGCTCCTCTCCATGGAAGATTGAAGTGGAAGTAGACACCAAAAGGGAAGGGAATCTCCCTCTTGATTCCATGCCACCTCTTCTCTTCAAAGGATGGTTGTAGGTATATTATGGTGGAGAGAATGTGTAACTAAGGATAGGAATAATGTGGTGGTTATGTGGTGTATATATTGGATATGTGGGGAGGGTGGTTATGGTGGTGAAGGTACATGTAGAGGTGGCACCAACTTGAAAAGGCACCTTCATTTTGGCACCAATATAGGGATTCTAGCAAGGTTCAAAATGCCGATTTTGAGGCCGTGCTGATAAAATTCTAAGCGTGCATTTCGTGGGCATGCCAAGGGCACACCATGGAAATGCCCATTTTTCGATGGGCATGCCGATGGCTATGCTGAGGGCACGCCATGGAAATGTCGAGGGCATGCCGATGCATGATAAAAAAATGGTAGAAGTAGTCAAAATGATATCAATTTCAAGAAAATCAAATGTTAATTATGTAACAATAAGAGTGTTTCATCATGACCATACCATGTTAAAGTTCAATAATGAAATATCAAATATTCTTACCATGTTAAGAATTCGAGTAACAAATAGATAGCATTCGAAAGCACAATGGGCCTATAATATTTTGTTCTTTCAATCACCTCTTTTTTTTAGGTGAGGTAAAAGGGAGGCTTCTTGATAACACCATGCAAGGGGGTAGTAATTAGGTTAAATATGGCCCATCTTTAGAATAAAAGGCACAACATAAAGTAGAATAGGAGCATTGCATGCATCAAGTACCAAGATTGCTTATAAACTATATTAATGGCCATTTGTGTAAAGCATTTGTCAAAGCAGGCCTCAGATGAGCAATCGGACCGCACGGATGGATTCAGAACGACGAACGGAGTCTAACAGACTCAAGATCAGCCAAATCTGACATCCGGAGCTCCCACAATGGGCCCAAGAAATCCTGACCGTTGATCTGGAGATCAACGGCCCAGAACGTGCCACGTCGCCCCGCCCCCGCCGCTCGCACGCCCCCAAGCCAGCCAAGGACGAATCTCGGCCGTTGATCTTCGATCGAACGGCCAAGATCCGCGCGCTCGCCAGCGGTCGCCGCGACAAAGCGCGGGCGTGGCGCAACGGTTAGCGTGCACGCCCGCGTCGCGGCGACGCGCGTTCGAATCGCGCGGAGCGGAAATCAATTGCGAGCGAAGGGCGCGACAAAATTGAGCCGCGCGATCAGAAGCGAGCGGCTAGGATTTCGCCACGCGGCGCGACGACAGCGCCCCACCTCCCACGCGCGCGCGCACGCCGGGCGGAAACATGCACGCGCACGCGCGCCCGAAGCACGATCCTAGCGCAGGCGCGGGAGGATCTCAGCCGTCCGATCATCAATCAGACGGCTCTCGTTCGACATCCACGGATCGCGCCTGAAGAGAGAGAGGGGCGGGCGGCTGACCGGCGGCAGAAGGCCTTCACATCTGGAATCGGTTTTAGCGACGTTCTGGATGTCGCTAAAGCACATTCTTCTTTTAGGAAGCCCTTAACTCTATTTAAACCCCCTTCTACCACCATTCAAGGCATCCTCTCCCACTTGCAACTACTCCACTCCTCTCCTAGCTAGTCTTAGGCACTCTTGTAATCGCCGGAGACGACGAGCCGCCGACGGAGCCTCCTCCACCGCCGTGGCTGCCTCGTCGCTCTCCACCCTCTCTCTACCTACCTCTCTCTCTCTCTCTTTTAAGCTTTCATTTACTTTTGTTGAAGCATGTATTTAATATTGTAAACCATGAACTATGAATGCGTGTTTAATGAAATTATTTTCCATTTAGTTGCCATTTTAATTTCTGTTTAAAGTGCATGATCAAAACCAAGAGCTTTCTAACCCTAAACTCTCTCTATCTCTCGCTTTTCAAAACCGTCTCTTTCGTAAGCAAAACTCCGCCTTTTTCGTGACAACAAGTGGTAAACAAAATCCGATTTCCACGCCTCCCTGAGATCGACACTCGGACTCACCTCCGTTTACTTCTTTTAAAACCGACATATCAAGTGCAACTATAACGACACCTCTTAACACACACGCACGAAGGCACGTCAGTTTTTGGCGCCGTTGCCAGGGAGGCAACGGATTTGTTTTATCACCTCCATTCCACACTCATTCTCACATCGTCTAATGCCCTATTTTCCTTTTTACTTGACGGTTGCAGGAATTCGGCGCATGGACGGCGAAGCGACGCATTCCACGATGGTAGCAAGGGAGTAGGCGCCTCGAGGACCGATAGTGAGCAATCTCTCTCTCATTGTTTGCTTGCATGAAAAAGCTAAAAAAATTGTAAAAAACTGAAAAAAATTGGCGTGGTGTATGATTGCTTGACCCACATCCATAACACATCACCCCACAAAAAAATGTACACTCTAACATTCTGAATGAATTCTTGGAGTGTTCTTTTCTTTTTCTCTTGAGTGGTGTTTGTGAAGCCACCGTGAGTTGACCTGGGCCGCACCACTCAACCCTAAAAACTGACTCATCTAATAGAAGTTGCATGATCATTAGGATGAGTACACTAGGATTTTAGAGCCTCTACAAAATAAAAGGAAATCTACTTTCACTAAGTTGTGTGCAGAACTTGACGTGCCCACTGAAACTTGTTTGAAAATATTAAGACACGTCAACCCTAAAAAATACTTAAGTAAGGATGAAACACTAAAAGACACTATATCTTAACAAATCCTTGCTTGAAAATCATGTTTTGCTAGAAGCACACACTTTGAAAGTAGAACATTAAGAGGCACCACCCCAATCAACGCCTCATCACATCACCCTAAGCACAAGCACTATCCTAGCCCTTTAAAACTGAGTAGACGTGCCCTAGGCAGGACTGAGTTAAGTCTCAAAAGGTGAGGTTTTGTCTGCTAGGCACTTGGCTTTCATTCCCTTGGTAGAATCTGGTGACTAGGCTGCGGGGCAGTGTCAAACGACCGCGGTTGTGGGGTCTATGGAACCGGAGGCGCAAGCCAAAGGAAGAACCTTCCCTGCAATCCCCTCGTAATCAACCTGGCCAGATTAGCCTTGAGAAGGGGAGTCCAGTGCTTACGGACTTAATCACCATTTGTGAGATTTCTAAGTCTCCTAAGGAATACACCATAAGGATTAGGCTTGCGTGCTTGATTGAAACACATTTCTCGCATCTGTCGCCCTCAGCATCCCCTCCTGTTCTTCTCTAGTGTATGCACGGGAGGCGCTCACTGCATCCCGAATTGTGTGTTTTGGGGCAGGAATCTAGGCGACATAATTCTGTTGAAAACATGGCTGAACCTAGGGTAGATGAGGCTGAAGATCAACCCCCACCAGATGCTATGGCTGTCGTCCAGGCTCAAATCAATGCTAACCATCGGCTTCAGCAACAACAAATCCACACCATCATGCAAGCCATACAACGGTTACAGAACCCGCAAGAACAACCACCACCTTTCAATGACATACCAGGACAACCACCACTTGATTTACCACCATTTCAGAACCAGCCAAGACCCCTCCGTGATTTCTATAACCCTTCTGCCATTAGAGTCGAGCCACACCTTAGGATCCCCGAAGGGGGAGACGATTTTGAGCTAAAACCTAATGTATTAAGTCTAATCCAGAGCCACTTTCATGGAAGCTCAAATGAAGACCCCTTTCAGCACCTAGAAGATCTCGACCGCATAGCAAGAACAGTAAAACCTAGGAACATTAGCCTTGACATTGTTCTAATCAAGATGTTCCCTTTCTCATTAAGAGACAAGGCTTCTCATTGGCTTAGAACCCTAAGTAGACCCATCACCACCTGGGAGGAACTGAGGCATGCATTTTTAAAGAAATTCTTCCCCATAGGAAAGACCAATGCCCTCAGAAGAGCTATCACTACCTTCACACTCCAGGGTGGGGAACAATTTCATGAGGCGTGGGAAAGATTCAATGAACTTTTGAGGAAATGCCCACACCACGAAGTTCCAAGGTGGCAATTGGCCCAGATCTTCTACCACGGTCTGGATAGCAACCTACGGAACTTCGTCGATGCCTCATGCGGGGGAAACTTCCTAAACAAAGACGAGGAGAGCACGTTTGAGCTCTTTGAGTCTATGAGCGAGAATTCGCTCAACAATGCCTCCATGAACCAGTTTAACAGATCCAGTCAACCCAATGGTGGGATTTATGAGGTGCAAGCAAATTCTGGAGTGGTTGACATGGACATCATTGCCAAAAAGTTGGATCGAGTGGAATTGGTGGACAAGAAGATTGATGAGCTTCTAAACCAGACCAGGAACCCCTTGCAGACTTTCACCCTAGCAAAAGGAGCACATAATGTTGACCTGGTCCAACCCTTCACCCAACTGAACCTGGAACAACCCCCAACCATGTTCCAAGGAGGGACCTTTGCTCCCTCGACCCTTGATTACTCCCTTCCTTCTTCATCAACATCGGCTATTCTAGAAGATGTGCAAGCCGTCCAAGGATATACAAAACCTGACCCTTTCTCCAACACTTACAACACCGGCTGGCGTAATCACCCCAACTTTGGTTGGACAAACCAGAAACTACCGCAATTCCAAAACCAGCCCAGGCCAAACCAACAGCCACACTTGCCCCCCTATCAGCAAGGACCACCAGTTAAACCCCAATATAACCAAAATAGGGCGGCCCCTCCCCCACAAAACCAAATGGACACCCTAATAAAGATGATGGATGACATGAACCAAAAACATCAGGAAGAAATGGCCTTGGTAAAGGGACAGTTAAGCCAACTCTTGGACTGTAAACAGCAAGGATCTCTACCTTCCCAACCACAACCAAACCCGCGAAACATAATTAACAGAGGCCCCAATTCGCAAGGGTTCCAAGGCAACCCCGGGCAGGCTCATATGGTCCAACCGGCTCCACAAACACCTCCTGGGTTTGGCGCCTCTTCATCCTCGTCTTCTCAAGGATCACCCCATGGCCCCAATGCCTCTGCGAATGCGGTGACCTTGAGAAGCGGCACCAAAACCCAAGATCCCAAATGGCCGACTCTCCCCAAGACTTTACCCGACCTAGAAGAAACACCAACCAAGGACCCAAACATGGAACCAATTCAGACACCCTATCCTGAGGCCTTGGAAACAATCAAGAGAAAAAAGAATACTGTGGAAACTGAGGAGCTGATGGAAATTTTTAAACAAGTACAGATTAATATTCCGCTTCTAGAAGCTGTCAAACACATCCCCGCTTACGCCAAGTTCTTAAAGGATGCCTGTACACCCAAGCGTAAGCCGAGACCTCAAGCACCTAGGAAGGTTGTACTCTCTGAGCAAGCCAGTTCTGTGATATCAAGCAACCTTCCACTCAAACGAACTGAACCAGGAGCACCCCTGATTTCCTGCAACATCGGGGACATGACATTTGATAGAGCGCTCCTAGACCTAGGTGCTTCTATCAACCTAATTCCTACAACCTTGTACCACCAATTTGGTTTTGGGGAGCTGGCACCAACCCCTGTCACCATCCAGCTGGCGGATAGATCAGTGAAAACCCCGAAGGGGGTTGTCGAGGACGTGATTGTACGGGTCAAGGACTTCTATTTCCCAGTCGACTTTTTGGTGCTCGACATGGAAGTCCCTGAAAAATTACAGAACGCACCCATAATCTTAGGCAGACCTTTCTTAGCTACGGCTAAAGCAAACATCGATTGCGACACGGGATGTATGGAAATCGCCTTCGGAGACAGGAAAATGCAATTGGATATCTTCCGGGCAACAAAGTCTTTTGATTGTGATTACATTGAGGAACATGATCCCGTGGAAACTTTAATCGAGGAATGCCTTACCCTCAATTCTGTCTCAGACCACCAAACCCATAGTTCTGACTCGTCACCATCATTACCTGTGGACCTCTGTAAGGCTAAGTATCATCACATGACACCATTTGAAGAAATCGATGTTGATCAACTACCGCCCTTTCCATTCCCATCGACTGTGGTCCCACCCGCACCTGAACTTAAACCATTGCCCGAGAATCTCAAGTACGTCTTCTTGGGACCTGGCCAGACCTTCCCAGTGATTATTAATTCCCATCTAACCAAGGATCAGGAACTAAGGTTGACTGCAACTCTTTCAGAACATCGGGCCGCCATTGGTTGGACCATCTCAGATCTAAGAGGAATTAGCCCCACCTATTGCACCCACAAGATTTACCTGGAAGACGGGGCCCGACCTTCCCGCCAGATGCAGAGACGGTTAAACCCTAACATGTGGGAGGTCGTTAAAAAAGAAATTATCAAGTGGCTCGACGCCGACATCATCTACCCTATCTCTGATAGCCCCTGGGTGAGCCCCACTCAAGTGGTTCCAAAGAAGGCTGGGCTCACCATTGTCACTAATGATCATGGCGAATCCATTCCCACCCGCACCACCACCGCATGGAGGGTGTGTATTGATTATAGGAAGCTTAATGAAGCCACTAAGAAGGACCACTTCCCCTTGCCATTCATTGACCAAATCCTTGAAAGATTGGCAGGGCAGAAGTATTTTTGCTTCCTGGATGGATATTCAGGATATAACCAAGTCGCAATTGCTCCGGAAGATCAGGAAAAGACCACATTCACTTGCCCGTATGGCACGTTTGCATTCCGTCGAATGCCGTTCGGGTTATGCAACGCACCCGCGACCTTCCAGCGTTGCATGCTAGCCATTTTTTCAGAAATGGTGGGTGAATACTTGGAGGTCTTTATGGATGATTTCTCTGTATTCGGGAATTCATTCGACCATTGTTTGAGCAACTTGGAGAAAATCCTGAAACGATGTATCGAGGTTAACTTGGTGTTAAGTTGGGAAAAGAGCCATTTTATGGTTCAAGAAGGAATTGTCCTCGGACACATCGTTTCGCATAGGGGCATCGAGGTAGATCGAGCTAAGGTTGATTTAATTTCCAAACTTCCTCCACCTAGTTCGGTCCGACAGATTCGCTCTTTCCTAGGACATGTTGGCTTCTACCGAAGGTTCATCAAAGACTTTTCCAAACTTTCCAAACCCTTGACCGACCTTCTAGCCAACGACGCCACTTTCCACATGTCTCCTGATTGCACCCAGGCTTATCATACGCTCCGGGACTTAGTCTCCACCGCACCTGTACTTCAACCCCTAGACTGGTCCCAGGATTTTGAGATTATGTGTGACGCATCAGATTTTGCCATAGGCGCTATCCTGGGACAAAGGCAAGACAAGAAGCCCGTGGTGATCTACTACGCGAGCAAAACGTTGGACGAGGCCCAACGTAATTATATGGTCACAGAAAAAGAGTTGCTTGCTGTAGTCTTTGGACTGGAAAAATTCCGATCATACTTGCTGGGATCCCACGTGACTATCTACACCGACCATTCAGCCATCCGGCACCTGTTGGCCAAAAAGGATGCAAAACCCAGGCTCATCAGATGGATCCTGCTTTTGCAGGAATTTGACCTGGAAATCCAAGACAAGGCCGGATCGAAAAATGTGGTGGCTGACCACCTGTCAAGACTTCATCCAGACCACATTGGACCCTCCCTACCTCTATCTGATACCTTCCCTGATGAACACATCCTAGCCGTGCAAGACAAGAAAATGCCATGGTATGCTGACTATGTCAACTACCTGGTTATAGGACAAACCCCGCACAGCTGGTCCAGACAGCAACGGGACAGGTTCTTGGCTGAGGCCAAGCACTATTTCTGGGATGATCCCATGCTGTTTCGCCTCTGTGCTGATCAGATCATCAGGAGGTGCCTCCCCGAAGACGAAGTTCAGAGTGTGCTTTCCTTTTGTCATGACCAAGCATGTGGCGGCCATTTCTCTAGCAAGAAAACAGCTGCAAAAGTTTTGCAGTCTGGATTTTATTGGCCGTCCCTATTCAAGGATGCACACATCTTTGCCAAGACTTGCTCACGATGCCAAACACTAGGGACAATGACCAAAAAAGATATGATGCCCCTTCAGCCCATTTTGATTATCGAAATTTTCGACGTTTGGGGTATCGATTTTATGGGCCCCTTTCCACCATCCAACGGCTTCGAGTATATCCTGGTCTCGGTAGACTATGTTTCCAAATGGATTGAAGCCGTCGCCACCCGACGATGCGATCACAAGACGGTCATGGACTTTGTAAAGAAGAACATCTTTTCCCATTTTGGAATACCCAAGGCCATGATCAGTGATGGTGGAAGCCATTTTATCCATTCCCAGTTCCGTGCCCTACTTAGAAAATACGGGGTAAACCACCGCATTGCCACCCCGTATCATCCACAAACAAATGGGCAGACTGAGGTCTCAAACAGACAAATCAAGAACATTTTACAGAAGACTGTGAGACCTGACAGGAAAGACTGGTCCACACGACTTGATGATGCCCTGTGGGCATACAGGACCGCTTTTAAGACCCCGATAGGCATGTCACCTTACCGCTTGGTCTTTGGCAAAGCTTGCCATCTCCCTGTCGAATTAGAACACCGGGCTTACTGGGCTGTTAAGCAATGTAACATGGATCCCCAGTTAGCTGGTGCGCAAAGGACTCTTCAATTATCTGAGCTTGAAGAAATTCGTCGGGATGCCTTTGACAATAGTCGGCTATATAAGGAGAAAATGAAAGCCGTCCACGACCGACTCATTCATAGGAAAACCTTTGAGCCAAACCAACAAGTCTGGCTATTTGATGCACGCCTGAAACTCTTCCCAGGGAAACTTAGGTCCAAATGGACAGGACCATTTCGGGTGGTCAAGCCCTATTCCAATGGGGCAGTCGAAATCGCCGATCTTAATACCGGGCACACCTTTACAGTCAATGGTCAAAGATTGAAGCATTTCCTGGCCCAGGTACCCCCCAAGGAAAGTGTCACCCTTGTTGAGGGCTGACACCAAGCACCGCCCAGCTGGAGGCGTTAAACTCAGTGCTTCCTGGGAGGCAACCCAGCGGATTCAGACTGATCTGGTAGTCTACGTCACTCAGGTACTATCTCTTTAAACCCTTCTGCATCCATGAATCTACCAATGAGGACATTGTCCAACTTAAGCATGGGGGGATGGTAAATTGCATAATCCTGAGCTTAATTAATCAGTCTGAATGAATAAAAAAAAAAAAAAATTTGAATTTAGGAAGAAAAACTTAGGTATTAGAAACTTGTCAATAGTGGGAAATAATACAAAAAGAACTTAAACACTTAGACTTTTCAGGCCTTCAGGCTTAATCAGCCCTGGTGTCCGTTAAAATATAGATTTAGCGGTGAGTCCTGGCAACTTTAAGCTATTCTAATCCACCTACTAAATAAGGTGATAAGTATACGACTTATCAACTCATCCTCTAACTCAGGAAAACTTTGAGTCTAAGCATCTGCACACATTTCTGCACAGACTCACTTCTCGGAGATTTTGACAGAAATTGGGTAGCTAATGAACTCTCTAGGGTGGTATGGCTGGCAAGTTGTCGTGGGTAACAGCCCATTGGCAGGTTGTCCAGAACCCAGCCACAGGCCATTTCTTTTTCACTGCCTCTAGGTACATTTGAGATTAGGGAAGCCACCTACGTAAAAAAATAATAATTAAAAAAAAAAAAGGAAAAAGAAGAAAAGAAAATAAACCACACTTCACCGCACAAGTATGGCTGGCAAGTGATCGTGGGTAACAGCCCATTGGTCGGTTGTCCAGAGCCCAGCTCAATAATTGAACAAAAAAAAAGAAGACCAAAAACACCTAAGGAAGAAGCGGGGAAGTAGTACAAGCCGGGGAGATATACACTGGAAAATCCTTGTGTTGACCCCAAGTAAAATGAACGTAGGGAGAAAGCTACCAATCGAACAAATACACCTTCAGGCAAAAATTTATTTTCTTTTCCGGTCACCTAGAGGTGTAGAAACTCGAAGTCTGTCTCAATTACCGTTAAGTAAGTCTATCACAACATTCACACCAAGATGCTTAGCACTTAGGGTTTTGACCGAGTTTTGGGTGGGTTGGGTAGCCGTAAAAAGTTACCAACCCACACTGAATTCTAAAAATTCTAAAAAGACATATATAGATATATACGTATACATAAGTATAGTTATATATACAAAGCAAGGATTCGGGCGATTCGTATTTTGGCAGACACCCGGGCGCTGCTTAGTCTTTGTAGATTAAGATCTTCGTATAGTTCCTCTTATTGACAAGTAACGAAGTGCCTGAGCAATTACTTCTTGAATTCGCCAAAGAAATAAAGGCTAGAATAAACCTTGCTAGGGACTAGCAAGGAGTAAGCATGGGGGTATGATAACACCATGCAAGGGGGTAGTAATTAGGTTAAATATGGCCCATCTTTAGAATAAAAGGCACAACATAAAGTAGAATAGGAGCATTGCATGCATCAAGTACCAAGATTGCTTATAAACTGTATTAATGGCCATTTGTGTAAAGCATTTGTCAAAGCAGGCCTCAGATGAGCAATCGGACCGCACGGATGGATTCAGAACGACGAACGGAGTCTAACGGACTCAAGATCGGCCAAATCCGACATCCGGAGCTCCCACAATGGGCCCAAGAAATCCTGACCGTTGATCTGTAGATCAACGGCCCAGAACGTGCCACGTCGCCCCGCCCCCGCCCCCGCCGCTCGCACGCCCCCAAGCCAGCCAAGGACGAATCTCGGCCGTTGATCTTCGATCGAACGGCCGAGATCCGCGCGCTCGCCCGCGGTCGCCGCGACAAAGCGCGGGCGTGGCGCAACGGTTAGCGCGCATGCCCGCGTCGCGGCGACGCGCGTTCGAATCGCGCGGAGCGGAAATCAATTGCGAGCGAAGGGCGCGGCAAAATTGAGCCGCGCGATCAGAAGCGAGCGGCTAGGATTTCGCCACGCGGCGCGACGACAGCGCCCACCTCCCACGCGCGCGGGAGGATCTCAGCCGTCCGATCATCAATCGGACGGCTCTCGTTCGACATCCACGGATCGCGCCTGAAGAGAGAGAGGGGCGGGTGGCTGACCGGTGGCAGAAGGCCTTCACCGACGTATCTGGAAGGGGTTTTAGCGACGTTCTGGATGTCGCTAAAGCACATTCTTCTTTTAGGAAGCCCTTAACTCTATTTAAACCCCCTTCTACCACCATTCAAGGCATCCTCTCCCACTTGCAACTACTCCACTCCTCTCCTAGCTAGTCGTAGGCACTCTTGTAATCGCTGGAGACAACGAGCCGCCGACGGAGCCTCCTCCACCGCCGTGGCTGCCTCGTCGCTCTCCACCCTCTCTCTACCTACCTCTCTCTCTCTCTCTTTTAAGCTTTCATTTACTTTTGTTGAAGCATGTATTTAATATTGTAAACCATGAACTATGAATGCATGTTTAATGAAATTATTTTCCATTTAGTTGCCATTTTAATTTTTGTTTAAAGTGCATGATCAAAACCAAGAGCTTTCTAACCCTAAACTCTCTCTATCTCTCGCTTTTCAAAACCGTCTCTTTCGCAAGCAAAACTCCACCTTTTTCGTGACAACAAGTGGTAAACAAAATCCGATTTCCACGCCTCCCTGAGATCGACACTCGGACTCACCTCCGTTTACTTCTTTTAAAACCGACGTATCAAGTGCAACTATAACGACACCTCTTAACACACACGCACGAAGGCACGTCACTTCTCAACCTCCTTTGATAATAATAACTCCTTTACAACCTACCTAAGACACCACCCATCAACTAACCAAAACACCTTAAACAATAAAATTGGAAAGCCATCAAGTTCCAAAGCCTGCTTCACATTGAGTCCAGCGACCTGCTTTCACCTCAAATTTAAAAATAGATTACACTAGCAATTCTGGGTACAGATAAAAGGGAAGAGCCCCCCTTCTACTCCGTTTCCCACTATCTTGATTACTTCTCCTTGAATGCTCTAAAATGCTTTTCCACCAATCTCTCTCTCTGTCATTATACTCCATTTCATTAACTTTGGATCTACAAATGAACTTCCTCTTTTCATTGGCTAACATGTGAAAGAAACATGCTTGCACCCCCTTCCTTCAACTAAAGAGGTCATGATCACTTTCTCCACCCCACCTCTTCCTTCTTATCTTCTCGAGAAATAATTTGTTGGGCATGCTTCCTCTCCATCACCTCTGAAATCATCTATATAGTACTATCCTCAAGTCTGTCAAACTGAGTGATCTTCCCTAAAGCCTTAGTCATCTTGCATTTCAACCCTTTCTTCATTTACCTTTTATTATGCAATAAAGTGTGGGTCTGCAGCCCCCTTGCCTTGATCAGATTAGATAAACCAAAGGATTGCACTATCCACTACAAATCTCTCACTATTCATTTGATGTCTGCCTCCAGCAACTAAGCATTCTTAAACTTGAAATAGGAAAGGTCCAAGGCTAGCCTCAATTACACAAAGGAAATGCCTCCAAAATCTCTATGGAATCAAGAAACATATCAATGCTTCATTGCACTCCTCCAAGCATACCAACAATAAGCTTGACCAATCTCCACCAAGTTAAATGCTGCCATAAGCCATAACCTACAAAAAGTCCATCGATCCAACTTTAGTACCACCTCCATTGTAAGGTAAATCATCAAAAAAGGACCTATATCAAAGCCATCATCAGCCAACAATGTGACCTCACAAAAGAATCAATAACAAATGGGCCATACACATACATGATCCCAAATAAGAATCCATCACTCCTCTTCAAGAGCACAACTACCACATTTTGACCTATCCAATGGTTTTCCAGATCAAATAAATCATTGCTCCATGAGATAAACCCACAAACCAACCATGGATTCTTTGCCCCCAATCTACCTCTAAGCCCATTGATCATAAACCAGCAGCAGCCTCGGCATCGACGTCGATATCGTCGGCATGCCCTCAATATTGTCGACAAGCTGGCGAAATTGTCAGCATGCCAGCAAAATCCTGGTATTTCGACAACATAGTCATCTTAGCATGGAGGTTTTCCAAAGTAGGCCTTGCCGGCGACATTTAAATTACTGGGTTCTACAAGATGGTTTTTTTTGGAGGGAAATTGGAGGGCTAGGATGGTGCTTGGAAGTGGATGAATGGTGGATATAGTGGTGGTTAAAGGAGGGAGGTTGGTGCCAATTTCAGTGGGAGTGATGGTGGTGGTTATGTGGTGAAGAGGCACATGAAGGTGGCACCAACTTGAAAGGATGCCAAGGGGTGGTGGTGGTTATGCATATGTTGGCACTAACTAGGAAGTAGTTGCTTGGAGTTTTTGGCACCAACTTTTAGGTGGAGTAGGAGGTGGACTTTGGAGCTAGCTTAGCTAGCTAGGGTTAGCTAGTAGCTAGTTGGAGCTAGGAGGAGCTACCTTGAGCTATCTTGATCTTATCAGGAGCTAAGGGAAGTTTATGTAGAGCAACCTGTCTACTCATCTACCAGCTCAGCTAGCTAGCTCAAGGGCTAGTTGCCAACCTAAGTTGGGTTGAGCTACTTGGAGCTAGGGAGAGCTGAAAATGAGTTGGGCTGAGCTAACATGAGCTAGGATATAGCTGAATGAGGCTTCTATCTTCTTCTCCTTATCTTCCTACCTTTCATTATGCCAAGGCTTAACTGATCTTCAATTTTTTTCCATTCCCTGAAATATAAGTGATATATATAAGTACACAAACTATAAGGAAACCTACTAATGCATGCTTTAATCCTAAATGCATGTGAATGCATAAATGCAACCCTAATACTGTAATGCAGATGCAAAATACCTAGGAACTAAGTGTAGAGTAGAAATTGCCTAAGAATGATGATAAACTAGAGCTTATCAATATATGATCTCTTGAAGGAATCACACAAATCTACTATAATAAGTGTACATAGTGGATCAGGAGACACGAGCTCACTCCGCGTATATTTAGATGTATGAAATTCCATGCATGGTCATACAAGTCCTAATCAGACCCATACATGATAGAGAAGACAATACTTTTAAAAGGGAACTAGTCTACTCTTTCGTCCGAATGATACAAGGAGAATATGAAAATATGTACCCTTTGGTAGGATGGACAGTGAATCTAAGATTTAATCCTCATGGTTTATATATACTTTCTAGTGTGAAGGATTCACGGGCATTTGGAATACCAAAGGTATGTGTAGTATGTAAATCCTTATTCCTAGACCCATTATTATTGGCGTAATGAAAACAATAATGATTTTGACATTTTCTTAATTGAATAGAATTCAAATATTGTTTAAGGAGTTAAGAAAGTATTTGATTTGGCATTAATTGGGCCAAATATGTTTGGTCTTGATCCAAAGGATTTGGATGCAAGTAAAATGCCTTTAGGTACTTAAAGACAAATCCTTAAATTAGTTGGAGGGAAAATGTTGCAAAATTCAATGAGAAATAGATTTCAACCATTAGATCTGATTGAATGATTGCTATCATATTAGGAATTGATGGATTCCCTATAAATATCTCTCAAATTAACATGGGAAACTCTAATCAACTTATGTGCAATCCCTCCACCGAGAAAGAGAAAGAGAGTAGCGGCATTGCCCAATCTCCTTCCTCTTCCTTTGTTTCTAATGTCTACAACTCTTAGGAGAGGTCTTGGAATTCCAATAGGCATCCATCCATCTCATCGAACGAATAGGAATATGATCCTTTGTACATCTAGGTGTATCGGGAGAGTCTTGTTAAGCCTTTTGGATGCCCAATGAGATAGTTAGACAACCAGATTGAATTGCTTGTAAGTTACAACTCGTAAGGCCAATTCCGGGAAAGGATTCATGGAGAGGGCTAACTTGAGATTCGCAAGGTTGAGTGTCATTAATGCAAAGGCCTTATCAGTCTGTCAAGAAAAAGGGAGTTCCATGGAGCTAGAACTTATCGTAGGAGGCACAACACTTGAGGCGATGTGCTATGCCAACCCTCAAGTCTAACTCAATACTCATGAGTATCCTAGAATGAGAAGATGCTAGATTTTCTCATGTGGTTCCAATTTTCTAAGTCATTTTATTTCGCAATTCATTCTATTCAATTAAGGCATTGACGATGAAAATCACAGTATAGATAATTACGTCGTCATAGTTGTGAAAACAAGTTCTTTTGAATTTATAAGTCTGTCTCCTAAAGATTAAAGTGTAAAGTCAAGAGTATGAGTCATCTCGCAGAGAGGACAAGTTTTCTAGTTACTTCTTGACCTAACTAAGCACTCAATGATTTTTTTGTGATTTTTTGAAGGTTTTTTCTGATTTTTTTGGATTTTTGAATAACAACTAGGGTAGATAGGCAATTTTGATCTCTAATGGAAGACATACCTAAACCCTAAACTTATAGCTGTCAAAAAAATTCACCGATTTCGTGAGATATTTCTTGTTTCAAGAGCAAACTACTGCAAGTTATTTGGTGCAATTTAAATGAGTAAAAAATTCAAGAAAAATCTTCGAAGTTGAAAATATTCGAATCTATTGTACTATTTGACTCCCCATTAGTGCATAGATTTTATAAAATAATCCAAGAAAAGCTATGCCCAGAAATTTGGTATTGTAAATGTAGACTTAAATTCCTATCAGCAAGCAAAATTTGGTGATTTTCTAATGACTAGACCTTATAAAAAAAATTTCTAAACTAGACCTTAGACTCTGGACTTAATACAAGTTTCTAAACTAATTAACCTAAGGACACTTTTTTTGGGGTTTTGAGATTTTTTTAGGGTTTTTGTAAGATGAAAGCAAGAAAATAACTAAACTAAGGAAGCAAGAACACAAGGGAATCACAAAGAACACTAAGGACCTTTATTGCTAATCTATCAAGTTTTTACAAATAAGAAAACATAAAGATGCAAGGAGGATGAAAGAAGAACAAGTAGAAGTAGAGGAAAGATTGCAAACCGTGGTAGGGCAGAGATGACAGAAGGCTCGTGGCAGTGATGGAGAGTCTCGCCACAACTCTGAAAGTGTAAAGAAGGAATGGAGAACTTGAGGAAGCTCAGAGAGTAGAAGTCCTTGCGCAAAGAAGAAAGAGAACTAGTTGATGGAGGAGATGAAGAAGGGACCTAAAGAAGGGGCTAAACTAGAGGAGATGGGGACCTAGACTAAGGTGGTACGAAGGTGATGGAGGTAGTTGGTGGTTGGACGGCCAAGGTGGTGGTGGTAATAGGGTTGGCGTGGAGGAAGATGGTGGTTCAAGTTAGAACAAGGTGGGGGTGGTTGGCAACTATGGAGTTAGAAGGGACAAGGAGATGAATCAACGGAAGCCAAGGAAGAGCAACAAGAGGAGAAGCAAGAGAAGACGTCCAAAGTGGTGAGAGGGTGGTTTTATAGATGTGGGGAAGTGTGGCAGTCAAGTTATGTTTAGGTTTTAGAAGTAGGAGTAGGAAATTAGGATTGTGATTGGGATTTGATGGAGACTTAGGACTTGGGTTTGTGTAGAGTTGGGAGGTTTTCGAAGAGGTGTTTGCATGGACTATTTGTGGAGGGAAAATGTGGTGTGCATTAGGTGGTTGGAAAACAATATGAAGGCATGCTCACATTGGTGGTAGGTTAGGAAAGTGGATAATTAAGGTGTTAATTAAAGTGATGATTGATATAATGGGTAGCTAAAATGGCTTAGGTGATAATAGAATATGTGTAGGATTTTTATGGTGGGTATGGCAAAGGTGGAGTGGAAAGTGGTGGAAGTTTCTAGAAGGTTACCTAAGGTTTAAGGTTTTAGGTGGTGTTTTTAGCATTTAGGGATTTTAAGATGGATAATTAGGGTAAGGACTAGGATTGGATTTGGGTTATGGTTTGGATGGGTGTTAACGTACAAAAGAGGATATTTAAATATGTGTTCGTTGTAGTACACTCCTAAATCGTACAACAAAACAATTAAATTTATAACTTAAAATCAAAAGAGTCCGAGGTCGAACACATGGAGCAAATAATAGCAATTTAATCTCAACAATCACAAGAAATATAAGCAATTATGATCAAAACTTTATTCAAAATCATTCAAAATGATATATATATGAAATCCAGTAGAAAAGTGTAAAAAGAATGGGTTAAAATGGTGATTTAAATCACCATTTTAACCTTTGAAATTAAGCTCAAATATCTCAATAGTAATTGTCAATCAAATATTCCACGTCAGCCAGATGAATATCCCAATAGAACTAAGGAACTAGCAGATATCAGACGAAGGCACAAGGCATCAGACGCCTTAAGTGCTCAGGGGGATCAGCTTCAACAGAACAACGGCAAAGGCCTCTTCTTCTTTCTTCCTTCGTGCCTTAAGGGAGAGGCAGCCACAGCACAGCTCAAAGGCAAAGGCCTCCACAGATCACTAAATGTAGAGAGGGTGCAGTAGAGGGAAAACCCTTCCTCTCTCTCTCTTTTTCCTCTTCTTTATTTCTCTCAGAAGCCCGGGTTTAGATGGGTAATCGAACAAGTAACCAGGCGTGAATAGTAGACTAGGCCTACGGGTGTGGCCGCAGGCGAGGAGTGCTTAGCTAGGTAAGTAGGTCGTGAAGGTGAAGGGTACCCGACCACCATGTTATTGGGCGAAGAACGGGGGTGAAGAATTCCTCTTATCCCGCTCACTCAACTGTAAAATCCATGATGTGGGACTAAACATCCCACAGTCTTCATTACGCCCAGCTGCAGGATGATGCTTTTATTGGAGTAGTAGCTGCAGATGAAGACACCAATTGAGAGCCTGGAGTGAAGCCTGGAGGTAGTCCACGAGACCTGAGGGTGATTCCTGGAGGTGTTATGGCTGGAGGACTGCAGACAAGGTTGGAGGAGTTGAGGCGGCGGTGGAGGTCCGATGAAGTACCTGAAATCACGAGAACGGCCTTGCGGCCACGTCAAACAGGCTCAGAAGGATTTCCATGGAACGACAAGTGAGGTGGTGGGTGCAGTGTGGTGTGCGTGAGCATGTGGAGGCCTGACGACCTTGAGACGACAGTGTGGAGGTGACAGTGGTCGATGAAGTCGATGAGTGGCCAATCCCCTCAAATACTTGAGGGGTTTTGGTCAGTGAAGTGCGGCGGAGGCTTCTGGACCGATGAGAGGTGTTTTGGTTGTGTGTAGTGGATTTTCAAGGTCGCTGGAGGTATGCTAGAGATGGGGGAGACAACGGTGGCATGGGTGAAGGAGCGCCCTGAAGTGGGTAGTGAGGGTGTAAAACTGATCAGTGGTAGTCGCGGAGTTGATTAAGGATGGCTGTAGATGACGGAGATGCGGAGATGGCATCTGCTATGATTGGCTGGTGCCAGAGATGAAGGTGCTCATGGAGGTAGAACAGTGATGTCTGAAGGGGTAGAAAGCCCCTTGCAGGTATGGCGAGGTGCGGAGAAACATGGGGAGGATACATTTGCTGCTTATAGTATGTGGCAGTAGGCGAGGAGACCGGAGGAAGGGAGTCGCTAAGGCGGAATTGGAGCTGGTCAGAGGTAGAGGAGAAGAGGGTTTTGCAGGCTAAAAACTCGCTAAGGAGTTTAGCCTAACGAGGGGGACCTTTTTATAGTGCTTCAAGTGAGCTTCCAAGCTTGGAAATAAGCTTGAGAAGCTCAGATTTTCAGAAGGATAATTCTTGAAGTCCAAGGATTCGTACAAGCAACATGGAAGGATTTGGAATCTAGAATTAGGTTTAGATGATCAAGGATCTCCTCAGGATCATCCCTTCCAATTTTGGAAGGGATTTACCAAGCAATCAGGGAAGAATCCTTGATTGAGAGCTCGGATGCGTGGGTTCACACCTGCCATGGCGGTAGGGATCCAACTGTGAAGAAGATGACAAAGTTGGGGGGCTGTTCACAAGGTTTTTTGAAAGTTAAGGGTACATGTGAGAGAAAAAGAGTCTGAATGGATCAAATGCAAACTAGGTCAAAATAATCTCTAATTAGGTCCAAATTTGGTATAAATCTAATTTGGACCCAAGGAATCTAGAGGTGAAGTTGGATTTCAGTTTTGACCAAGTTTGACTAGGCAATTTGCATAGAAACCCAAATTAGGGCAACTTTCTATCTGAAACTTTATTTAAGGTCAAAATAGGTTCCAATGGTCAAACCAAGGTTACCAAACCTTATGAAATATTTTTATATGAATTTTAGAAGGTTTAAATGAACTTTATCCTGACCAGAACCTCTGTTATTTAAGCGGGTCTGAAATTAGGGTTTTAGGTTATGAATCAATTCTCGAAGTGCGTGAAAACTCGTTTATATCTGTATGAACCCACTTATTAGTCATTAATGAAAATTTGAGCTTAAATTAACCCCTAGCAAGCCCCTTAGTTATTCTGTGCTTAATATATGTTGTTAAAATTATAAAATTAAGCCTAGTTCTCTGTTCTATTCTCAAAGCAGCCTTAAGTGGTGTTATGACCCCTAGATGGATATGTAGGAGCCTTTATATTTTATTCCAGACTAAAAGTGGCCAGTTAGGGCCTATGATGGTGTTCCCATCAATGGGGATAAGGGCTTCAGATTAGTGTTAAGGTTGGGTTTAGTGTTAGGAATGGTGGTTAGGGTTAGGGTTTCTCCTTCTCATCAGTCATGTAGTTTGAATTCTCACTCTGATTTGACCTGACCGAAGCATTCTACACAGAAGAGAGCCAAAATTAATAAACATGGAATATATAGGCACAATTTATGCAATCCTAAACCTAGTATGTAGACATGCAAGTATTTATAAGATGCCATAAATCTAATGTAGCTAATACTACATGACTAGCATAATTAAGCATGTTAATATATAAATAAGCATACTTATCACACACCCTTGCCTATGTTTTGCTAGTCCTAAGCAAACTGTAGGATAAGATGAAAAGGATTTAAGGTAAGGTTCACAAGTCAGGAGGTACAAGACATCACTAGCCGTAGGAAACATGCATGAAATCTCATACAAAGACTCAATAGCACTCAAGTACAGACCAAGATATAGATCTCCTTGCCCTGTCAGATTCTAACTCACCTTAGTTTTGGATCTCAAATACAAGTTTCTACGGCTCGGAAATCCACCCAAGGTTTGTGAGAAACTAAAACACTAAGCATCTGTGCTTATGAAGCTGACTCGATATGTGGGCAACTATATTAAAAGTTTTTTTAATTTCAAGATTAAGTCGACTCATCATCACACTCACCCCACTTTGGATATGTCTTACTACAATAATGAAATCATTGCCCCTATATAATATATATAAGAGGGAGCTCCTACACTCAGAAGCCTCAAGATGACACCATAAAAGACACCTTCCTGGCCAAGCCCTACACTCTGACATCTCAGGATGATGTCAGAAGAGTCACCTGACCTTATTCTACAGTGCATATTTGAATATACACATCTGAGAAGCATACCTAGTGCAACGTAATAGTCATACTTGTTGGAATTATATCCTCAATGTGTAGTTGCCCATAAGCAAAGTCAGAGGGTAAGTGTAGATGTGAGATACTTAGGTTTCAAAAGAACTTTCAAACCAAAGGATGGAAAAAAAAAACCCCATATTTCCTATACCTTTTACTTAATACCTCATCTAATCAATTTCCTCAAGGACTCAAAAATAGGTCCACATCTATATAAACACTTGAGTTGATTAAGTCACTAATGACTTGAAGAGTCTAGGTATAAGATTTCGATACACACCCCTAAAGGCCACTAGCTCCTTAGTACCTATTCTCATCATCCTTCCCTAGCTAAGATTAGGCAACTCATGCTATATACACAATTTTTCTTTTCACGAAGAAGCTAAGACAAGAATGATAGAGATTAGATATAGGAAACTCAACAAAAATTTATCTAACCCATGCTTACTTCATGCAATGTCCTCATTTTATGCCTATGAATAAAAAATAAGCATGAGAAAGGGAAGATAACACCTGAATAACTCTGAGTTGGTTCACGAAGGATCACTAGTTCCAATCCTAAAAGTAAATCAACCCACTAAATACACAAAATTACGTTGGGTTGCTTCCCAACAAGCATTAAGTTTAATGTCTTTAGCCAGACCGAGCCAAGAATTCTTATTATCCAAGCTTCATCAAGGCCACATTGTCTACTAGAGGTAGTTGAACCCAATTGTCAATATATGGCTTAAGGTGCCAACCATTTACAGTGAAGGTTTGGCTCATCTTTGAATCGGCGATTTCAACTACCTCGTGTTGAAATGTGCGAGAAACTATATAAGGGCCAATTTAGCGAGAGTGAAGCTTTCCCGAGAAAAGTTGAAGCTGAGCATCAAAGAGCCAGACTTTCTAATTGCACTCAAAGTCATTTCTAACTATGTGTTTGCTATGAAAGGCCTTTATCGTTTCTTTATAGATTCAAGAGCTTTCATATGCCTCATTGTGTATCTCCTCAAACTTTGTAATTTCCTATAATTCAAAAAAAAATCCCAAAAAAAATATAAAAACACCCCCAAAAATTCTACAAAAATTTGTCTGCACCTGGCATAAGTTAGGAAGCAATCTTGACCAAAAGCCTCCTTGAGATCGACCCAGACTCCCGATTTATTCATATTATTCACTCTGAGTTTAATACAAATTTTAAAAGCGATCGTGTTTTTCCCACGCTATAATGACATATTTATCATCTAGCAGACTTCGCATATCAGAAAACCATCAAGCTTTGTCAATTAATGGAAATTGATTCATTGCCATTTTTTGCATTACTACTTTCACAAATTGTATTTGTATCTCCACTGTGATACGAGTAATTTTTTCTATTGTATTTTTTTTGAAAGGATGAGGAATGCTATCAAAAATGATAGCAGATCGAAAATTTTTTCTATTATATGCATTGAATATTGTGATAGATTATTGTAATAGAGTTATTTAATATGGTCAGTGAATTATAATGCAATGGTTGTGACATGAATGACAAACCATGTTGCATAAAAATAATGATTTAAGGGTGTCGTTGTTGTAGTATAATGTCACAATATAAATAGATGTCATGCCATTTTATTTATTTACATAATTTTTACTAGTTTATTCCAGGTCGTTCACTGGGAGGCGGTTATTGATATACGCACTCTCTATGTTCCAAAAATCTTCTTTCATTCCAAAAATGTCAATTATATTTATAAAACTGAATTAGTGAATTAAGGAATGAATGAATTAGTTAATTATGTACGAAAGAATCAATTAATACTCACTAAAATGCCTTAAACATATTTACAACTAAACAGGCATCAAAAGCTAAGAATATTCTATGTTAGTAATATACAACTATCCTAAATAATACCTAAGTATAGGTATAAAAATAACTACTAATATATACTAGACTAAATATACTAACATATACTAATAACTTTAGTAACATATACTATATATACAGTAACATATAGAAGTGTCACTATAGCCTCAATAAAAGTATGTACAAACTTAAGGCAAAAGAACTATATTTACTAATATATAAATATACACCTACAGTGACGGATATATATGTCACTAAAAAGACCTTACAAAAATATATATACATAATAAAGTTTATATGCATATTATCTTATTTTACTCTATTATATATACATATATTATATATACACTCATATACATTATATATATATATAATTTATTTATTATACATATACATATATTATGTGCCTATATATATATGTATATGTATGTATGTATGTATGTATACATATACATATATATATACATATGTATGTATGTATGTATACATATACATAGTACACACACACAACACAAACATCTCATCTCTTCTCAACACTTAACACTTCACTATTCAGTTAACAAAAATTATAGCTCTTGGTTGGCGAACCGGCTTTTCTTGGGATACATCACACCCATATGGGTGGGACCAGACCTCTACTAAGTCGATCCTAATTGTCAATTAGGTGTATTATAGCCCATAGTCTTGAACCAATACTGGCTTAACTAAACCGAACCAAACCAAGCCCATACAAGCCCACCAGGCTCGCAGGCCACATGCTTTATAGTATCCAATATGCTCAGGGGGAGAGGGGTATATGATTTTATTCAATACCAGTGCTTAATGACTGAGCAGTCGTTAGGCACTATTCAATTTATACAACTGCGACGCTTCGCACCTGATGTGGCGCTTTGTTTGTGTCAATTTGAGCACTACATATTTCTCAAAAAAAAATTTGAGCACTACATAGCATTGCACATCATTTTGATTTCGAGACATTAGGTCTCAATTTGAGATCCCAATTGGGATCCAATTCTTAAATTATATCATTAGAAAGCCCTCACATAGGGCTACATGATTATACCATTAATTTACAAAAAAAGTTATTTAATTATATATATAAATTAGTTAAATTTAGGGATTTATACACGATAATTTAGGGTTTAAATCCTTAATTAATGTACAAATTGATAAGTTAATCATTTTATTGACTTTATAATTAGCTAATTAACATATTAAGGTATTTATTATACAATTTTACTTATTTTAGAACATTTATTTTAATTTATATACATTTAAATACACGTTATAAATAGATATACATATAATTTGGTTATAAATATTATTATATAGTATATTATAAATAGATTGAAAATATTTAAAATTAATATATATAAGTGTACAGTATAAGTTACTTCAGTAATAACTTAATTTACTAATTTATTTTGTTTTAACTTAATAATTTACTTATTTAACTTAATAACTTAATTACCTACAATAAATAGATAAATAAATTAATGTACATGTATAATTAGGTCTATAAAAAGTACTTAAATACATATGTACAATGTCAGGTAGTATTATCGGCATATACATAGTAATATGTATTTAATTAGTTATATGTACATATAATATAAGTAAATAAATAAATAATTATATTATTACAGTATATATAGTTTAACACATCATAAATACTTATTTAACTATAGATAATAAATATATAAGTTATTAGTGTACATTTAAATTATCTAAGTTACTATTTACGTTTAGCTTAGTATTTAGTTGTATTTACAAGTATAAATACTTATATACATTGTATTTTTATTAGATTTTTGAACTTTTTCATATTTTTATGATGTTTTTGTGTTTTATAGGAATAGAGGAAGAGAGAGAGAAGGTGAGATAAGAGAGAGAAGAATTATTTTTGTGTTTTTCAACTTGGTTCTTTTATTAGGTTTCAAAGTAGACTGAACCGTCGACTAGTATATTCTACCAAGTGAGGGGTTCGAAATACTTTATAACATTGCATACACCTAAAAATATATCTAATCCTACTCAAGACACCTTTATTTTATTTTTTGTGATTTTTTTATAATTTTTATTTATTTACAAATCTAACACCAAGGAGACCTAAATGGATGATGAATAATGTGATTTCTAAGTGCTGAACATCAGGTTTAAACACTCGCACACTTTCAAAACTTCAAAAGAAAGATAGTGAAGCAAATAAAATAGATTTTATCACAAATATCAGTAGGCCACTCTCCCCCTTCAGCTCTTCCCCTCCTTTCCCTCTCCCCTTCCGCCTCCTTTTTTTCCTCTTCCTTTTTTCTCTCCCTCACTAGGGTTCAGCTCTTATCTTCTTGGCCCAGCTCCCACTCTCTCCCCTTGGGGGAGGGGCGCAGCCCCTACCTATGGCGACGATCTTCCCTTGGAGAGTCCCCTAAAGCTGATGGTGCTTGGGGTTTCTTGCTTGATCTTTGCTTTTTCTTTTAGTTTCAATTTGGTTATGTGGTTTTCCTATGTGGTTCACCGCCTAGTTTTCATTTTGCTTTTGGTGGTTTTGCCATCGTGGTTATTTTGTTGGTTTCTCGATGTCTTCTGTTGTTCCTTCTCCTTCCTCTTAGGACAATCAGACCTCCTTACTGAAGCAATCCTTTGCTTTGGGGTTGTTGGCTCAGGCTCATCGAAGCCCCCCTCTTTCGTTGAGCTAGCTCTTCAAGTTCGACATCTTGAGATGAGGGATGGGGTCTTGTGCACCTCATTCTCTAGCTTTGAATTTTTTGATCTTGGCCATGCTTTCTCCTCTTCGGTTGTGGTCAGGGCCTGGGGTCCTAAACCATCCCTTTCAAGATTGCGTGAGTTTCTTTCTAAGCTGTTGCATATTGGCATGAATGCTTCCTTTATCTTCTTGGACTTTCGCCATTGGCTTGTTTGTTGTGGATTGTACCATGATTTCTCCAAGATTTACGCTTTGGGATATGAGGTTTTAGATAGAGTTAGACTTCAGTTTGTGCATTGGACCCCCTCCTTCTTCACAGATGCTTTCGTTTCCAAAGTTCCTTTGTGGGTTGGTTTTCCAGGTCTCAACCTTAACCTCATTCACCCTAATGCATTGCTTTCTGTAGCTTATCAGCTAGGTGACCCTATTTGTGTGGATCAACACACACTCCAAGGGGCTCGACCTGGTTATCCTAGGGTTTGTGTGGAGGTTGATCTTCTAGAATCTCGACCGGACACTGTGGTTATTTTTAATGGTTAAGATTAGATTGTGCAATGTGTGATTTTCAAAAAGATCCCTCTATTGTGCTCTTGTTGTATGAAGATTAATCGTGCCCCATGCTCTTACCCCTCTTCTTCCGTGCATACAGAGAAAACCCAGGCTATTCGGACCTGGGATATTCCTTATGGAGGCATCGGTGAACGGGGTGGACAGATGGTGGTGCATAAGCCTTCTAAGATATCTTCGGAAGACCTCTCCCCTCCTGAGGATTGGGCTGGCTCTTCTCCTTCCCCTAATCCAGCATGTATAATTTCTTAATCTCCTTCTTCTTTTAGGGGGCCTTCTGTTTCTTCCTTTCCTACTTGTCCTCTGGAGGGGAGGAAGAAGCAGCTCGTCCGGCACCAACGCCAAGTATGTTCTTCTACAAAGACCATTGCCTCTTTAGGGAAGGAAATTATGTTGTCCCAAACACAATCTCCTCTTCCCTCGCAGGTGAAAAGTTCCAACTCTTGTGGGATGCATGATATTAGATCGATTTCTTTCTCTTGTGATGTTTCTTCATAAATTTCCAATTCTGATTTTCGTCACAGAATCGGACCAAATGCTTGATTCACAGCTATGCTCTAATGAGGTGTTCTCTAAACTAGATTCCCAAAGTATAGAAAGTGACCCTTTTGCGTTTCAAATTAAAGTTGATGGTAACCATGATACTCACTCTAAAAATTCTATCGATAAATCTAGCCAAGAGATCTCAATTTTTAATAATGTCAAATCTATTATTAATGGTGGTTTAACATGGGGCATTTACCTTCCTCTACCAATGCCACCTCCTGACCCTAATCCTCCGTTCATTACAAAGATTCAGGATCAAGAGTGGCCGTTGGAAGTGAGCAATGATCCAAACTTTTACGATTCCTTGTCGGATGTGGAGTCTAAAGGGAGAATGGATTTTTTGATGTTGCTCCCTTGTTCATCCAGGACGCAACATATGTGGCACACTCCCCTGAAAGGGTGCGAGGAGTCCGTGGGGGTCAAATCCTTGAGGACAAGGGTCGGATGACCCATAGTCATGCTAGATCCCTCTCTAAAACCTTATCCCTATGAACTATCTCTTTTGGAACTGTCGGGGCATTGTCAATGACCCTACAATCAACCATCTCAAAACTCTCATCCAATCCCATAATCCTAACTTGATTTTCCTTCTGGAGCCCTTTGCGGACCCTTTTGACTCTTCTGTAGCCCTCTCCAACTCCCCTAAAATTTGGTGCCTTTAGAGAGGGTCTCTTTCTATCTCCCATCTTTCTTCCTTTAACCAAGCTTTAACTGTGGTCTTCCTGATTGGTAATACCAGCTTTAAAATTTCAGCTATTTATGCTTCCACCGACGCTACTCAACGACAAGACCTATGGGATTACCTCTCCAATACTGCCTCTTTTGGCCCTACTCCTTGGATCATTGGAGGGGACTTCAACTATATCCTTAGGTCTTCAGAGAAATCTGGAGGCATTTCTTTCTATGATTCTCAAGCGGTTCCTTTCAGAACTTGTATTCATAGCTTGTCCCTGGTGGAATTGCCCCTTTTTGGGCCCCAGTTGTCTTGGTGCAATGGCCGTCATGGTAGGGCCCATATATATCAAAAGCTTGATCGTATTCTCATCCATACTAATGCCTTAGTTGAGATCTCATTTGGCTCATACCTCTCTAGACAAAATTCTGACCATTCCCCTATTGTTTTGACCTCCTCTCCCATACCAAATTCCTGACCCCATCCCTTTTGGTTCCAAAACATGTGTCTCAAAGAGTCTACTTTTCATAATCTTGCTAAAAATACTTGGGATAAGATGATCGTGAATCCCTCCCATGATCCGATCACCAATCTTCACTCCAAGCTCTCTACTCTCAAAAGATCTCTCAAACATTGGAATAGAACAACTTTTGGGAACATCCATACTACGGTTAAAAACCTTGAGGCTCGCAGTGACGAAATTGACTCCTTGTTGGTTTCCCAATGGGACGACACCCTTACTGCTAAGCTCACCAACAACCAAATTCTTCTTAATGATGCCCATGCTAAGCTTAATGATTTTTTAAGACAAAAAGAGAAAATTGATTGGACTGCAAATGGGGATTCTAATACAAAATTCTTCTTCTCCACTATTAAATGTAGATTTACCAAGCACCACAAATCTAGCCTTACTTCTACCTTAAGGGCTAGGTCGTGGGATGTGGCTGCTCGTCAGTGTGTTTCCTTTTATCAATCGCTTCTGAGTAGTGAAAGCACTCAAGGCTTTCTGTCATTTCTTGAGGTTATCCCACAAATTGTTACCCAAGCAGAGTCTGACCTTCTGCTGGCTGATCCTTCCCATTGCGAGATCTGGGATATCCTCTCCCAAATGCCAGATAACTGGACTCCTGGACCTGATGGTTTTAACGTTGAATTTTTTATGAACTTTTGGTCCCTATTGAAAGAGGACTTAACTCAGGCCATTTCCTACTTCACCCATCATAAAGGCCCCAGATCCTTCAATAATACCTTTATTGCCCTGATCCCTAAAAAATTAGATGCTGAGAACTTGGCTGATTATCGCCCAATTAGCTTATGCAACGTAATCTACAAGATTGCTTCGACCATCCTTACCAAAAGACTTGCTTTGATCATCCCCAAACTTATATCTCTCGAGCAAGCTGGCTTTGTCAAAAATTGCTCCATTCATGATCAAATTGCTACCACCTTTGAACTCACTCAACGCATCAATCGCAAAGTTTTCAGTTCGAATATTATTATCCAGTTGGACCTTCAAAAGGCCTATGATAGAGTAGAGTGGAATATTCTTTTTCAAATCCTTGTGAGATTTGGCTTCTCCCCGAACGCGATCTCCTTGATTTGGGCTTTTGTCGAATAGGAGGGATCTTCCATCCTTGTTGATAGTGTCTCCTCTCCTTTTTTCAAGACATCCTGGGGATTGAGACAGGGCAACCCTTTGTCTCCCTATCTTTTTGACATATTCTTGGAACCCTTCATTAAAGCCTTAAAGAACTTGCTCTCCAGGACAAAATCAAGCCTTATTCTGTCAAACGTGGTGTTAGTGCTCCGCTGTCTCTCCTCCATGCAGATGACATCGTTCGTTTTCTTAATGGCAACCCCCATTCCATTGCTAATCTATCCCTATTCCTTAATTCCTACCAAGAAGAATTTGGCCAACATATCAATCTTTTTAAAAGCTTCTGCTTTGTGGGGAAGAATCTTCCTACTAATAGGGTCAATCGTATTTCATAGGCCCTGGGCATCCAATCTAGCTCCTTCCCCTTCACTTACCTTGGGTGTCCAATCTTCCTGAGTAGAGCTAAAACTTCCTATTTTTATGACATCATTGATAAAATTCAGTCTAAGTTGGCTGGTTGGAAAGCCAACTTGCTTTCTTCTACTTCCAGGCTCCTCCTCATTAAACATGTTCTCTCCTCTGTCCCTATACACATCTTATCTATCTTAGAGGTCCCTAAATCCATAATCAGGAAGCTTCATTCTATCATGGTCAACTTTTTTTGGGGCTCTTCCCCTAGAGATACTAAACACCATTGGATTTCTTGGGATACTATTGTTAAACCTCTTCACCTTGGGGGCCTCGGTATTCTTGATCTCAATACTTTCTTATCTACCCTTAAGATGAAGAGAGTTTGGTATATTCTCTTCTCTGATTCCCCTTATGCCTAGCTGATGAAACATCTTTATGGCAGTGTCCCCTCCAGTTCCCCGCTCTTTCCTACTAGAGTCAAAGCTCTTTAGGACACCTATTCTCTTATGAAACCTCTGATTCGTTGGGATATTCATGAAGGCATGGTGGTCTTCTGGATGGATACCTGGATTGGTGATTCACCTCTTAAAGCCTTTCTCCCAGATACTGTCAACATCTCCCCTGTTCGTGTTACAGATTTTCTACAGATATCCCACAATATACCTATCATGGCTCATATTCCCACTAATCTCTGATTTCAAATATCCCACATTACTCTTGATCATGAGAAGGATATCCCCATTTGGACGGCCAATTCTCATGGTAGGTTCATCGTTGCCTCTGCGTACTAGTCCCAATTTTCCACTTCCCCCATCGGTGTTATGGCAAAAGCCCTTTGGAATCATAAGCTTCCCCTTCGCATATCTCTTCTAGTCTGGTGCATTATCCTCTCTAGGCTCCCCACCTACGAAAATATTAATAGACTTGGTATCCCATTTCCCTCAAAATTCTCTTGTTATGATGATGAACCTAAAGGTGAAACTGTTACATGTTTGCACCTCAAAACACGCCTGTAATAACGCCTTCTTGTGCTATTTTCTAGCATTAACATTGCATAATAGGATCCTATAATCGCATTTGTAAAAACACTTGCATGCATGCATTTAATCAAGAGAGGAAGAGGAGTGAAACAATCGCCTACATAGTTACATTTTTCTTCAAGTGCCTCCTTGCAAAATCACCCTCTTTTTAGTTTTCCTCTTGATTTCTTCTTTTCTCTCCTTCCCGCGGCTGCACTCTTCCCGCAGCTGCATGCAACAGCCACGCTGCACTTCTTCCCGTCACGTCTCCCTGCCAACGCCGCTCCCTATAGCTGCAACTCGCACACCCTCTCCCTGCTGTAGCCGGCACGTCACTCTCCCCTCCTCTATAAGTAGCTGCAGCTTCATCCTCGCAAGGGTAGCTGCTGCAGCTGCTGAAAAAACCCGCAGCCATCTTCTCCACCGCTTTCCCCTCCCATACGTCGGCCCTCCGTCGAGGAGGCACCCGGCGAGCAGGAGAACCCACTGTGGTGCACACCACCACAGTGGGAGCACCACCTCCCAGCTCTTCAACGAGCCGGTGGGCGTGGTGTTTTCTTTTCTCTTCGTATTCGTCTCCACGCCATTGCTGCCGCTTCAAGCTCCGAAGTTTGAAGCAGCAGCAGCAGCAGCTAAACCGCGGCGACAGCAGCAGCAGCAGCACCCCCCGCCTCCTCCGCGACCTTCCCCGCAGGCGCGCAACCCTCCGCGCGCGCCTGCAGGCCCGTTCCCCGCCTCCGTCTCCGTTCTGTCCGCCTCGCAGTTGCACCTGTAGCCGTCCGCCGCGCGCACTGCAGCGGCCGGCTACGGCCTCGCGCCGCCCCCTGTCCTCCTCCGCGACCCTCCGCGACCACCTGCAGACCTCCTCCACGCTCGCTCCTCCACGCCAGAAGCTGGCGAGAAAAGTCATGATGGTCGGCCCAGATGGGTTGTTAATATGATGATTTTATCGTTGAAATATATATAGTGGTTAACCTAATTTGAACCTAACCATCTCTTTACAGAAATTTTTAACCTGGCCTACTTGATTTTATCTTGTCGCTTTTAGGCCCAGGGTCGAACTCAGGGAAGTGGGGTTCAAGTCGAGTTCCTACGTTGTCCTTAAAACGCGTCTCTTCCGTTCGTTTATTGTGTTTTTGGTATTTTTCTTATTTAGGTTTTTTTCTGGTAATCCTTGTTCTTGAGGCACACCCTCAAAATTGTGTCCTTGGCTTTTAGCCAAAACAGAGTTCCAAAACACGCCTTGCTACTCGCAAGACGGGGTACCTGCAAATCAAAGATTATCTTTTCACTTTTATACCTTTTTTTATCTTTTTACTAAGAAGGAAGATAACAGATAGAAAGTAAATATAGTAGCTATAGATATATATTTATATGTAGTATATATATAAAGGGGTGGGGGTGGAGGTGACGATGGAGTGTAGCACTATGTCGAGTCAGTTGACGTCTAGAGAGACGCAACCAACACGACTATGTGCCGCGTGGAGTGTGGATGGAGGATGGATGATGTATGGGACCACGCTTTTTTTGTACGCGTGTATCAGGGAATATCAGCAACTGGTGCAGATATCCCCGCGATACAGCGTATAATAAATAACATGAAAGTATATGTACATATGTATGTATATAAGTAAATATATCTATATATATATATAAATATATAGTTATATATGTATAGATATATATATATAGATATATATGTGTATATATATGTATATAAGTATATATATATATTACTATATATATGTATATATATATATGTATATAAGTATATATGTATCTAGATATATATATATATGTGTGTATATATATAAGTATATAGATATGTATATATATATATGTATATAAGTATATATGTATATATATATAAGTATATGTATAAGTATATAGATATATATATACGTGTATATATATATATATAGAGATATATTATATATATATGTATGTATACATAACTATATAGATATACTATGTATATAAGTATATATATATAATAGATATATGTATGTATATATATATATATGTATGTATATATATGTTACTATGTATAACTATACGTATAGTGTAAGTGTGTGTGTGGGTGTGTGTGTGTGTCGGTGAAGATGTGTGTGTGTTGGTGTAGTGTGTGTCTGTGAGTGAGTGAAAAAGAGAGAGAATACATGAGAGAGAGAGAGCGGGAGAGAGAGAGAATACGTGAGAGAGAGAGAGAGCGGGAGAGAGAGATCAGCAGAGAGAGAGAGAGCGGGCTGGAGAGATCGAGAGCGCGGACAATGGCAGCGAGTTAAGTCGTCTGCTCGCGGCGGCGGACGTCTGAAGACGGCGGGTGCGGGCGCGCCTTCGCGTAGGGTTCTGTAGGCCTGCGCGAAGGCGACGGGCGGGCGAAGGCGTGGAGGAGCGAGCGTGGAGGAGGTCTGCAGTGGTCGCGGAGGGTCGCGGAGGAGGACAGGGGGCGGCGCGAGGCCGTAGCCGGCCGCTGCAGTGCGCGCGGCGGACGGCTACAGGTGCAACTGCGAGGTGGACAGAACGGAGACGGAGGCGGGGAACGGGCCTGCAGGCGCGCGCGGAGGGTTGCACGCCTGCGGGGAAGGTCGCGGAGGAGGCGGGGGGTGCTGCTGCTGCTGCTGTCGCCGCGGTTTAGCTGCTGCTTCAAGCTTCGGAGCTTGAAGCGGCAGCAATGGCGTGGAGACGAATACGAAGAGAAAAGAAAACACCACGCCCACCGGCTCGTTGAAGAGCTGGACGGTGGTGCTCCCACTGTGGTGGTGTGCACCACAGTGGGTTCTCCTGCTCGCCGGGTGCCTCCTCGACGGAGGGCCGACGTATGGGAGGGGAAAGCGGTGGAGAAGATGGCTGCGGGTTTTTTCAGCAGCTGCAGCAGCTACCCTTGCGAGGATGAAGCTGCAGCTACTTATAGAGGAGGGGAGAGTGGCGTGCCGGCTGTAGCAGGGAGAGGGTGTGCGAGTTGCAGCTATAGGGAGCGGCGTTGGCAGGGAGACGTGACGGGAAGAAGTGCAGCGTGGCTGCTGCATGCAGCTGCGGGAAGAGTGCAGCCGCGGGAAGGAGAGAAAAGAAGAAATCAAGAGGAAAAATAAAAAGAGGGTGATTTTGCAAGGAGGCACTTGAAGAAAAATGTAACTATGTAGGCGATTGTTTCACTCCTCTTCCTCTCTTGATTAAATGCATGCATGCAAGTGTTTTTACAAATGCGATTACAGGATCCTATTATGCAATGTTAATGCTAGAAAATAGCACAAGAAGGCGTTATTACAGGCGTGTTTTGAGGTGCAAACATATACCCCCATGCCTATCTTTTGCTAGTCCCTAGCAAAATAGTATTTAGAAATGATCTTAAGCTGAAGATTTTCTTCTGAGGTGATACAGGTGTGTTTACTATGGAATATTGTGAGAACCAATTGTAAAGAAGACTACCAGTACTTTAAGTCTCACATGACATAGATCATCTCTCAACTAACCAGGACTCTTGATATTTAAACCTTAAGTACGATTTCCAGGACCCAGGAGGTTTTTGCCGTACTCGAGAGCTCAAGAGATTATGGTTTGTGCATAGTGAAGGATCAAGACTGACCAGATGAACATTAAGACTCAATCCCAGGGTTTCACGAATTTTTAAGTACAGGTTGGTCCCAGTTTCAGCTCATGTCTTCGAATTGACCCTTAAGATGATGACGGAAAACTCAACTCCCATTTTCTGAATTTTTTTTTTTTTTTTTTGTGACTCACCGAAAAACAAAGTATATAGACATTTATGAGATATACTGACTCTTTTAAAACATCTCTTTTCTGATTGATTTTTTTTTTTTTTTTTTTGAAACACGTGTCAGTATATCTCTTACAACACATTTTGAAGCACACTTTTTTTTTTCTTTTTTTTGGTGGGAGAGTTTCTTTTTGGTGGAAAGAGTCGCTCCTAAACACAAGACTAAAGCCTGGGATAAAAAGTCTACCTGCGCACACAGGTAAGGACTCCACCTTCCCTAATGAACACTAGGGTTGGATCTTATGTTCACCTGGTCTTTCCTGATATGTGTAGTGTGAACCAAGTTTACTTAAGCTCTCAAGAAAAAGCAAACCAACGGATCCTGTACTGGTGTCTCAGGTACAAGAATACATCCTTAGTTAGGAGAGATCTTGATCTATTTTGTCAATGCTTTAAGTGAATTAAGCCGAGCCTGAGCGAATCAAGCTTTTGTGGCCTGGAAAGTCTTCAAAACAGAGGTTGAATATCCATAAACACTTATTGCCTTTTTGTTTCAGCTTCAAGATCATTATTAAACACCATTTATTATAATATATATATATTTTTTTTTTTTCTTTTCTTTTCTTCTTTTTTTTTTTTTTTTTTTTGCATATTTATAAATAGGTGGGAACTGTATAATACCATAACATACCCGGATCCTATGGATGCCTATCCACCCCCCCATGCCAAACAATGCTATGTCCTCATATGCATGCAGGGAAAGGCAGAGGAAGGATGGAAGATCGGGTAACAAGAGCTGAGGTTCAGGGTATAGATCAGGGTGGAAGGGTGGGTGGATGGTGGGTGGTGAAGAGAAAAGTGAAGTGATTGCGATAGAGGTGTGAAAAGTGATGGTGGATGGTGAGTGCTGTTAGGGTGCCTCCCAACAAGCGTTGAATTTAATGTCCCCAGCTGGACTCAGAATGAGGCAAAGAATTAGTTACCCTCCAGCAGGGCAACGGTTTCTCCAACGGGGGCAGGTTCATGAGTCAGATAGGGTTTCAAACGCTGCCCGTTGACCGTAAATTTACGCCCAGATTTGGGATCTTCGATTTCGACGGCCCCATTGGGGAATGGTCTTGAGACCAGAAAAGGACCAGTCCATTTGGACTTTAATTTCCCAGGAAAGAATTTGAGTCGGGCATTATAGAGCCAAACTTGCTGAGATGGCTCAAATTCCTTCCGCCGAACATGGCTGTCATGAAAAGCCTTAGTGCGCTGTTTAAAGGTTAGAGCAGAATCATAGGCTTCACGACGGAGCTCTTCCAGCTCTTGGAGTTGGAGTTTCCTTTCTCGTTCACACAAGTCTGGGTCGAGGTTACATTGGCGAACCGCCCAATAAGCGCGGTGCTCCAACTCCACAGGCAAATGACAAGGCTTCCCGTAAACGATTCTATATGGAGACATACCAAGGGGAGCCTTGAAGGCGGTCCGATACGCCCAAAGTGCGTCAGTCAGCTTGTCGGACCAATCCTTACGGTCAGGCCGAACCGTTTTCTGGAGAATCTGCTTGATTTGCCGGTTCGACACTTCCGCCTGGCCGTTCGTCTGAGGATGATACGGGGATGCGATACGATGGTGGACTCCGTACCTCCTCAGAAGTGCCCGAAAAGAAGCATGGGTAAAGTGGCTTCCTCCATCCGAGATAATGGCCCGAGGGATCCCAAAACGTGCAAAGATATGGTCTTTGAGGAATCGGGTGGAGATAACATGGTCAGCACGGCGCGCGGGAATAGCCTCGATCCATTTTGAAACATAGTCGACGGCCACGAGGATGAATTCGAAGCCGTTGGATGGAGGAAAGGGACCCATGAAGTCAATTCCCCAGATGTCGAAGATTTCCGCAGCTAGGATGTGTTGCAAGGGCATCATGTCACGACGTGCCATTGACCCTAATGACTGGCACCTAGTGCAATGTTTGCCAATAGGTGCTCATCAGGAAAAACTTCATTAATTGGCAGAGTAAGTCCAATATGGTCAGGGTCCAGTCTGGAAAGGTGATCAGCCACAACATTCTGGGCTCCGACCTTATCACGAATCTCAATGTCAAATTCCTGGAGCAGAAGGATCCAACGAATCAGTCTAGGCTTGGCATCCTTCTTGTGCATGAGATGGCGAATGGCCGCGTGATCAGTGAAAACAATAACGTGAGAGCCTAGAAGGTAAGAACGGAATTTCTCCAGCCCAAAGACGACTGCCAGTAGTTCCTTTTCAGTGGTAGTATAATTACGCTGGGCCTCGTCCAACGTCTTACTGGCGTAGTATACCACGAAGGGGTGTCTATCGCGTCTTTGTCCCAGGATGGCTCCGACTGCAAGGTCTGAAGCGTCACACATAAGTTCAAAGTCGAGGGACCAATCAGGCGGCTGGAGAACAGGGGCCTTGGTGACAGCATTACGCAGCTGCGTGAATGCTTGTATACAGTCAGGGCCCATGTCGAAGGGCACGTCGGTTGATAGGAGATGAGTTAAGTGTCGAGAAATTTTGGAGAAGTCTTTGATGAATCTCCTATAGAAACCGACGTGTCCCAAGAAGGAGCGGATTTGTTTGACAGAACCAGGCACAGGTAAATCAGCAATGATATCGAGCTTAGCTCTGTCAACCTCGATACCCCTATCGGAGATGATATGTCCAAGAACAATTCCCTCGTGCACCATAAAATGACTTTTTTCCCAGGAAAGCACGAGGTTTACATCAATACATCTCCTAAGGATGCGAGTCAGGTTGGCAAGACATTCGTCGAAAGATGGTCCAAAGACTGAAAAGTCATCCATGAAGACCTCGAGAAAGTCACCCACCATGTCATGAAATATCGCCAGCATGCATCTCTGGAAAGTTGCTGGCGCGTTACAAAGTCCGAACGGCATCCTTCTAAAGGTGAAGGTGCCGAAAGGGCAGGTAAAAGTGGTTTTCTCTTGGTCTCGGGGGTCTATTGCCACCTGGTTATATCCTGAGAATCCATCCAGGAAGCAGAAAAATTTATTTCCCGCTAACCGCTCCAGGATTTGGTCAATAAATGGTAGCGGGAAGTGATCTTTCTTGGTTGCAGCATTGAGTTTCCTATAATCTACACACACTCTCCAAGATGTAGGAGTGCGTGTAGGGATGGATTCGCCCCTGTCATTGACACGGATGGTGAGTCCTGCCTTTTTGGGCACAACGTGAATCGGACTCACCCAGGGGCTATCGCTGATCGGGTAGATTATACCCGCATCCAGCCACTTAATGATTTCATTCTTAACGACCTCCCGCATGTTAGGGTTGAGACGTCGCTGCATCTCGCGAGAAGGTCGAGCCTCCTCCTCCGTATATATACGATGAGTGCAGTAGGAGGGACTAATACCAGATAAGTCTGATAAAGACCATCCAATAGCTGCCTTGTGTTCTAGGAGGACCTTAGTTAGTTTGCACTCCTGCTCCATGGTTAATTTTGAACTGATGATTACAGGGAGCGTTTCATTTGGTCCCAGGAAAACATACTTGAGTGTATTAGGCAGCACTTTTAGCTCGGGAGTGGATGGGGAAGGATCTGGCATTTCTTGGGACGAGAGTGTCCCAGACGGGTAGGAGAACAAGTTAGGAGGAAGAAACTGGCCTTCAGATTGGCCAAGAAGAGGGGCTTCTTGGATAGATGGATCCAAAAATGAATAGCCCCAGTGAGAAGTATATGGGCTCCAGGTCCCAGTGTGGATTTGTAAATCCGCCTGATTTGGCGGGGAAGAAAGGGCAATTCGGTCTTCATGAGTATGGACCGACAGTGAGTAGCCCGGATATGACTCAGACCACGAGGTATGGGAAGCGGAGAAAACCTCGTCAGAAGTCTGGCCAGGAGAAGGTACTGGACAAGGGAGGGATTGGGGAATGTCACAGTATGCATTGGTCAGGCAGTTATCAGTGTTTATAGGTAATCCGCAGCAGTCCGAATAGGTCCCAATTAGTCCGATACACGCGCTGACGGCCATGTCCTCGTCAGACGTGTCATCCTCAATGCAATCGCAATCAAAGTTCTTGGCTGCCTTGAATATGTTAAGCTTGAGCTTCTCAGATCCAACGGCAATCTCAATACAGCCCGACTCGCAGTCGATGTGGGCGCGGGCTGTGGCCAAGAAAGGTCGACCGAGGATGATCGGACAATCAGAAAGTGAACTAGGAACTTCCATATCTAAAATAAGAAAGTCAACAGGAAAACAGAGACTGTTGACCCTAACCACCACGTCTTCCACCACACCCTTCGGGATTTTGACAGAACGATCTGCCAACTGTAACGTGACAGGGGTGGGTTTCAGATTTCCCAAGGAAAATTTTTTGAGCATGATGGTCGGTATGAGATTGATGGAAGATCCTAGATCAAGCAAGGCACGGTTAAAACTGCAGCCTTGGATGCTACAGGAAATCAGTGGTGTGCCCGGATCTTTCTGCTTCGGTGGTAAGTTTGACAGTATAGCACAACTCGCATGAGGCGAGAGAACCACCGGATTCTTAGTCTTCTTTGACTGTCACCTGGGTGTTGTGTAGTCTTTGAAAAATCGAGCGACAGTAGGTATGTGGTCGATTGCCTCGAGCAGGGGTACCTTGATTTCTACATCCCTGAACAAATTACGTAGGTTGTCAAAGGCCTGCGTATTTTTCTTTTTGCCTTTTGGCTCCCTTAGTAGAGCCTCAGGGAATGGGACTGATTCTGGCACAAGTTTTGGTGCATCATCCTCTCGCGAATGCGGTATGCCTCCCGAATGAGAGGGCGAAGAAGAAGATGGGCCAGGATCAGGTCGAGGCAGATCGACGGTCTGCTTACCGCTCCTCGTAGTGATAGCATTGGACGATGCGGGTCCAGTGGGATCATACGGTGGAGGAGGGTTTGCAATGGGGATATAAGAGTGTGGTGCTGCAGCAGGATTAGCCTGAAATCCTGGTGGAATGCTCGGAGCTTGCAGAACTTGATTAACCTATCCCTGAGAAGGTCGTACCTGTGGTTGAGAACCACGGGGCACGAAACTTCGCGGGTTTAGAACAGGTTGGGCGGGAAGAGTGCCCTGAGATCGAGTCGCCATGCGTAGTTGACTGATCTCGGCGTTCTGCTGCGCCAATTGGTGCTGAAGAGAGGTCATGTTCTCTTCATGGCGCTTTGACATTTCCGTCATCATTCGCATCAATTTGTCAAGAGGGCTTGATGCGTGTTCAGTTTGTGGTACGCAAGGGCCTGATGGCGGATTTGCCATAGGATTAAACTGGACCCTTGGGATGACGGGTGCGGACGGTCGCATTGGTCCACCCGCGGGGTTTTGGCGCTGCGGGTTGTTGGACCATGCGAAGTTCGGATGATTACGCCACCCTGGGTTATAAGTGGCAGAGAACGGGTTGTTCCCCAGGGCGCAAGCATCTTCTATGCCAGAAGACGCGTCCGCATGTAGATATGCGTCTGAGCACAAGGAGGCTTGGTCCTCCGTGTCGAAATACTGGCTCGCAGAAACTAGTTCCACATGACTTACCAAGTCGCTTGGCGCGACACTCGGTAAGGAAGGTCTAACGGGGTTTCTCGGGATAAGCCTGGTATTAGAAGAACTTGGATTGTGACGAAGTGGTGAAGAGGTGGTGTTTGCCATAGATCGGGCGAGGTTGGCCAGAAGCTCGTCCAGCTTCTTGTGCACGACGGAGACTTCATCCAGTTTTTGTGCAATAAGGCTTAAATCAGTGGATGAATGGGAGGGTCCCGTGTCAACTTCGTGGACATTTCGGGGCTGGCTGGTACGATTAAAGGCGACAATGGAAGCATTGTTCATCGAGTTTTCACTCATATTTTCAAACAGCTCGAATGCTCCATTCTCGTCTTTATTCATAAAGTTCCCTCCGCAGGAAGCGTCTGCAATCTGGTTCAAAGTCTCATTTAGCCCATAGTAGAAAATCTGGGCTATATGCCACTTAGGCAGACCGTGGTGTGGACACTTCCTGAGGAGGTCGTTATACCTCTCCCATGCCTCATGAAATTGTTCGCCGTTTTGTTGCGTAAATGAAGTGATAGCACGGCGAAGCGCATTGGTCCGCCCGATTGGGAAGAACTTCTTGAGAAACGCTGTTCGCATTTCTTCCCAAGAGTGGATGGTTCTCCCAAGGGTGCGTAACCATTGCGACGCTTTATCCCGTAATGAAAACGGGAACATCTTCATGAGGACTATAGATAACCCGACATTTCTTGGTTTAACGGTTTCAGCAAGTCAGGTTAGGTCTTCCAAGTGGAGAAATGGGTCTTCACTTGCAAGACCATGAAAGTGAAAATTGATTAGGCCAATTATGTTTGGTTTTAATTCAAAGTCGTCCCCGCCCATGGGGACCCGAATTTGTCCTATGGTCTCTGTAGCAGCGGGATTCTGATAAGAGCTAAGAGACCTAGGCTCCTCCCGTTCGGGAGGGTTCTGCATTTCCTCCAATGTTTCCCGAATGGCTTCGATTTTCTCATTATACATTTCCATTTGGGCTTGGAGGCAGGTTATGGGATCTAAGGCTCCACCACCTGGTGGGTTCTGAGGGCGGTTTCCTCCCTCGGGATTTGGGGGTGGGCGTGCAGCCATGTTTGTGGAGGAGGAGGACGATTCGACTTGTTTTCTAGATTTATCAGTCAATTCAAATAGTTCAGGGTTTTGTGACCTCCTCCCAAACATGCACTACCGCAGGAAGAATTGGGGAGATGAGAAGGGAAAAGGGATGAGAGAAATGATGCCGCAAAGGTACACTTGATTACAAATCAATACAGTCAAGTCCCTAACCTCTACAGTGTGCCCTTAGACCTAAAGATCTAAGTTACCTACTATCACGAACAACGGAACCGAATGCGAGCACCGCGGAACCACCGGGCCAGATTGAAAGGCCGTTTGCCCCAGTCTTAGACACCCGATAGCACGCGGGAACTCTTACCAGCACGTAGTCGCTACACACAGGTAGTTAGACCTCCAATCCTTAGTAAGGGTCAAGTTACTACCAATTTTAATTAGAGGCTTAGGGTCAAGTGCTTTTGGAATGTGAAGGGCGTTGTTTACGGGTAATGCCCAAGTGATTGCTTTTAAGAGTGTGTAAGAACAAGCATGCAACGGGGAAATCTCCCCGAATTGAAGTTTTTATTGGCGAATGGTTTTTAGAGTTCAGCCTTAAGTAGTATGAATTTTAGGGTTTTGCTGAATTACCGATTCAACCAATCTTCGGGTTTTTGCAAAAATACAGGTTTTCCTTCTAAAACCCAAGAAACCCTTCTTCAATTATCAGTTAGTTAATGCATGCTTAAAATGCAATGGGCTACCCTAAATGGAGATTTCTAAGTGTGGATGCAGGAATCAGTTTTATATCAATGTGACAGGGAGCCAAAGCACTTCAATTCAAGTGCTCCCAATCACTAGAAATGATTTCCACACACAAGGCTTCAACCAAAAGATAAAGAAAATAAAATTGTTGGGGTTGAAGTATTCAGGATCGAATCACAGGCAAGTTTGAAAAGTCGTGGTGGGTTTGGAATCAACTCAATTCCAAGTCTCCCCACCAAAAATGTGATCCTGAATTAAAGATAAGTGAGGCAAAAGAGGGATACAAGCAATCTTTTTCTTTGCCTCAAAGAATACTTCCCACGGCGAAAAATCTAAGAATCAAGATTCTCGGATTTTCGCTATGCGAAGTAAGGCGGGAAATCCCAGGACAGTGGGAGTGAAGACAACCAATCAATCAAGTGAATTTTAATCCACTTGCCCTCAAGAAATCCCAAGAAGTTTTTCTAGTTTTTAGTTTTTAAATTTTTTTTTTTTTTTTTTGTGTGGTGGCAAGTTAATCCTAATTTGTTGAGAAAAGAAAACCTACTTGTTCGGTAACGTGTGCGAAGCTCCAATGCGGTGTCGTCGTCTTCACGTTCTCGTTCCCGCCTTAGATTTGCCCTCGTTCCCGACTTCGTCTGCTTTCCTTCTCCTTCCACCAAGTTCACCTGCACACCAAAAAGCAACAATACCCGTGAAGAGAGAAGAGACAAATTAAAGGAATTAGATAGAAACTTACTCGAATGCGCACGTCCCCGGCAACGGCGCCAGAAAAGTCATGATGGTCGGCCCGGATGGGTTGTTAATATGATGATTTTATCGTTGAAATATATATAGTGGTTAACCTAATTTGAACCTAACCATCTCTTTACAGAAATTTTTAACCTGGCCTACTTGATTTTATCTTGTCGCTTTTAGGCCCAGGGTCGAACTCAGGGAAGTGGGGTTCAAGTCGAGTTCCTACGTTGTCCTTAAAACGCGTCTCTTCCGTTCGTTTATTGTGTTTTTGGTATTTTTCTTATTTAGGTTTTTTTCTGGTAATCCTTGTTCTTGAGGCACACCCTCAAAATTGTGTCCTTGGCTTTTAGCCAAAATAGAGTTCCAAAACACGCCTTGCTACTCGCAAGACGGGGTACCTGCAAATCAAAGATTATCTTTTCACTTTTATACCTTTTTTTATCTTTTTACTAAGAAGGAAGATAACAGATAGAAAGTAAATATAGTAGCTATAGATATATATTTATATGTAGTATATATATAAAGGGGTGGGGGTGGAGGTGACGATGGAGTGTAGCACTATGTCGAGTCAGTTGACGTCTAGAGAGACGCAACCAACACGACTATGTGCCGCGTGGAGTGTGGATGGAGGATGGATGATGTATGGGACCACGCTTTTTTTGTACGCGTGTATCAGGGAATATCAGCAACTGGTGCAGATATCCCCGCGATACAGCGTATAATAAATAACATGAAAGTATATGTACATATGTATGTATATAAGTAAATATATCTATATATATATATATAAATATATAGTTATATATGTATAGATATATATATATAGATATATATGTGTATATATATGTATATAAGTATATATATATATTACTATATATATGTATATATATATATGTATATAAGTATATATGTATCTAGATATATATATATATGTGTGTATATATATAAGTATATAGATATGTATATATATATATGTATATAAGTATATATGTATATATATATAAGTATATGTATAAGTATATAGATATATATATACGTGTATATATATATATATAGAGATATATTATATATATATGTATGTATACATAACTATATAGATATACTATGTATATAAGTATATATATATAATAGATATATGTATGTATATATATATATATGTATGTATATATATGTTACTATGTATAACTATACGTATAGTGTAAGTGTGTGTGTGGGTGTGTGTGTGTGTCGGTGAAGATGTGTGTGTGTTGGTGTAGTGTGTGTCTGTGAGTGAGTGAAAAAGAGAGAGAATACGTGAGAGAGAGAGAGCGGGAGAGAGAGAGAATACGTGAGAGAGAGAGAGCGGGAGAGAGAGAGAATACGTGAGAGAGAGAGCGGGAGAGAGAGATCAGCAGAGAGAGAGAGAGCGGGCTGGAGAGATCGAGAGCGCGGACAATGGCAGCGAGTTAAGTCGTCTGCTCGCGGTGGCGGACGTCTGAAGACGGCGGGTGCGGGCGCGCCTTCGCGTAGGGTTCTGCAGGCCTGCGCGAAGGCGACGGGCGGGCGAAGGCGTGGAGGAGCGAGCGTGGAGGAGGTCTGCAGTGGTCGCGGAGGGTCGCGGAGGAGGACAGGGGGCGGCGCGAGGCCGTAGCCGGCCGCTGCAGTGCGCGCGGCGGACGGCTACAGGTGCAACTGCGAGGCGGACAGAACGGAGACGGAGGCGGGGAACGGGCCTGCAGGCGTGCGCGGAGGGTTGCGCGCCTGCGGGGAAGGTCGCGGAGGAGGCGGGGGGTGCTGCTGCTGCTGCTGTCGCCGCGGTTTAGCTGCTGCTGCTGCTGCTTCAAGCTTCGGAGCTTGAAGCGGCAGCAATGGCGTGGAGACGAATACGAAGAGAAAAGAAAACACCACGCCCACCGGCTCGTTGAAGAGCTGGGCGGTGGTGCTCCCACTGTGGTGGTGTGCACCACAGTGGGTTCTCCTGCTCGCCGGGTGCCTCCTCGACGGAGGGCCGACGTATGGGAGGGGAAAGCGGTGGAGAAGATGGCTGCGGGTTTTTTCAGTAGCTGCAGCAGCTACCCTTGCGAGGATGAAGCTGCAGCTACTTATAGAGGAGGGGAGAGTGGCGTGCCAGCTGCAGCAGGGAGAGGGTGTGCGAGTTGCAGCTATAGGGAGCGGCGTTGGCAGGGAGACGTGATGGGAAGAAGTGCAGCGTGGCTGCTGCATGCAGCTGCGGGAAGAGTGCAGCCGCGGGAAGGATGCAGCCGCGGGAAGGAGAGAAAAGAAGAAATCAAGAGGAAAAATAAAAAGAGGGTGATTTTGCAAGGAGGCACTTGAAGAAAAATGTAACTATGTAGGCGATTGTTTCACTCCTCTTCCTCTCTTGATTAAATGCATGCATGCAAGTGTTTTTACAAATGCGATTACAGGATCCTATTATGCAATGTTAATGCTAGAAAATAGCACAAGAAGGCGTTATTACAAGCGTGTTTTGAGGTGCAAACATTACACACCTTTTCTCTCAAAGCCGCCTTGTTAACCAGGTCGCCAAGTGGGTTTTCTCTGAGAGTCTCATCACTCCTATTGACCCAAACCACTTCTTTCAGATCATCAAGTCCCCTAATAGCTCCCCTAGAACCTGCATCCTCAAAAGCCTCATTAGCTTCATCTGGTTTAATGTGTGGTGGTTTCGTAATAAGCTAAGAAATGATCTAATCTGCTTTAATTATATTCCCATTGTTCTTACTAAAAATTGGTATAAATTTAACTTATCTGTTTTGATTCATCAACAACACCTTAAATCTCTTATTGTTAGCTAGGTCAGACCTTCTGTGGGGGTTAAGATTAATATTGTTGTTCAGAGAAGTGAAGACTGCTATCTTCTAGCTTGGGTCGCGAGAAATACTATCGAGGATTTCCTTTTGAGTGTTAATTACAGGCTCAAGGCTAGGTCTAAGGAGTTGGTTATCCTTAATGCCGTCAGCCATGTCCTTAATACTATTTATCAAATTTCTGAAGTTCAATTAGAATGTGAATCTACTCTCTTGTATTTCTAGTGGATAGGAAAAGTTCCGATGAATTGGGCAGCTAGGGCTGATTACAGGGAGGTTCTCAAGCATAAGGATAAGATTCTCTTGCTTTCCTTCATATACCCTACTGTGAATGCTCTTGCGTATGCAATTGCTGATTTAGCGATGTTAAGAACGAGGCATCAGACGGGCTTTTAAGACGTCTGGGAAGTGTCCCAGACATCTGGTAATCAATTTTTACGGCGTACGAGGTTGCGTCTGCGCGCCTACGTGCGCAGATTGCACCCGCCGCTCTCGCCCCTCTTTTTCTCTCTCTCCTCCTGTAGGCGCACAGCTCTTTCTCTCTCTCCCCGCGTGGCCTTATAAGGATGCCCTCGCCCTCTCCCTCACCCTCATCTCCCCCGCCTTCCTCTTCTCTTTCTCCCTGCCAGTGCGAGAGTGCGAGCGAGCGAGCGGCGGCAGCAGTGGCCGCGGCGAGTGTGCGAGAGGGGGTTTTGCGAGAAGAAGAAGACGCTCGACCGTGAGGGCTCGAGCTTGCCGGGGCAGCTAGAGCCAGCTGACGGGGGAGCAGCGGGCGTGGAGTGTCGCAGAGGGGCTGCTGCAGCTCGGGTAGTAGGCGGACGGGGTGCGGCGCGGCCGTGCGTCGTGGGTGGAGAGCGAGTCGGGCTCTGATTCTGGAAACTTTTCCAGAATCAGACGTCTGGGCTTACGACCAAACGACGATGAAGACATCTGGAGGACTGTCCAGATGTCTGACAGGTTCTGCTCGGGAGGGTGCGAGGACTCGTCATCCCACGTGAATCGGACGTCTGGCCACAGTGCCAGACGACGGAGAGGACTTCCAGATGTCCTGGGTGACCATCGAACGTCTGGGAACTGGGGTTAGACGTTCCAGTAGGCTTCTGGACGTCTGAAGGACTACACAGAGCGAAGGACCCCGTACCATTGCAGTCTTGGGGGTTGCGAAGGCGCGCGGGATTGCCGACCACGCCCCCAGTACTCTCGTTGTAGCTGGTAGAGTGGCTTTTAATTTATTTAGCATAATTTGTTACAATTGTAGAACAATTAATAGAGTCTAGGGTATTGCATGAACCCTAGGACTGAGAAACTAGATTGAATGATAGATCCTAGGGTATTGCATGAATCCTAAGACTGGAAAACTAGATTGAATGATAGATCCTAGGGTACGGCATGAATCCTAGGACTGGAAAACTAGTGGAATATATATATATATTGTAGTCTTGGAAAAGTGGAAAAGAAATTAATAACTGCCTATTATGAATGAATAAATATGATTAAGAATATGGGTTGTATGAACGTAAGACTGGAACAGTGAAACCTACAATGGCCAAACAAAAAGAATACGAACCCTACGGGGAATTAGGAGTAGAACTCCTGGAAAGAGAATAGAATGGAACTGAGAAAGTGAAACATGGAAGTGTGTTGTCTCTTGGGTACGTGGTACCAAAGAGAGCACACATTACCTCTTAGTGTAGAGGGGAGCTTTCCGCCCTCAGGTTGAGACCGGGGTGGGTTTGGCCACTGTACACCGACTTGCTGGCCCTCACGTAAGCAGTACCGAGGAGAGCTACTAGTGTAGGGAGAGCACTAGCTACCCCACGGGCCCCGGGGTTCTGCTAGCCTCCTACACCGACTTATTAGGCCCACTGGGCAAACCAGGGTAGTCAGGCGAGGGTGCGCGGACTGTGGAGGGGTTGGACCCCTGTTACTGAGAGGGCTCTGCCCTATACTGGTTCCGTGCTGTGTTTTGAGCACACCCATTAACGGAAAAGACTGACCGCGTGCCAATATAGGGTAGCTACCCGTGCGCTTATCGCGCATGCCGTAGTCACCGTTACGTCTGTCAGCGACCTTGGGGTAGTTGACTGAGGGTAGGACCACCACGGGAGACTCTCCCGGCCAGGAGAGCACCACGTGTTACTTCTACTTTTTGGAAAAGACTGCAATCAAGATCGTTCCCACGAGGAACATTCGAGATCAAGTGAAGGATCTGAGAAATAAATAAATCGTTAAATAGTAGAAAGATGTAAATAAAGAAAGTAAAAATATAACAGCTACTGTACACTCTACTGCTTCTTTAGCTTTTAGTTGCCACTCTACTCAGCGTTTCGCTGACGTGTTACACTCATTACTTTTCAGGACCAGGTGTTGAGCAGCCAGGGTCAGCGACTGCAGAGGACGCTGGGCCTAGTAGGGTCCAGTAGAGTTACCCGCATTTCTTTTTGTACTTTTCTTCCACTGTAGTGAGTAGTTTCCTTGTTACTCCTTGTACTTCTTTATTGTAAGCTTCATGTTATGTACATATTTGTTGTTCTACTGTTGTGGTGGTGTATACTGTAGTAGTTCCTTTTCTTACTGCTGTATTTTGTTACTGCTAGTTATATTCATGCTGAATGTGGTTTATTTTACTGCTCTTTTGGTTACTTCCTCGTTGGATGACTAGGTCTTGGGATTAGTCGAGTCAGTCCGATTCTCGTGTCTCGTAGGGACTCGGGAATCGGGTCGTTACAAGTGGGAAGTGATTGGCAGCTCTACAACAATCCTGTGGATCTCAACAAGTGTATCCAAGGCATTATTAGGCTTATTAAGCTTTAGTTTCCCTATGTGATTTGCTGACCTTTTGTTTTTCTATTGGTCCTGTTGTTGTTCTCCTTATTGTACTAGGCTACGAGTCGTGGTCCCTCTTTTTGTGTACCTGGCAGGTTTTGGTTTGGTCCCCCTGCCATTTTGTTGCCTCCAGGGAGTGGGGATCAATAAGATTGGCTCCTATATTTGCTATAAAAAGAAAAACCAGATTTTATCGTTAAATTCATTCAAATCACAACTTTGACAGTTCATGCATTTCAAGTAGCTAACAATATATGATTACATGGTTTACAAGACATTCAAAATAGATTGAAAGCCCATAATAGTACATGAATGCTTATAATATGAAACTCCATCATTACAAAACATGAGCAACTCATTTAGACCCTCAACTTCACTCAAAATATCGAAATCAACAAATGACAGTGGCTGCTTACAGATTACAGTAGCAACTACTACTCATTAAAATTAGCAGCTACTGTTGCTGATGCTGTTGTCTAATTCAGCAGCTGACTATTGCTCCTTTGCTACTATCTAATTTCAGCAGCTCATTGCTGCTGATAAGATGAAATCATCAGTGCACAATGCTGCTGCTATGTTATGTTGATCTAACAGCCACTACTGTAGGTTTTGTTCAAATGTTGCAAATGATTAAGCAGTAATGCTACTACAGGTCATTAAGTAATAAGACCGGACGGTAGTTAATTTAGAGGATTCAATCAAACCTTCTCAAGTCAGATTTGAATCAAAACTAATTAGATTCAAATCTTGATGATCATATCCTCCCAAATCATTTGAAAATAGTAATCCAATATCCACAGATAAACTTGATCAACAATAGATCAGAGCATCTACACACCTACTGCTCAGCTCTATGCAAACTGATCCCAACTTTAAAAATTCAAATTCCTTAATTGTAGAACCTCTAAATAGATTCTGAAATCCATTTAAAATCCTTTTACACAATGATAAACTCTAGCACCTTCATTTAAAACTTGGAAATCAGAATAAAAATCTATTTGATCAGAAATCATGTTACCCCTGATTGGAATTTTTCTGTGGATTCACCTAGGTGATATGAACACCAAGAGCTCCTAAACACTATTAATTAGTGTTTAGAACCTCAGGTAATCCTAGAAAACCAAATGGGTCATTGTTAAGGCTCATTTAGATGAATATGAAATTCCTTGGCTAAACTACCCAAAATACAACTCAAATTGGGCTTATGCTAATATGAAAATTAAAACTAAATCAAAACACCTTAGACTCATTGCATTGCACCCAATTGAGTAAAATAAAAACTTAAATCACTCGATTGAATCCATTACAAATCAATTGACTCCAAATCTTGCAATTGAGCTTAAAATCCAAATACAAATCAATCAAGCAAATCCGATACAATTGAATCTAGATCGAGGGTGTCTTTGTGAATAGATGGAGTGAATGGGAGACCCCCCAGGTGAATTTTAGACTCAAATTTAGATCTAAGAGCTGAAGCTTTCAGATCTGAATTAGGCATTGATGGAGGGGTGAAGTGTAGTTTAAAACATCGAGGGAAGAACATAATTGTGATTGTGAGATGGAGAGGGTGTTGTATGGTCCATGAGTGAAAGTGAATCCATCTCCTTTGATCTGAATTGATCATAGGAGGTGGATTGACATTATATTAATCTACTCCTATCTAACTACACAAATAGTGAATTTGCTAGCTAACTCTACTCTAATTGATCTACATTATACTATCACTACAACTATCCTAGAAAGTAGGAAATTCTACTCTAATTGGAGGAATGGGTTGTTATTTCAACCCCTCATAAATAATATTTTAATGATTTTACAAAATAAAGAAAAAGAAATAAAATATAGAAATAGCATATTTTTCTCTGTCATGACATAATTGCAGGTCTCGTGGATTTTCCAAAACAGATGATTAGGAGCGTGAAGACGCATCTTGTTATAAGTCTTAGGCATTTTTATGTACGCATTCAAAAGGTTGTAATCTTCTTTTTATTGAGTCTAGAGATATTGTAAAAAGGCCCCAAAGATAACATATACATATCTAACTTAGGCTCTCTACACTTAGTTAAAAGTAAAAACAAAAACCTAACACAAAACACATATCAGACGTCCAACACACATGTCAGACATCTGATATTCAACTTTAAGATATCTAATCATGATTACAGACATCCAATTTCCTATAGTCTTGCCTCCGCATTCTGAACATTTAGGCTCCAGTAGATGCAACCTTCAATTAGACATCGATAGGCTTATACAGATGTCCAATACATACCTCAGACGTCCTTAAACCAACCATTAGACTCCAATTAATTTTTCCTTCATCATTCTTTAATTCTAACTGTTAGATACACTTTTAGACGTCTGGACATGTCTCCAGATGTCCAATCATGGACCGGTAGCCCCTTCCTCTACGGAGATTTATCAGAAATCAAATCTCTCCTTTTTGACTTCCTAAGGAAGATATTAATCTCTTTCCAGACGTCTAGATCACTAATCAAATGTCCAAACTAACGTCTGATACTTAAAATCTAAAACCCTGTTTAGATCTAATTAAAACAGTAACAAACCCGCCTATAATTAGATGTCCAATTTTATTACCAAACGTCTTATAATAGCATATCAAACGTGCACCTAAAACCATGTTTCGATCCAATGAAAATAGTAAGTTTGACCCATAAAATCAAACGTCTATAATTATAGTCAGTCGTCTTATAAGACTTCTCACCCAAAAATTAGACGTCTGATTCTGCTGTCAAGATCATAATTACCCTGATCTGAGTTAGATTTCGTCCTAATCTCTTAGGACTTGCCTCCAACGGCTAGAAGCCCTCTCTTAAGCCTTCTTAATGGTTCTAAGCTTGCCTATAAATACACTATAACCCTTCTTAGGCAAAACACACCTCTTGAGATATAATTCACTTAGATTATCACTTGCTCATTACTTCCTTTGCCCTTGTGTTGTGCAATCATTCTATTTGGGGCAAACCAACACTCCCACTGTGCTACATATTTTCTTCTTCAGGGAGTTTCCTTCACCTTTAGTAGATAAGAAAAGTATTCATATTTTGGGGTGCTCTATAAGGTGTATTTTACTTTTCATTTTACTTGTTGTAGTTGGGTATCTAGCCTGTCGAATCCCCGTCTCTTCATTGTGAAGGGAGAAACCTTCGTTTAGGGATCGGAGGTGGGATTTGTATTTTAGGTACACTACCCTCATTAAAGTAGTGTGGTTAGTGGATTGATCACTTTGTGATCGTAAATCCTAAGTCAAGGGATTGGCCTAGGTGGTGGTTTTCACCTGATTTGGGTTTCCACCTAAAAAATCTTGTGCCTCTTTTTTATGATTGTATTTCATCTTGCAATTATTTTTTTAAAATTCACTATTCACCCCCCCTCTCGTGCAATTTCACACTACAAATATCCTAGAAAGCAGGAAATTCTACTCTAATTGGAGGAATGGGTTGCCTGGATCCATAGCAGGTTGTTGTGGCAACGAAGGGAGATGCAAGGATCTCCAGCTGAAGAATGAGGTCCTTGAGTTGCACCTGGTCACTACAACGATGAATCGGAGGGGGAGACACCGCCCCTGTCACCGACAGTCGATGAAGGAGGAAGAGAAGCTGGAGACATGGACGAAGGGATCGACTCAAAGGGGAAGTGAATCGATGGGGGCCATGCGAGCTCATGGACAATGTTTAAGTAAGGAAGTGATCTGGGCACCAGAGAGTATGATTAAGCGAGGTTAGGTCTAACAGTGGGGATGAGAAGGATGATGCGTGGAAAGTCTTATACCAAAAAACCAGTCATTGGATGGGATCTAGGTGAGGCAACGGAGCTTCGCATGGAGGTGTGCAATGGATAGAGATGATCCACCATTGATCAATGAGGAAGAGGATCAACAGCAACTGTAGCTCATGTTCTTCACAAGCTACAGTGCCTCGTGAAGCAACAGGTCTGTTAGGCAATTTGCATTATGCCCACAAAGGTGAAACAATGGAATATTTGCAAGAAGAATCCATTAGTGAAAAGAACCATAACCAAGTGGTCCCTTAAGACTTACAAAAAGGGCCTTACGAGTTGCAAGAAGGCCCTTGTGACTTTTTAGCCTTAGAGAATGTTAATGCATGAAGGACCTAAGTGTAATGAGATGGTTTTAAGATCCTATTGATGTCCAAATGCAACCAAGCTTTTATGATAGCTTAATTGAACATTTTAGAACATGATTTCACTCTTGATTTGAACTTTTGAACCCAAAAATGTATTCAATTTGCAATTGATCATCCATTTGTATTTATGAATAGAATATCTCATTAATTGACCTAATTATGCATTTTTAACCCAAATTTGATGTTTTAGGTCATTTCTATTAATTCTCACACTTAACCCATTTATTGTGTTAATTAGATAGTGTTTAACCTAATTTTTAGCTTAACTTGGGCATTTTAACTATGATGAGCCATACCTCATCAAGTTGCAATACAGCTTCATTTTTTTTTGAAAAAATAAAAATTACCAGTTCTTGCAATACAGTTTCTCATACCATTTTCTTATAATACATTTTGTATTGTCTTACAAATGTACTTGTCTTGTATAGTTTGTATTATAGAGGTTGTTAGCTTGTAATACAATCGTGAAGATACAATTATAAAGATACATTTGCAATATGACTCTTAAGATACCCTTGTAATATAACTCCAAAGATAGTTATTTTCTTGTAATACAACTATGAAGATACAACTCTAAAGATACACTTTGTAATACAACTCTGAAGAAGATTGTTTGCTTGTAATACAACTCAAAAGATACAAATTTAAAGATATACATTTGTAATACAACTTTGAAGATAGTTGTTTACTTATAATACAACTCGAAAGATTAATTGCACAGCAATCATAGGTCTTAATTGACCTAAATTAGGCTAGAACTTAGCATAAGCTAGTATAATTCATGCATGCATGAGCATTATTTGCATCCTTACTGCTTTCCTTTAGCTATGCATGAAATAATGATATAATGTACTAATTAAGTGCATTATATAAATTGCAGGTAATAAGAAGCTCAGGAGCTGGATCTGAAGCTGGTGCTGCATCAGAACCGAAGTGGAAGACCTTAGAATAAATGTAGTAGAGAAATAATGTAAGGGTTGAGGTATGTTGCTTTACTAGGTAAGAATAAGGCAGAGTAAATTATGAAGAACTTAGGTTCATTCCTAGCCCTAGGATAGCTCTAGAAGCCTTCCTAAGCCTTAGCCACCTTTAGATTAGGTCACCATAGCCTAGGAAGCCTCAAAACCCTAGTTCCAACCCTTATCTAGATGTCCAGATAGGTTATTGGATGTCTAAGATCCTTAGCCACAACCTGCACACCTTAAACATATGTCTGCAGTGTTATTGGACGTCCAAACACTTGGTCAGACATCCAATTTCTGCAGAATACCCAAGACAGAACCCTGATTCCCTCCTGACTCAAATTGGATGTCCAGACAAGAGGTCTGGACTTCTTATTTTTGAGTATAATTCATCTGACACTCTTATCGGACATCTAGAACTACTCTCCAATTCCTGTTTTGGAATTCAAGCGTAGATCTTGAGTTCCTATGTCCCTAAACCCAATTTCAACCCCCTTGGAACCTATAATAAAGTACCCTAAGACTAGTACACCACCTCTAGACCTTTTTAAGAGCCTAATTAGGTTCTCACTAAGCCTAATTGACTTGGATCATAGTCAATTACAATTTCCTAGTCAATTGGACTCATAGAGTCCAATTAAGCTCAGATCTCAACCCACACAAGTCCAATTGGACTCAGTGAGAGTCCAATTGATCTAAGCCCAACTTAATTGAGTTATTTCACTCTCAATTAAGTTCACACCCACTCAATTAAACTTATGTTAGGTTTAATTACACTTCCTCCTCCTTAGCAAATTAGGGTTTGCAACCCTAATTTGAGACCTACACTAACCCAAACCCCTTAGGACCTAACCTAGACCACTTAGCCACCTAGGTCATGCCTACACACACACACACCCACCTAGAGTTCTCTAGAACTCTCTTCAAGGTGGTGCCACTCCTGGTTGCTAAAATTAGCAACCAAGAGCCATTCAATTTTTAGATCCACAAATTGTGGATCTAAAAACCACCTCCAAGGCCCTTGGACGGCCACACTTGGAGCTCTCTTTAGAGAGTTCCACACCTCTCTAGAGAGCCTCCCTTAGGTCTATAAAAAGACCTAAGGGGTGGCCATTTGCACCCATTCAAGGTTGGCTCCATTATTCCACTTTCCATTAGCATAGCTCCACCTTCACACCTCCACCTCCACGAGTTCCCACCATGGCCATCAGCACCTCCATGCCAAGAGCTTGGATCACCTCCTCCTCACCTCTCCAAGGGCCGACCTAACCCCCATTGGACACCCCTTTTTCTCTCGCTTCCTCCACTCAAAGGCCATCGGAGACAACCTCTAAATGCCCTTCCTTCTGTTAGATAAGTAGAGCGTAGTTCTTCATAGTTTTTCTTGCTTTATTTTATGCTTAGTAGTGTAGCTCCATATTTCTCCCTCAATGATGCATGCGTAATTCCCCCATAGATTCATGTATGTAGTCATTTTCTACTAGTCAGTAGTTTGTTTTCAAGCATTCCTATATAAGCTTTCCTCTAGCCTTGTGCTATAACCTCCATCATGCAATCAATGAAAAATCTTTGAGTTATTTATATATCTATGTGTTGAAAAATCACCATGTGCTTGCTTGCAAGACTTTATTGTGATTAAGTTACCTATGCTTATTTTATACCTTTCTTGCAACTAGCATGTCGGTACTTGAAGATCTAACCATTAATGCATTCTCTGTCAATGGCCATCATTTAACTAGAATCGTGCGTACTGAAACCCATACATTTACATTCGTTATTTACTTAATGCACGTGCACGTGATAAGAGTTAATCATGCAAATGGCAAAACAATGATCTGTAGGTTAGAAACCGACATGTGATTTTAAGTGAGTAGAGCGAACAAGATCGAAATCATTTCCATAACGCCTCCCAGAGACAAACGACCGGGACTCAAAGTCTCATTATTTTAGAAACATTTTTTTGAGCAAGGGTTTCGCACAGCTATACTACGAATGACATATTTCAAAACATGCACGAGAATCGTCCTGTCAAAGATACAATTGTTATACAAGTCTTTGATTCATTTTTTACTATAGTACAACTTTTTTTTTTTAATCATATATAAGTAATACAACCATTTTATTTTTGTATATGATCCTTTTTCAGACAATGACTCATCAAGTTTAGAGCCTTACCTCAATGATGAAGTATGTGCTACCTCTTGTTTGCCTCAATGATAAAGTATATAAAGAACTTGTTATTTTATTTTTTTGCACTAACCATTATTTATCTTATACTTTCGGATGACAAAGAAGCAATCATTAATGTTAATGAATTTGATATGGACTTGTCATCTCAAGTTGATCATGGTGATCTAGTATCCAAGGTCAGCATGACTTTTGACTTTATTGTGAAAGCCAAAATTTTTTATGAGCACTGCACGATTGCTTGTGGATTCAACATGCCTAGAAGTAGCACAAAGTTTTCCATTGATAGGTTCACAAAACAAATGCAGCTCTCATACAAGAAGTTTGTATGCTATTTGGAAGGATTTTTTGAAAGATCTCTCAATGTTTTAACAAGCAAGAACATGTCTTTTTTTGACTCATTCTCGAAATCCATGTCGCCATCTAAGAGAAATTTAAAGAAAAATTGTGACATAATTAGGATCGATTGCATGACTAAATTGACAATTGAGATGAACTTCTTTACTAACAAGTGGGAGGTGCAAAAATTTGTTAATGTGCATAGTCAGTCGATGTCATCCTCTAGTAAGAAGAGGTACCTCATGCTAATCAAGAAGCTTACTGATCACACAAAAGTACTCCTGAAATAGAGTCTAATGTGGACAGGGCACAAATAAATAGTAGCACAAGTAGATAGAATATTTGTAGAAGTATGGAGCCATTGATGAGAGGGTTGCAAGCATCGAGAGGGATATATACAATTTAAAAAGGGATGAGAGGAGAAAATTACCAGCTACGATGCAAAAATGTTGACAGATCATTTCTAGTTTTGCAAATCCACTACTTTAGACTTCTTATACGTGGCTGATGACAATCAATATATGCTTGACTCATTGTATGTGGGTGAACCCTATGTCGCTATAGGATTATAAATTATTTAGTGACGTATTATCCTTTGATATAAACTATAACATTAATAATTACAAACTAATATTTGCAACCTTATGCAACGTCCATGGGAAAAGGAACAAGGGTAGGAGTGACACATGCCCTCTTAACCCATGTGTAATTTAGATAAAAGGTGAGGTTCCTTATGAAAATTATCCAATACAAATAAATACAAAGGAAAAATGCCCTTGTTCTATTGACCATGGAAAAATTCTTTTTGTGTGCTTGCAATAGTTTAGTTGCTAATCAACAAATAAAATCAAGAATAATCGCACAAGAACATTCAATACAACTGTACATGAGATTTTTAGGTGGAAATCTAATCCGGGTAAAAACCATCACCTAGGTTTCTTAACTTAGAATTTCTCGATCAACCAAGTCGATCAACTCACTAACATATCACTTAAATGAGGGTGACACAACATCAATTACAACTACACTACTTGAAACGAGGGTAACGTACCTCAAAGACACTCTTCTCTGCGAAGACTATTTTGTTTCTAACAGAAATGAAAATTCGCAACTCGAATACCCAAACAAAAACCAAAAACACAACAACCTATAGAACCCAAAATGATGTAACTAACTTGGCTCCTTGTTGAACGTTTTGAGAGTTGCTACGCTAACGTGTTTGGTTTTTGAAAAACCTGTCGTCGTAGTATGAAAGAGAAGAACTCGTGTTCAACAAATAAAATTTATACCGAAATGGAAATTCCAGGTTGAACACAGGGAGGTGGACGTTTGATTTAAAAACTATGCGTTTATTTTTATTTGTCATGAAGTAATTCAATTGATTAGAACTATCTAACTATTTACAATAAATAAAAGAGAGAGAGAAAGAGAGAATAATACAAACAAAAATCAAAAGAGATATAGAATGCACATGGAATTCATTATCAAAAGGATTGTTCATTACACTAAATATCACGACGAGAAAGTGGGAAAATGATTACACTAGAAAGTAGTAAATCTATTCTAGAAAGCAGTAAAAAGAATGGGGAGAGAGATATCCTCCTCGATGGCGCTTGGAGGACGAGCCGATGGGACGACGCCTAGAGGAAGGAGGACGAAGCAGGACAAAGGAGGGCGAAGTAGGAAGAACGGGAACGGGGCAGCACGTCGTCGTCATCGCGGGATCCGCTTCCGAAAGGGGACGAAAATTTGACTTTATCTCGCGAGAAGCATCCCAGGTGTGGGACAAGCTTCTCTTGAGCTTTGGAGAGGGAGAGAAGAGAAGGAAGGGATGATAATTTCGTATGGAGGGGGTCTCCTTTTATAGTTGCAAGGAGTGGGGGCAATTGGGTCATTACAACTCTTAAAACATTAATTCAGGACCTTTAGTGACGAATAAAACCGTCGCTACAGGTCTGAACATGGGCGTAGTAGGCGGCGCATTGCGACCGCTCGCTTGCCCACGCGTTCAACGCACACGCACGTCCAGTCGATCTCAGCCGTCCTATTACGAGATCGGACGGCTTCGATCGCGCTACGCCCGCCTCCTCAGCACGTGCCCGCCCACGTACGATACCGCGTCTTCGCCGTTCGATCACGATCCGACGCTCCTCACACCTGCTTGCCCATGGCTAATTTGAGGCTCGCGGGGCTCAACCCCGTGACCTCTGCTTCGCCCACAGCATCCTCTCCGCTGCGCTGTGGAGGAGAGTTTGTCGCGGAGATGATTTTAGCAGCGCGTGCTCATGGTCATTGGATCAAGATCCAACGGCCCAGATCGCACGCTGGATCTTCTTTAGAGAGGCAGCGGCAGTCTTGAGGGCTGGTTGGACGGCTGAGATGCCACCACGTGGCGCCATCTTGGCCGTCCATCTTCTGGATGATGTAGACGGTGCCACGATTGTCAGATTGAGTCGATTTTCACGTCGTTAGGCTGCGATCATCAATCCGAATCCATTCGTAAGGTCGAATTTTTCGTTTGAAGTGCGAATTCACACCATCTTGGCCCTTGATCTTCTAGGGTTCCCCGGTCACTATTTGATGCTACATATGTCTGATTAGGGCGATCTTGTAGTCGTTGAACTCCAATTGTCGCCCTGATCACATCTATATGGTTAGATTTTCGATCCGAGGCCCCGATAAAAAGTTTACCCTGTCCATGGACATAAAAGGAGATAATTAACCTCCATTTTATTCAAACTACTCTAAATGCAAGATGATGCATGTTATGCAATATTTATAGATGCAAGGCAATCCTATGCTTAAGAACATGCATAAATAGACATCTTAAGTAGTGTAAATGTGTTTACATCACTCCTTTAGGCAAAGAGTCTTCCTTGAGATGGAAGTGGCTTTGGTTGCTTGGAGAGTAGCTTAAACACATTGTCAATTTGATTTCACTCAAAGTGTATGTGGATGGAACTATTGGCACTCAATGGTGTAATTCTCTTCTCTTATGTGTATTTAAGCAAGGGAGTGTTCATGGCTATTTATAGAAGTGTTAAGAATACTCTAGATGTACTTAGGGACAATTTATACCCATTGGAGCAATCAATGCTCAAGTTTGTTGGAATAGATTTTTGGAAAAGCCAATAGATCCAATAGTCAGTACAAGCCAATTGGTACCTAGTCGACTGACCTGTACAGAGCTGGTTGATTGACCCAAAGGATAAGTTGATGCCCTTGAATGAGTGAGGGTAGCCAAAGGTGAACCATATTGGTAGGACGACTGACGATCGACTAATGCTATACTAGCTGGTCAATGCCTGGTTGTCTAGTGATAATACTACATTTTACAATGTTAATACTGCCAAAAGGGGTCGGTCTTAAGGGTAAAATGCACAGATGACACATCATAAATAGGAATAGGAGCATTGCATGCATCGCACATTGAGATTGCTTATAGTGCATTATTAATGGCCATTTGTGCAAGTGCATGACAAAACAGGCCTCATACGAGCGATTGAACCACACGAATGGATTCAGAGCGACGAACGAAGTCCAATGAACTCGAAATCAGCCAAATCCGACATCCGGAGCTCCCACAATTGGCCCAAGAAGTTCTAACCGTTGATCTGACGATCAACAGTCATAAGGCTACCACGTGTCAGCATCACCGTGCCCCTCAACCAACCGCACCACACAGTGCAACTCTAAGCAGTCCGATCTTCGATCGGACAGCTGAGAAGCATGCGTCCCACGCTCCTCAACCGCAGCATAACACCATTACCTCCACTGCAGGATGAATCTCGGTCGTTGATCTTCAATCGGACGGCCCCGCCACGCTCCATGCTCGCATGCCTCGCCTCTTCGTCAGTAACATTCGGCCGCACAGCACAGCGGGTCGCACCCCTCTTGCAAAGGCAGCGGCGGGCGTTCGAAACCCCTCGCGCTACCTAAATTGATGCTCACGCGGGTGCGGCCGATTAAGGCAGTAGATCCGCGCGTGGAGGGCAACAATCGCATCACGCGATTCTCCCTCAGATGCAGATGACGAACACGTGCGATGATGTGGCAGCAGCATGCGCCCTAGCATCAATCCACAAGCGCACCCCTCTGCGAGATCTCAGCCGTTCGATCTTCGATCGGATGACCCACAGCGCGTGCACGCGGATCGTGCATGAAGAAGAACAGCTTGCGCACAAGACTATTGGGTAGGGGGCTTCATCGACGCTTTTAGCATGGGTTTAGTGACATCCCAAACGTCGTTAAAGCCCATACTTAAAATAGAAACCTCTTCTTCCTATATAAACCCCTCCCAACCACCCATGTAATTCATTCAATTCACTTAGCAAGTGTTGTAACACCCTCCTAGCCTCCTTTAGCATCTCTTATAGCCAACGGAGTCGACGAGCTGTCGACGGAGCCTCCTTCCACAGCCGTGGCCACCTCGCCATCTCCCCTCTCTCTCTCTTTCTCTCTTTACTCTAGCTTTACCTTCCTTTTGTTTAAGCATTTAGCTATCATTGCATTTGTAAAACTCAAATTGCATGTTTAATATAGTGTTGATGTTGTTCTCCATCGTGATTTGAGTGATTGCAATGATTTAAAAGATTCTAACCCTACTCTCTGTCTCTCTCTCTCACTCATTTTTCTCCCACATCTTCTCGCAAGCAAAAACCTGTTATCTCCGTGACATTAAGTGACAAAGAAAATCCGATTTTCACGCCTCCCTGTGATCGACACTTGAACTCACGTCCGTTTCTTCTTTTAAAATCGACGTTGCAAGCACGAACTATAATGATCCTTTTAAACAAACACGTCTTTAGCACGTAAGTTTTTGACGCCGTTGCTAGGGAGGCAACGGATTTATTTTGTCACTTCCATTTTATATCCATGCTCACATCATCTAATGCAATTTCTCCTTTTACTTGATGGTTGTAGGAACTCGACGCTTGGATGGCGAAGCAGTGCAACTCGTGACGGTAGAGATGGAGTAAGCACAAGGACCGATTGTGAGTAATTCTTCACCCGCGGTTGTTTGCTTGCCTAAAAAAAATCCAAAAATTGTAAAATAAAAAAAAAATTGGCATGGTGCATGATTGCTTGATCCACATCCTCAACACATCACCCAACAAAAAAATATACACTCTAACATTCTTAATGGCCTAACCTTTTTGGAGTGTTCTTCTTTCTTTTTGAGTGGTGTTTGCGAAGCCACCATGAATTGACATGGACCGCACCATTCAACCCTAAAATCAACTCATCTGATAGAAGTTGCATGAACACTAGGATGAGCACTTTAGGGTTTTAGAACCTCTTCACATCAAAGGAAATCTACTCTTACCAATTGTGTGCAAAACTTGGCGTGCCCACTTGCAACTTGTCTGAAAACATTAAGACACGTTAACCCTAAAAAAACACAAAAGTAAGGACAACCATTAAAAGATACCACATCTTAAATCCTTGCTTGAAAATCATGTTTTGATAGGAGCACACACATTGGAATTGGAAAACTAAAAGGCACCACCCCAATCAACGCCTCATCACATAACCCAAGCACAAGCACCATCCTAACCCCATTAAAACATAGTAGACATGCCCTAAGCAAGATTGGGTTAGGTCTCAAGAGGTGTGGTTTTGTTCGCTGGGCACTTGGCTTTCATTTCCTTAATAGAATCTGGTGACTAGGCTGCGGGGAAGTGTCAAACGACCGTAGTTGTGGGGTCTATGGAATCGACGGTGCAAGCCAAAGGAAGAACCTTCCCTGCAATCCCCTCATAATCAACCTAGCCAGATTAGCTTTGGGAAGGGAAGTCCAGTGCTTACGGACTTGATCGCCCCTCTGAAGATTTCTAGGTCCCCTAAGGAATACACTATAAGGACTAGGCTTGTTTGCTTGATTGTGTACACACACTTCTCACATCTGTCGCTCTCTGCATCCCCTCCTGTTCTTCTCTAATGTATGCACGGGAGACGATCACTTCATCCCGAGTTGTTTGCTTTGGGACAGGAATCCAGGAGACCTGACTTTGCTAGAAATATGGCTAGATCTAGAGTAGATGAGGTTGAGGATCAACCCCCACCAAACACAATGGCCATCATCCAGGCGCAGATCAACGCAAACCACCAGCTTCAGCAGCAACAAATCCACACTATTATGGAAGCCATACGTTGGTTGCAGAACCCACAGGGGCAACCACCACCACCTTTTCAAGGCCCACAAGGACAACCACCACTTGATCCACCACCATTCCAGGACCAACCTAGACCCCTCCGCAACTTATGCAACCCTTCCACTATTCGAATCGAGCCACACCTTAGGATCCTCGAAGGGGGAGATGATTTTGAGCTGAAACCAAGCATCCTGAGTCTAATTCAGAGCCACTTCCATGAAAGCTCAAATGAGGACCCCTTCCAGCACCTAGAGGATCTTGACCGAATCGCCCGGACTGTAAAACCTAGGAACATTAGCCTTGACATTATTTTGATTAAGATGTTCCCCTTCTCGCTGAGAGACAAAGCATCTCACTGGCTTAGAACCCTAGGTAGACCCATCACCACCTGGGAAGAACTGAGGCATGCATTCTTAAAAAAATTCTTCCCCATAGGAAAACCAATGCCCTCAGAAGAGCCATTACTACCTTTACACTCCAGGACGAGGAACAGTTCCATGTGGCGTGGGAAAGATTTAATGAACTATTGAGGAAATGCCCACACCACGAAGTACCAAGGTGGTAATTGGCCCAGATCTTCTACCACGGTCTGGACAGCAACCTTCAGACTTCGTCGATGCCTCATGCGGGGGGAACTTCCTAACCAAAGACGAGGAGAGCACGTTTGAGCTCTTTGAGTCTATGAGCGAGAATTGGCTCAACAATGCCTCCATGACCTAGTTTAGCCGATCCAATCAACCCCGTGGTGGGATCTATGAGGTACAAGCAAATTCTGGGACGGTTGACATGGATATCATTGCTAAGAAATTGGATCGAGTGGAATTGGTAGATAAAAAGATAGATGAACTACTGAACCAGACCAGGAACCCGTTACAAACCTTCCCCCTAGCAAAGGGAGCTTATAATGTTGACCTGGTCCAACCACTAAGCCAAATGACCCTGGAACAACCCCTGACCAAGTTCCAAGGAGGGACCTTTGCTCCCTCAACCCTTGTTTACTCTCTTCCCTCCCCCTCGATATCTGCTATCTTTGAAGATGTACAGGCTATCCAAAGTTATTCCAAACCTGACCCTTTCTCCAACACTTACAACACCGACTGACGTAATCACCCAAACTTTGCTTGGACAAACCAGAAACTGCCTCAATTTTAGAACCAGCCCAGGCCAAACCAACAGCCAAACTTGCCCCCTACCAGCAAGGACCACCAGTTATACCCCCATATAATCCAAATAGGATGGCCTCTCCCCCACAAAATCAAATGGACACCCTAATAAAAATGATGGCTGAAATGAACAAAAAACATCAGGAGGAAATGGCTTTAGTGAAGGGACAGTTAAGCCAGCTGTTGGACTGTAAACAACAAGGATCCCTACCTTCCCAACCACAACCGAACCCGCGAAACATGATTAAAAGAGGCCCTAATTCGTAAGGGTTCTAAGGCAATCCTGGCCAGGCTCATATGGTTCAACCCGCCCCACAAACACCCCCTGGGTTTAGTGCTTCTTCTGCCTCGTCTTCTCAAGGATCAACCCATGGTCCTAACGCCTCTGCAAATACGGTAACCTTGAGAAGTGGCACCAAAGCCTAGGATCCTAAATGGTCAACTCTTCCTGTGACTTCACCCTCTGAAATACCCGACTCAGAAGAGGCACAGGAAAAACCCAAGGACCCAGAAATAGATCCTATCCACATTCAGACACCATATCCCGAGGCCTTGGAGACAATCAAGAAAAAGAAAAGTGTTGTGGAAATTGAGGAGCTTTTGAAAATCTTTAAGCAAGTTTAGATTAATATTCCGCTTCTCAAAGCTGTCAAGCACATTCCAGCTTACGCCAAGTTCCTAAAGAATGCTTGCACACCAAAACGTAAGCCAAGACCTCAAGCACCTAGGAAGGTTGTGCTCTCAAAGCAAGCAAGTTCCGTAATATCAAGCAACCTTCCGCTCAAGCGAACTGACCCAGGAGCACCCCTGATATCCTGCAATATCGGGGACATGACATTTAATAGAGCACTCCTGGACTTAGGTGCTTCCATCAATCTGATTCCGACAACCCTGTACGACCAATTTGGATTCGGAGAGTTGATGTCCACACCTGTTACCATCCAGTTGGTTGATGGATCTGTAAAAGCCCCAAAGGGGGTTGTCGAGGATGTTATTGTGCGGGTCAAGGACTTCTATTTTTCGGTCAACTTCTTAGTGCTCGACATGGAAGTCCCTGAACAACTACAGAACACACCCATCATCCTAGGCAGACCCTTCTTAGCTACGGCTAAGGCAAACATCGATTGTGACACAGGATGCAAGGAAATTACCTTCAGAGACAAGAAGATGCAGTTGGATATCTTCTGGGCGACCAAGTCTTTTAATTGTGACTGTATCGAGGAACACGATCCCGTGGAACCTTTGGTCGAGGAATGCCTCACCCATAGTTCTATCTCGAACTACCAATTTTGTAACGACTGTTCTGACCCATCACCATCTATACCCATGGACCTCTGTAGGGCTGATTACCATCAACTAAAACCATTCGAGGAAATTGATGTTGATAAACTCCCGCCTTTCCCCTATCCATCAAACATTGTTCCACCCACACCTGAACTGAAGCTGCTACTTGAGAATCTCAAGTATGTCTTCCTGGGCCCTGACCAGACCTTCCCCATAATTATCAATGCCAACCTAACTAAGGATCAGGAACTTAGATTGACAGTGACCCTATTAGAACATAGGGCTGCCATTGGCTAGACTATTTCAGATTTAAGAGGAATTAGCCCCACCTACTGTACCCACAAGATCTACCTTGAAGATGGGACACGACCCTCCTATCAGATGCAGAGATAGTTAAACCCAAATATGCGGGAGGTCGTTAAGAAGGAAATTATCAAATGACTTGATGACGAAATCATCTATCCCATCTCTAATAGCCCCTGGGTGAGCCCCACTCAAGTGGTTCCAAAGAAAGCTGGGCTCACCGTTGTCACCAATGAGCATGGCAAATCCATCCCCACCCACACCACCACCGCATGGCGGGTGTGTATTGATTACAGGAAACTCAATGAAGCAACCAAGAAAGATCATTTCCCCCTACCATTCATCAACCAGATTCTTGAAAGATTGGAAGGGCAAAAGTATTTTTGCTTCCTAGATGGATGTTCAAGATATAACCAAGTCGCAATTGCTCCTGAAGATCAAGAGAAGACCACATTCACTTTCCCGTACGGCACATTTGCTTTCCGTCGTATGCCGTTCGGGTTGTGCAATGCACCCGCTACCTTTCAGTGTTGCATGCTACCCATTTTTTCAAAAATGGTGGGTGAATACCTGGAGGCCTTTATGGATGATTTCTCTGTATTTGGGAATTCATTCGACCACTATTTGAGCAACTTAGAGAAAATCCTGAAACAATGTATCAAGGTTAATTTGGTGTTAAGTTGGGAAAAGAGCCATTTCATGGTTCAAGAAGGAATCGTCCTCGGTCACATTGTATCACAGAGGGGCATTGAGGTGGATCGAGCTAAAGTTGATTTGATTTCTAAGCTTCCGTCGCCTAGCTCGGTTCGACAAATCTGTTCGTTCCTTGGACACGTTGGCTTCTACCAAAGGCTCATCAAAGACTTCTCCAAGCTTTCCAAACCCTTGAACGACCTTCTGGCCAATGACGTCCTATTCCACATGACCTCTGATTGCATCCAGGCTTACCACACTCTCAGGGACTTAGTCTCCACAACACCTGTACTTCAGCCCCCGGATTGGTCCTAGGGCTTTGAGATCATGTGTGATGCATTAAATTTTACCGTAGGCGCTATCCTGGGACAAAGACAAGACAAGAAACCTGTGGTGATCTACTACGCGAGCAAGACGTTGGACGAGGCCCAACGAAATTATACGGTCACAGAAAAAGAACTGCTCGCTGTAGTTTTTGGACATGAAAAGTTCCGATCTTACCTTCTGGGATCCCATGTGACCATCTATACGGACCATTTAGCCATCCGGCATCTATTGGTTAAAAAGGATGTGAAGCCCAGGCTCATCAGATGGATCCAGCTCTTGCAGGAATTTGACCTGGAAATCCGCGACAAAGCCGGATCAAAGAATGTGGTGGGTGACCACCTATCCAAACTCCACCCAGACCACATTGAGCCCTCCCTACCTTTATCCGACACCTTTCCCGATGAGCACATTCTGGCTGTGCAAGACAGGAAACTACCTTGGTATGCTGACTATGTCAACTACTTGGTCCAGACAACAACGGGACAAGTTCTTGGACGAGGCCAACCACTACTTTTGGGATGATCCCAAGCTGTTTTGCCTTTGTGCTGACCAGATCATTAGGAGGTGTATCCCTGAGGATGAAATTCAGAGTGTGCTATCTTTTTGTCATGACGAAGCTTGTGGTGGCCACTTCTCAGGAAAGAAAAGGCTGCAAAGGTTCTGCAGTCTAGATTTTACCAGCCTTCCTTATTTAAGGATGCACACAATTTCGCTAAGACTTTCTCTCGCTGCCAGACTCTGAGGACCATAACCAGAAAAGACATGATGCCCCTCCAACCCATTTTGATTGTCGAGATCTTCGACATTTGGGGTATTGATTTTCTGGGCCCCTTCCCACCATCCAACGGCTTTGAATACATCTTAGTTTCTGTAGACTATGTCTCCAAATGGATTGAAGCCGTCACCACTCGCCGATGCGATCATAAGGTTGTCATGGACTTTGTTAAGCAGAACATCTTTTCCCGGTTTGGAATACCAAAGGCCATGATCAGTGATGGTGGAAGTCATGTTATCCACACCCAATTTCGTGCCCTACTCAGAAAATATGGGGTTAACCACTGCATTGCTACCCCGTATCAAATGGGCAGACCGAGGTCTCAAATAGGCAGATCAAGAATATTTTACAAAAGACTGTGAGACCTGACAGGAAGGATTGGTCCGCACGATTGGATGATGCCCTGTGGGCATGTCGCCCTATCGTTTGGTCTTTGGCAAAGCTTGCCACCTTCCTGTCGAGTTGGAACACCAGGCTTACTGGGTCGTTAAGCAATGTAACATGGATTCCCCGTTAGCCAGTATGCAGAGGACACTCCAACTCTCCGAGCTCAAGGAAATTCGTCGGGACACTTTTGAAAATAGTCGATTATACAAGGAGAAAATGAAAGCCGTCCACGATCGACTCATCCATAGAAAAACCTTCGAGCCTATTCAGCAAGTTTGGCTTTTTGATGCCTGTCTAAAACTCTTTCCAGGGAAGCTCAAGTCCAAGTGGACAGGAATATTTAGGGTAGTCAATCCATACTCCAATGGGGCAGTTGAAATCGCTGATCCAAACACTGGGTACACTTTCACAGTCAATGGCCAGAGATTGAAACACTTCCTCGCCCAGGTTCCCCCAAAGGAGGTTGTCACCCTCATTGAAGGATGGCATGAAGCACCGCCCAGCTGGAGGCATTAAATTCAGCACTTCCTAGGAGGCAACCCAGAAGATTTTGATCAATCTGGTATTTTACTTCACTCAGGTAATATCTTTTTGACCCCTGTTACATCCATGTATTTTTCAATGAGGACATTGTCCAACTTAAGCATGGGGGGGTGGTAAATTGTATAATTCTGAGTTCATTTAATCGGTCTGAATAGAATAGAAAAAAAATAAAAATTAAATTTAGGAAGAAAAGCTTAAGCACTAGAAATTTTTCAATAGTGGGAAATAATACGAAAAGAACCTGAACACTTAGACATTTCAGGCCTTCAGGCTTAATCAGCCCTGGTGTTCATTAAAATATGGATTTAGTTTCAAATCCTTGCAACCTTAATCTATTATAATTGTAACGACCCGGTTCCGAGTCCCTACGAGACACGAGAACCGGACCGACTCGACTAATCCCAAGACCTAGTCGTCCAACGAGGAAGTAACCAAAAGAGCAGTAAAAATAAACCACATTCAGCATGAATATAACTAACAGTAAGAAAGTACAGCAGTAAGGAAAGAAACTACTACAGTATATACCACCACAACAGTAGAACAACATTTATCATATAACATGAACTGCAGGTAAAGAAAAGTACAGCGGAAACAAGAACTACTCACTATAACGGAAACAAAGAGGTACAAAAGACAGTGGTAACTCTACTAGACCCTACTCGGCCCAGCGTCCTCTGCAGCTGCTGGCCCTGGCTGCTCAACACCTGGTCCTGAAAAAGGTAACAAGTGTAACACGTCATCAAAACGCTGAGTAGAGTGGCAACTAACTAAAGACAACAGTAGAGTGTACAGTAGCTGTTATGTTCGATTACTTCTTTATTCACATCTTTCAATTGTCTCACTATTTCATTTATTCCCCAGATCTTTTTCTTGATCTCGAATGCTCCACGTGGGAACGATCTTGATTGCAGTCTTTTCAAAAAAGTAGAAGTAGCACGTGGTGCTCTCCTGGCCGGGAGAGTCCCCCGTGGTGATCCTACCCTCAGTCACCACCCCAAGGTCACTGACAGATGTAACGGTGACTACGGCACGCGTGATAAACGCACAGGTAGCTAACCCTTACTGGCACGCGGTCAGTCGTTTCCGTTAACGGGTGCACCCAAAGCACAGCACGGAACCAGTCCAGGGCAGAGCCCTCTCAGTAACAGGGGTCAAACCCCTCCACAGTAACCAAACTGGGGCCTTGCCCCTCCACAGTCCGCGCACCCTCGCCTGACTACCCTGGTTTGCCCCAGCGGGCCTAACAAGTCGGTGTGGGAGGCTAGCAGAACCCCGGGGCCCGTGGGGTAGCTAGTACCTCCCTACACTAGTAGCTCTCCTCGGTACTACGTACGCGAGGGCCAACAAGTCGGTACAGAGTGGCCAGTCCTAACCCTGGGTCCCTGGGGCGGCTGGCTCCGCCCTGCACTAAACAGGGGGACAGTTGCTCTCCTTGGTACTTCGTACTCAAGGGCCAGCTCACTTCCCCAATACTATTCCATTCACTTTCCAGGAGTTCTACTCCTACTTCCCCGTAGGGTTCCATCCTTTTTACTCAAACATCCAGGTTTCACTTTCCAGTTTCACATTCTTACAACCCATGTTCTCAACCACGTTATTTATTCACAACAGGCAGCTGTTAATTCAAATTACAGGCAGCTTTATATCTCTTTCCATTTTCCAAGACTGCAGTATTATACATTCCACTAGTTTTCCCATCCTAGGATTCATGCCATATCCTAGGATCTATCATACAATCTAGTTTTCCAGCCCTAGGATTCATGCAACACCTAGGAGCTATCGTTCCATCTATTTCTCATTCCTAGGATTCATGCAATGTCCTAGGTTTTATTTATGGTTCCATAATTTAACAGATTTTATTAATAATTTAAAGCCACTCTACCAGGTACAACGGGAGTAATGGGGGCGTGATCAGGAATCCCGCGTGCCTCCGCGACTCCCAAGACTGCAACTGAAGGAGGTCCTATCACAAGGATCAAACACAAGGAGTGTCTCAAAACAGTGTATAGCTACTGTAGACGGGTAGAGGAATTAATTCTGAAAAGAACGCAACTCGAATCGCGGAAAATGGAACCCGAACGGGCCCTAAACGGGTCGAAAACGACGACACTGTGCAAAATCAGACGTCTGGAACTTCTTCCAGATGTCTTAAAAAGTGGATCAGAGAATTACCTGTTCAGCGTGGTTTCCCAGAAGTCCAGAAGTCTGCGAGGACGTCTGGCCTAGCTCCCAGACGTCCGATGGTCACCCCGGACGTCTGGAGGTCGCTCCCGCCGTCTGGTACAACAGCCAGACGTCTGATTCGCGTTGGATGGCGAATCACCAAGCCTGCGCACACCCATCTCCCTCCCTCAGTACGGTCAGTCGACAGGAAGGAAGAAGAAGACGGAAAACTCACCTTTCGGACGTCTGGAAGGTCTTCCAGACGTCGCCCTCGCCGTCTGGCTATCAACCCAGACGTCTGATTCTGGAAATTTTTCCAGAACAGGGCACCACCCGGCTTCCGCTCGTGACGCCGCCTGCGTCGCACCTCGCGCGCCTGCTGCTCAGACCACAGCAGTCCCCCCTCCGCGTCGCTCCGCACCCCCTGCGCCCTCCGCCGACTGGCCCTAGCAGCCCCGGCGAGCTCGCCCTCACGGCAGAGCTCCGTTCTCGCACGCAGCACCTCCTCCGCTCTCACTGCAGCTGCCGCTGCCGCCCTCGCGCTCGAGCTCACGCTCACTGGCTGAAGGAGAAGAGGGAGGAGACGGTGGAGACGACGGGAGGGAGCGCGTGGCCTTTTAAGGCTGCGCGAGGAGGAGAGAGAGGACGCGGCAGGTGTCTGCAGCCGCAGAGAAAGAGGGAATAAGCGAATATCCGGTCTGCGCGCTCAAGCGCGCAGACGACCCGCGCGTGTCGAAATTAACGGATTTCCAGACATCTGGAAACGATCCCAGACGTCTGGTTAGACGTCTGGATGTTATCCCAGACGTCTGGTACGACGTCTGGGCCACCTCCCAGACGTCTTAAAAGACGTCTAGGGCACGCGTTCGTTACAATATAACAAACTCAAAAAAAGTTTCGTCCCCGAAACTTGCGCCAACTAGGGTACGGGAAAAGACGTCCAAGTAACCATAACAAACTCAAAGAGGATCGAAGCCGGTCCGAAAAGACGTACCTGCGAAAAGCTCCCGGTACCGCTCCCGCATTGCCACCTCAGGCTCCCAGGTAGCCTCCTCGTACCGCTGGCTCCTCCACAAAACCTTTACCAGGGGTACTTGCTTTCGTCTCAAACTGCAGACGGCTCGGTCTAGAATCTGCACTGGTCGCTCGGGGTAGGTCAGGTCGTCGCTCACCTCGACGCTCTCGTGACTCAGTACGTGACTGGAATCGGCTACGTACTTCTTGAGGTTGGACACGTGGAATACGTCGTGCACACCAGAAAGCTGCGGGGGAAGGGCAAGTCTGTAAGCAACGGGTCCAACCCGCTCCAGGACCTCAAAGGGCCCCACGAACCTCGACGCGAGCTTCCCTCTCACCCCAAACCGCTGTAAGCCCTTCATGGGCGAAACACGAAGGAAGACGTGGTCCCCAACCTCAACCCAACTCAAGGGTGCCGTACACTTTCGTCCGTACAGAGCCTCGTAGGGAGCCACGCCGATGCTCGAGTGATAACTGTTATTGTATGCAAACTCTGCCAGGGGCAGGTGCTCCTCCCAAGAGCCCCTCCAGTCCAGTACACAGGCACGCAAAAGGTCCTCAAGTGTCTGTATCGTGCGCTCAGACTGCCCGTCCGTCTGGGGGTGGTAAGCCGTGCTAAACCTCAACCTCGTCCCCAAGGCCTGCTGAAACTCAGCCCAAAACTGGGACGTAAAGCGGGTATCCAGGTCGGATACGACCTCCCACGAAACTCCGTGTAGTCGTACCACATCACGGATATACCTCTCTGCCAACTGTGCTGGTCCCAAAGTGACTCGGATCGGCAAGAAACGCGTCGTCTTCGTCAGTCTATCCACTATTACCCAGACTGTGTCGTGTCCCTGCTGAGTAACAGGTAAGCCCACCACCAAGTCCATGGTGATGCTCTCCCACTTCCACTCTGGCACTGGAAGCGGCTGAAGCGGCTGGCGGAACGGTGGCAGCAACTAGCTTTTCTTAAGTCGTTGTAGTACAGATAGTTATTGCCATCATTTGCTAATATTTGTTACTCGGAAAATACAGTTCTCCCGAGGTCGAACTCAGGGAGCAAGTCGTATTCTAGAGATATACATGTTTTATTACAAAAATAAAGAGAGAGAGAGATGAAAGTTTGGCTTCTTCTTCTTCTCTTCTTTCTTTCTCTGTCTTTGGCTGTTGTTCTTCCTGTTCTTCTTCTTCTTTTCTTGCTTCCTCTATTTCTTGGTTGGACGATCCTGTCTTTTTCTTCTTTTTATTTTCTTTGTTTCTTCTTTTCTTGCTTCAGATCTGCCTCCCGTGCTCTTCTTCTTCTGCTTTCTGTTTCTTCACTTGGCTGCTCCTTCTCTCTTCTTTTCTTCTTCTTCTTTGTCTTCTGATGTCTACAGAGTCTTCAATTGGCTGCTCTGTGTTCCTCTCTTTCCTCTGCCTCACCTTCCTTCTTCTTTGCCTTCACCTGTCTTCAGGACGTCGTCTGATTTGAAAATCAGACGACTTAAACCTCTTGTTGCTACAGTCTCCCTGAGCTTCCTTCTTCTTCACCTGTGCCTGCACGCTCAAGAGTTCAGAGTCAGGGCAAAACCTACTCTACCCCTCTCCCCCGCGCGTCTCTTTCTCTCAAAGTTCGCTCTTAGGACAGCTCTCCCAGAGCAACCGGGTAATTGGGTACGAGTCGCACCCGGGTCCAGGCCCACCGGCGTGCAGTGGTGGGCGAGGAGTGCAGGTCGGTTTAATCGGGTCAGGCCAGGTCCGCGGCGCGTGGTCACGGACGAGGCCGGGTCGGGTGAGAGGGACCTCACCCCGTGGTCAGGAGGCAGACAGCATAAGGCACTTTTTGCCTTTATGCGCTCGCGCGCTTCCGAAGAGTTCCGAGGTGGGACTAAATGTCCCACCCCAATTGAGCGCCCGTCGCGGAGGGAGCAGTGGGCGATCGTGGCTTCACGCGCGGCCTTCGCCCCAACTGCGAGCCTGGGACGTTTCGCGGAGACGCCCCGCGCAACCTGGGAGTCGAACCTAGGCAAAGGTGTGCCTGCACCTGCAGGCGAAGGAGCTCTGCCTGCTCAGTAATGGCGACGGCGGGCGAGTCACCTGGTCACAAAAGAACAGCCTCTCGGCCTAATCAGATAGGCGGGGGACCTTCGCCGTGGCACGACAAAGGTGGTCGGATGGTTTGCAGTGGGTGTGGTGGAGCCAACGGATCGCCCTAGGTCAAACTGCGGGCGGAGAAGTGGGTGTGTTTGGTGGATCTGTAGAGGGAGTTTGGTGGGAAGAGGAGGGGTGGAAGAGGATCAGGGTGACGAGGTAGAGGTTATGCACAGGTCGGCGAGCCGTGTGGGGTGCTGGAGCGATGGGAGCGGTTCGCCGGAGTTTGGCCGGAGGTGGAGAAGGTGAGGGTGATCGGTGGGAAATCGGGGCCGACAGTAAGGGTTTCAGTATGGAAAAGAAAGAGGGGAGGAAGAGGAGAAGTTCTACCTGCTAAGCTGGACGAGGAGGGGTTGGCACAGGCGACAGTCGTATCGACTGTCGCCAGAGAAGAAATTGCCCAGAGGAAGGGGCGGCGGCGAGGAAGGGACCGGAGAGGCGCCAGCTGGGTGCGGCGTGACGCGGGAGGATCGAGGGAAGGTAACCCTACTGCTGGTAGTGCGGCAGGGCGACGAGGAGGAGGAGGAGATGGCCGCCGGAGCAAGGGGGCGTCTGTCGGAGTGGGAAGGGAGGAATTTAGGGGGGTGTCTCCGTCAGATCCGAGCTGCGAAGAACGGCGGAGCGACAGGGGTATTTATAGGGGCGGAATCAGAGAGGAGGGCGGAGGGAGACGACGTGTCTCCCTCGCCGGAGGACGCCGGAGGAAGGAGACCCATACTGTCCGTGCGTTCGCACGGGCGGTATGGGCGGTCGCAGTACCCAGGGGGTGTCCCTACGGTGGCTGACGACGCAGGGTACCCCCCATTGACTTGCCAGGGCCCCTCCCTCACCCTGCGCGGCGCCATGCTCCGCGCAAGGTCGCCGGAGCATGGTGCTGGGCAGGTTTTGCAGGAGGGACCTAAACGCAAAGAACGAAGGAGAGTTGGGGGCCAAAATGCGAGGGTTCAAAAGTTGAGGGCAAAAAAGTAAATATATGAGGACCAAAGTGTAAAGTTGGTCAAGAAGGTTTCTTCTTAGGCCCAAGTTTTTATGCATGACTAATTAGGACCTAAGGATTCTGATGGTGAATTTTATTTCTAGCTTAAACCTTGTTTGACCGGTCAATTTACGCAAAAATCCAAATTAAGTTGTTAATTGGGCATGATTCTCAATGTAGGTCAAAATGGGTTCCTAAGGCCAAATTGAAAGTCCTAAACCCTAGAGATTATTTTTATATGAATTTTAGAGGGTTTAGTTGATTTTTACCTTGCCTCGAACCACGTGAAGTGAATTGGGTTTGTTTTTAAGGTTACAGGCTGTCATTTAATTCTTTGGGGTTGCTGTAGCCCTTATTGAGTCATCTCATCCCACTTTTCCTCTTATTAGGTTGTTTTGACCTATGTTTGGGCCCTGAGTTACCCTATTTTCAGATCGGATTGGTGAAATTGCATTTTTACCCCTCATTTTATGTTTTCTTTGCAAACTCAGAATCTCTCTAAGCCAAGCCTTTCTAAGGTTATGTAGGAGCTTTTATTCTCTGTATTAGGTCAAAATGAGCTAGTTATGGCTCATGATGAGGTTCTCATCAGCGGCCCTACAGGCCTCTGATGCTCGGCTTTCACCTACTGGCACACTAAGCACTGTTGCACGAACTCACCCACATCCCGCTTCATCCCTCTCCACCAAAACTCGCGTCTCAAGTCGTGGTACATTTTCGTGTTCCCGGGATGTATGGTGAATCTGGAACCGTGTGCCTCAGTCAGGAGCTCTCTCAACAGCTCCTCGTCTCTGGGAACGCACAATCGTCCCCTCAAACGTAGCACCTGGTCTGTGAAAGAGAAGTCACCTGGATCTCCTGACAGTACTCTGTCGCGCAAAGACTGCAAGTACGGATCGGCCATCTGTCCTGTGATGATGCGGTCCATCAACTCTGGCCTAGTCGGCCGTGTCACCGTCACTGCCCCACAGTACCCTCGTAACTCTAGAGGTCGCCAACTGCCCACCTCCTCCAAAAGGCTCCAACTCTGTAACCGTAGACTGGCCAAGCGTGCGGGCGCCTTACGGCTCAAGGCGTCAGCCACCACATTGGCCTTTCCCGGGTGGTAGGAGATGCTGCAGTCGTAGTCCTTCAGGAGCTCCAACCAACGTCTCTGTCTCATGTTGAGCTCCTTCTGATCAAAAAGGTATCTGAGGCTCTTGTGATCTGTAAAAATCTCGAATGTCTGACCGTACAAGTAGTGCCTTCATTTCTTCAGCGCGAAGACAACAGCTGCCAACTCTCGGTCGTGGGTAGGGTAGGTTTGCTCATGGGGCTTCAGTTGCCGCGAAGCGTAAGCGACAACGTGACCCCTCTACATGAGCACACCTCCTAACCCCTGCAAGGAAGCGTCCGTGTACACAACGAACCCGCCACTACTGTCAGGAATGGTGAGCACGGGAGCCGAGGTCAACATCTCCTTCAGCTCCAGAAAACATGCCTCACAGGTATCTATCCAAGCGAAAGGCACGTCCTTCCGGGTAAACTGTGTCATAGGACACGCAATCTGCGAAAATCCTCTGATGAACCGTCTGTAGTAGCCAGCTAGTTCCAGGAAACTGCGGATCTCAGTGACTGAACGCGGTCTCTCCCACCTGAGCACTGCCTCGACCTTGGCTGGGTCCACCGCCAGGCCGTCTCCAGAGATCACATGACCCAAGAAGGTCACCTCCCTCAACCAGAACTCGCACTTGCTGTATTTGGCGTATAGCCTGCGTCGCCTCAGAGTGTCCAAAACCATCCGCAAGTGCTGTCCGTGCTGCGTCCGATCTCTAGAATAGATGAGTACATCATCTATGAAAACCACCACGAACTGGTCCAAGTACGATCTAAACACCCGGTTCATCAGGTCCATGAAAGCAGCGGGGGCATTGGTCAGCCCAACCGGCATGACCAAAAACTCATAGTGTCCGTACCGGGTGCGGAAAGCTGTCTTGGAGATGTTGGTCTCCCTTATCCTCAACTGGTGGTATCCAGACCTCAAGTCTATCTTGGAAAACACCGTGGCACCCCGCAACTGGTCAAACAAATCGTCGATCCTCGGCAGCGGATATCTGTTCTTGATGGTGACCCTATTCAGCTGTCGGTAGTCCACACAAAGACGTAGGGTCCCATCCTTCTCCACAAACAATACCGGGGCTCCCCATGGAGACGCACTGGGCCTCACGAAACCTTTCTCCAGAAGGTCCTGCAACTGAGACTTGAGCTCTCACAGCTCAAGCGGTGCCATCCTGTATGGCGCGGTGGAGATGGGGCTGGTCCCTGGTACTAGTGAGATCTCAAACTCGATCTCACGCTCGGGCGGTAGTCCTGGTAACTCGTCTGGAAACACGTCAGGGTACTCTCTGACCACCGGGATGCTCTGGAAGTCTGCCACAGGGCTAGGCTCTGCCACCACACAAGCTAGGAAGCCCTCACACCCCTGGCTCAAAAGTCTCGCCGACCGAAGTGCCGAAATGCACCTAAAACCTCCGCCCATTGGCTGTCCGTGAAACTCGAAAGAAGGCAACTCCGGAATGGAGAAGACAATCTTCCTCTCAAAACAGTCCACCAAGGCGTGGTAAGCGGACAGCCAATCCATCCCCAGAATCACTCCAAAGTCCTCCATCTGGATCATAATCAGGTCAGCTGGCAGGCTATGTCCTCCGACGCTGACCTCGCAATCCGTGTACACCTCCTCAGCTACAAACAGCTGACCACTCGGACCTCTGATTACGAACGGATTCTCTAACAGTGTATAATCCTGGTCCAAACTAACTGCGAAACTGGCTACGACAAACGAGTGCGTAGCGTCGGAATCGAAAAGCGTGTAAACAAGTCTGCCAGAAACTGAAACCATACCTGCTACCACCGATCCCGAAGCTCTGGCGTCCTTGTGTGTTAGGGCGTTGATACGCCCCTCAGCTCTAGGTGCGGACGAAGCAGCCACACTCTGCGTCGGACGGGTAGGTGCTGGCCGGTACCCTCCTCGCGACTGCTGTCCTCCTCCTCGCGCCTAGGAACGGCGGCCTCCTGCGTGCCCTCCAGTGCTCTGCGCGGGGAGTATCTGCTGACGTCCTGCCCTAGATGGGCAGTCCCTCCTGACGTGGCCCGGCTGGCCACACTGGTAGCAGAGGGGAACCTGACTCCCGCCCTCAGTGTGTCCCTGCTGTCGACTAGGCGGGGGTCCGGTGCTGGCGACTGGCCCCTGTCGAGGGCCCCCAAAGGCCACTGATGGCCCTGCACAACGTGACGTCTCTCCTGCGGACGCCACGTGTCTCCGTTCTCGCCGGCCCTGTGAGAAGTCTGGCTGAAAGGGCCTCTTCCGCCCGCCGTCAGTGTCTCGCGCGGACGGGTTGGTCTCCTCGTAAGTCATAGCTGCCTCTACCACCCTCGAAAACATAGGCAGCTTTAGGGGTTTGACATACCCCCGGATCGCAGGCCGGAGCCCCTCGGTGAACCTCCAAAGGCGCTCCTCCTCAGTGGCTACCGCTGTCGCTGCAAAGCGGGACAGCTCCAAGAAATGCGTGCGGTACGCGCTCACAGTCATCGTCCCTTGGCGGAGAGTGTGGAACTCCCGCCTCCTCTGGTCCTGCCACGTCTGGGGAAAGTACTGCTCGCAGAAGAGGGTGACGAACTAGTCCCACGTCGGCTCGTCCCTCTCCTGTCCCCGGACCGCCCTTCACCACCGGTGTGCCGCACTCTCCAGCTACTACGTGGCAAAGGCCACGCGGCACTCCACCGGAGGGCGAAGGGTGTCGAAGATCTTCTCCAGCTGCTCAAGCCAGTCCTCTGCCTCGGTCGGGTCCTCATCCCCCTTGAAGGAGGGGGGCTTCAGTTTCCGGAACTGTCTGAAAAGCTCGAAGTGGCACTGTAGGGGAGGTGCTGGTGCACCTCCAGGAGAAGGTGCCTCGTGTACAGAAGTGTCGGAGGAAGGTGGGGGCGGCAACGGCCCATCCCCTCCCTCGTGTCCAGCGCCGTGTCCGTCGCGTGGTCCCACAGAGGACTCCCCCTCTGCAGCCCCAGGAGGAGGTGCTCGAGGCGGTGGGTGGAGCTCCTCTCGTACAATATCTCGTATCAGTCTGGCGAGGTCCTGGGCCTGGATGCCCGGGAGTGGTGGCTGGTCCACCGAGACGTCAAAAACGGCACGTCCACCTCGCCGACCTCGCCCTCGGCCGCGCCTGCAGCCAGTCTCGCCAGTCCCGCGACGAGGCATCTCCTGCAAGGAGACGCGAAACAAAACGGAAACGTCAAAACAGACGGTACCTAACGAAACTTCTAAGAGCTCATGTCAAGAGATATGTTGTGGTGGCTACTCTAGCTATAAACATGTGAATTGGTTATTTTCCAGTCAGTTGATTCACTTCTCGGGACGACCTTGCTCTGATACCATCTTGTAACGACCCGGTTTCGAGTCCCTACGAGACATGAGAACCGGACCGACTCGACTAATCCCAAGACCTAGTCGTTCAACGAGGAAGTAACCAAAAGAGCAGTAAAAATAAACCACATTCAGCATGAATATAACTAACAGTAAGAAAGTACAGCAGTAAGGAAAGAAACTACTACAGTATATACCACCACAACAGTAGAACAACATTTATCATATAACATGAACTGCAGGTAAAGAAAAGTACAGCGGAAACAAGAACTACTCACTATAACGGAAACAAAGAGGTACAAAAGACAGTGGTAACTCTACTGGACCCTACTCGGCCCAGCGTCCTCTGCAGCCGCTGGCCCTGGCTGCTCAACACCTGGTCCTGAGAAAGGTAACGAGTGTAACACGTCAGCAAAACGCTGAGTAGAGTGGCAACTAACTAAAGACAACAGTAGAGTGTACAGTAGCTGTTATGTTCGATTACTTTCTTTATTCACATCTTTCAATTGTCTCACTATTTCATTTATTCCCCAGATCTTTTTCTTGATCTCGAATGTTCCTCATGGGAACGATCTTGATTGCACTCTTTTCCAAAAAGTACAAGTAGCACGTGGTGCTCTCCTGGCCGGGAGAGTCCCCTGTGGTAATCCTACCCTCAGTCAACCACCCCAAGGTCACTGACAGACGTAACGGTGACTACGGTACGCACGATAAACGCACATGTAGCTAACCCGTACTGGCACGCGGTCAGTCGTTTCCGTTAACGGGTGCACCCAAAGCACAGCACGGAACCAGTCCAGGGCAGAGCCCTCTCAGTAACAGGGGTCCAACCCCTCCACAGTAACCAAACCGGGGCCTTGCCCTCCACAGTCCGCGCACCCTCGCCTAACTACCCTGGTTTGCCCCAGCGGGCCTAACAAGTCGGTGTGGGAGGCTAGCAGAACCCCGGGGCCCGTGGGGTAGCTAGTACCTCCCTACACTAGTAGCTCTCCTCGGTACTACGTATGCGAGAGCCAACAAGTCGGTACAAAGTGGCCAGTCCTAACCCCGGGTCCCTGGGGCGGCTGGCTCCGCTCTACACTAAACAGGGGGACAGTTGCTCTCCTTGGTACTCCGTACTCAAGGGCCAGCTCACTTCCCCAATACTATTCCATTCACTTTCCAGGAGTTCTACTCCTACTTCCCCGTAGGGTTCCATCCTTTTTACTCAAACATCCAGGTTTCACTTTCCAGTTTCACATTCTTACAACCCATGTTCTCAACCACGTTATTTATTCACAACAGGCAGCTGTTAATTCAAATTACAGGCAGCTTTATATCTCATTCCATTTTCCAAGACTGCAGTATTATACATTCCACTAGTTTTCCCATCCTAGGATTCATGCCATATCCTAGGATCTATCATACAATCTAGTTTTCCAGCCCTAGGATTCATGCAACACCTAGGAGCTATCATTCCATCTATTTCTCATTCCTAGGATTCATGCAATGTCCTAGGTTCTATTTATGGTTCCATAATTTAACAGATTTTATTAATAACTTAAAGCCACTCTACCAGGTACAACGGGAGTAATGGGGGCGTGATCAGGAATCCCGCGTGCCTCCTCGACTCCCAAGACTGCAGCTGAAGGAGGTCCTATCACAAGGATCAAACACAAGGAGTGTCTCAAAACAGTGTATAGCTACTGTAGACGGGTAGAGGAATTAATTCTAAAAAGAACGCAACTCGAATCGCGGGAAACGGAACCTGAACGGGCCCTAAACGGGTTGAAAACGACGACACTATGCAAAATCAGACGTCTGGAACTTCTTCCAGACGTCCTAAAAAGTGGATCAGAGAATTACCTGTTCAACGTGGTTTCCCAGACGTCCAGAAGTCTGCGGGGACGTCTGGCCTAGCTCCCAGACGTCCGATGGTCACCTCGGACGTCTGGAGGTCGCTCCCGCCGTCTGGTACAACAGCCAGACGTCTGATTCGCGTTGGATGGCGAATCACCGAGCCTGCGCACACCCATCTCCCTCCCTCAGTACGGTCAGTCGACAGGAAGGAAGAAGAAGACGGAAAACTCACCTTTCAGACGTCTGGAAGGTCTTCCAGACGTCGCCCTCACCGTCTGGCTATCAACCCAGACGTATGATTCTGGAAATTTTTCCAGAATAGGGCACCACCCGGCTTCCGCTCACGACGCCGCCCGCGTCGCACCTCGCGCGCCTGCTGCTCAGACCACAGCAGTCCCCCCTCCGCGTCGCTCCGCGCCCCCTGCGCCCTCCGCCGGCCGGCCCTAGCAGCCCCGGCGAGCTCGCCCTCATGGTAGAGCTCCGCTCTCGCACGCAGCACCTCCTCCGCTCTCACTGCGGCCGCCGCTGCCGCCCTCGCGCTCACGCTCACGCTCACTGGCTGAAGGAGAAGAGGGAGGAGACGGTGGAGACGACGGGAGGGAGCGCGTGGCCTTTTAAGGCCGCGCGAGGAGGAGAGAGAGGACGCGGCAGGTGTCTGCAGCCGCAGAGAAAGAGGGAATAAGCGAATATCCGGTCTGCGCGCTCAGGCACGCAGACGACCCGCGCGTGTCGAAATTAACGGATTTCCAGACGTCTGGAAACGATCCCAGACGTCTGGATGTTATCCCAGACGTCTGGTACAACGTCTGGGCCACCTCCCAGACGTCTTAAAAGACGTCTAGGGCACGTGTTCGTTACAATAATCCACCAATTAAATAAGGTGATAAGTATACGACTTATCAACTCACTCTCTAACTCAAAAGGACTTTTAATTTAAGTATCTGCACACATTTTTGCACAGACTTACTCCTCAGAGATTCTGATGGAAATTGGATAGCTAATGAACCTTCTAGGGTGATATGACTGGCAAGTTATCATGGGTAACAGCCCATTGGCAGGTTGTCCAGAACCCAACCACAGGACCACCTTCTTTTTATTGCCTCTAGGTAAATTTGAGATCAGGGAAGCCATCTACTTAAGAAAAAAAAAAGAAGAACAAAATAAGCCACACTTCACCGCACAAGTATGGCTGGCAAGTGATCGTGGGTAACTGCCCATTGGTCGGTTGTCCAGAACCCAGGTCATTAAAATGCACAAAAAGGCCCAAAACACTTAAGGAAGAAGCGGGGAAGTAGAGCAAGCCGGGGAGATATACACTGGAAAAATCCTTATGTTGACCCCAAGTAGAACAAATGTAGGGAGAAAGCTACCGATTGAACAAATACACCTTCAGAAAAAACACTTCCTTTCCCGGTCATCTAGGGGTGTAGAAACTTGAAGTCTGTCTAAATTACCGTTAAGTGAGTATCACAATCTTCACACCAAGATGCTTAGCACTTAGAGTCTTTTCCGAGTTTTGGGTGAATTGGGTAGCCGTAAAAAGTTACCAACACACTCTTAACTGCAAAGATCTAAAAATGAGAAAAAATGAAAAAGAAAAATATACATATATGTACATGCCTTAAAGCAAGGATTCAGACGATTCATATTTCGGCAGACACCCGGGCTCTATTTAGTCTCTGTAGATTAAGATCTTAGTATATTTCCTCCTATTGACAAGTAACAAAATGTCTAAGTAATTACTTCTTGGATTCCGACTGAAAATAATGGCTAGAATAAAACTTGCTAGGGACTAGCAAGGTGTAAGAATGGGGGTATGATAACACTACATTTTACAATGTTAATTCTATCAAAAGTGGTCAGTCTTAAGGGTAAAATGCACAGATGACACATCATAAATAGGAATAGGAGCATTTCATGTATCACACATTGATATTGCTTATAGTACATTATTAATGGCCAATTGTGCAAGTGCCTGCCAAAACAGGCCTTAGAGGAGTGATCGGACCACACAAATGGATTCTGAGTGACGAACGGAGTCCAACAGACTCAAAATCAGCCAATTCCAACATATGAAGCTCCCACAATTGGCCCAAGAAGTTCTGATCGTTGATCTGATCAACAGTCATAAGGCCGCCACGTGTTAGCATCGCCACGCCCCTCAACCAACCGCACCACGCAGTGCAACTCTAAGCCGTCCGATCTTTGATCAGACGGCTGAGAAGTGCGTCCCGTGCTCCTCGACCATAGCATAACACCACTGCCTCCACCACAGGATGAATCTCGGCCATTGATCTTCAATCGAACGACCCTGCCACTCTCCACACTTGCACACCTCGCCTCCTCATCGCAACCATTCGGCCACACAGCACAGCGGGTTATGCCCCTCTTGCAAAGGCAGCGGCGGGTGTTCGAAACCCCGCGTGCTACCTAAATTGATGCTCACGCAGGCGCAGCCAATTAAGGCAGTAGATCCCCGCGCGGAGGGCAACGATCGCGCCATGTGGCGCTCCCTCAGACGTAGATGACTAACGCGTGCGATGACACGGCAGTAGCGCGTGCCTCAGCAGCAATCCGCGAGTGTACCCCTCCGCGAGATCTCAGCCATCCGATCTTCGATCGGACGGCCCACAGCGCGCACGCACGGATTGCTCGTGAAGAAGAACAGCGCGCACGCGAGACCGTTGGGCAGGGGGCTTCATCGACGCTTTTAGCATGGGTTTAGTGACGTCTCGGACGTCACTAAAGCCCATACTTAAAATAAAAACCTCTTCTTCCTATATAAACCCCTCCCAACCACCCATGTAATTCATTCAATTCACTTAGCAAGTGTTGTAACACCCTCCTAGCCTCCTTTAGCATCTCTTATAGTCAACGGAGTTGACGAGCTACCGATGGAGCCTCCTTCCACCGCCGTGGCCGCCTCTCCATCTCCCCTCTCTCTCTCTCTTTCTCTCTCTTTACTCTAGCTTTACCTTCCTTTTGCTTAAGCATTTAGCTATCGTTGTTTTTGTAAAACTCGAATTGCATGTTTAATATAGTGTTGATATTGTTCTGCATCGTGATTTGAGTGATTGCTATGATTTAAAAGATTCTAACCCTACTCTCTCTCTTTCTCTCTCTCTCACTCGTTTTTCTCCCACGTCTTTTCGCAAGCAAAAACCTGTTATCTCCGTGACATTAAGTGACAAAGAAAATCTGGTTCTCACGCCTCCCTGTGATCAACACTAGGACTCACGTCCATTTCTTCTTTTAAAACTGACATTGCGAGCACGAACTATAACGATCCTTTTAAACAAACACATCTTTAGCACGTCATCTAGCTACTAAGGTGTTCTTGGTTTTGATTTTCTAGAACCTGCAACTACAATATTAGGCGACGCCCTACTCTAAGGTCGGTCAGCTGATAGTCGACTAAGAACTATAGTGCCTTGGGTAATTAGTCAAGTTAAATAGGATAGGCATAAATTTCAAAGGTTTTTGAATGTTATAGAGCCAACATCTAGTTTATAGGTCGACGGCCAATCGACGCCCTATATAGGAGCCAGTCGGCCAGCAAAGCAATAAGTCGACTAGCTATAAAGGAACCAATCGGTGCATATGGTTATTGGTCGACACCCTTGACCTATGTTTGGTTGTTTTATTGGCTTTAGGTGCTAGGTTTGTTTTCAAAGGTGTTCTAACGACTACCTAGGTTGCTTATCTCTATTTTGAGGCTCTTTTACAAGTATCTAGGAAATGAAAAAGAGAAAAAAGAATTACATAAAATACAACTCAAAGAATCTATCCTATTCTTCAAGTCTTTAAGGTTTAAGTCTTCAAACCAAAGCTCTTTCCTCCAATGCTTCTTAGCAAAGCTCCTTCCTTCAATGCTCCTTGATGCTTTTCTCCATCAAGCTCCTCCATTGCTCTATGAATCTTGAGTTTGAGCTTCCATCAACTCCTTCCAATTTCATTTAACCTAAAATTTTATACTTCAAATGCAATTCTTAAATGACATCGTCAAAATTAAAGATCACGATGTACTTGCACCAACAAGTCTCACACAACGTGTGTGGTTGCATTATGATTCCCTTTTAGTGTTGTATTACAAGAAACAAGTTATTAACCGAATTATATTTAGTTGCATGATGTTTATATTTCAATATTTTTTTTCTTCATTAAAAGAGACAATATTATTAAGATCCCTGCAGGCTTTTACTTTGTAATTCATGCATACACGGTGGTTGTCTGTTCATTTAATCAACTTTAAAGATCAACGAAGGACATTACAACTTGTATATGAATTCATTACAATATATATATTATTTTGTTACAATCGCCTTTATGTCAAAATACAATCTACATGCCCTACCATTACAACCTATATATTATTTTGTTACAAGTAAATGCTATATATTTTAAAATTTAAAATGAAGGATACATACCTACATCACACACATTCCCTTGAGTTGTTTATTTTCCTCTTCGAAGGTTGATCGTAATACCTTTTTTTTTACTTTGTCATTCACACATACATGGTGGTTCTCTGTATCATTTAATCAAATATAATGACTGGGGGAGGACATTATGACTTGTATATGAAAGTATTACTACTTATATATTATTTTGTTACAACTGCATTCATGTCAAAATACAAGCTGCATGCTCTACCATTACAACCTATATAATATCTTATTACAACTGAATGCTATATATTTTGAACCTGAAAATGAAGGATGCATGATTGCACATCAATCATGGGTCCTAAAATGACTAAATTAAGTTAGAAACCTAGCTTACATTGTAAATAGAGCAAGCATTTCATGCATCTCATGCATTGGTCGCTTTGTACATTCTTAACCTAATTTCTCTATCTCAGGGCCCAATAATTGACAGTATCATTTTATTTGAATAGGTCCATAAAGATAGAGGAACTACACTACAAGGTAGATACGAGAAGGCACTCCAAAGATCCATCACCAACTTCCCGCAACCAATGGAAAGAGCCATAGAAATTTAGACAAAGAGAGAGGAAGGGAAGACAAGCATGGACTAGCCAAGACAAGCTCAACCCCAACAACTCCATGCATTTGCATGCATCTCATGCATGTCCACTTCACCCACTCATTCACACATACACACCCATGTGCATTCATATTTAATTCTTAAGCACATGTATTTGCACCACAATGTAAACATTTACATAAATGTACACACAAATGCACATAACCCAAATCCAAGTGACCCTACACAAACTCATTAAGTAACCACCCATGTAAAGCCTAATTTAGGGCTACCAAGCCCACCATTAAATTCTACACCTAATTGGCCCAACAACCATTCTCTACCCATTTTCATATACCAATTTATGTAGCTATACTAGGCCCACTACATATCCACCACACTTACACTCACCTAAGCTACCCAATTAACCCCATGCCACCTTAATCCCATCATTAGACCCCTATTAAAAGCCCATGCCAACCCTTAATCCCTACCTTAGAGCACCCTCTCAGCCTCCTCTAGAAGTCTCCAAATCCCTTCAATTGCACCTCCTTATCCTACTCCTTCCCTCCACCTAAGGTGCACCATACCCAAGCCTACATCTATAAAAACCCTCTTTTCAAAGGCCACCCCCCCTTCCTCTCTTCTCTTGGGCAACGCCTTACTCTCTCCCTCCCTACTCCACTCTCCAAGCTCCTCCTCCCACAGGCCAAAGGATACGTAGTGTAGCCCTCATTGGTTCCTTGGTCTCCAAGTTGAAGGTGGAATAGGCACACACATCAAGGATCTCCATCACCTCCCAATGGCTCCTTGTAGCCCTCATTGGGAGGGCACCTTCTTCTCAATCTTCTTCTTTTGAGTTTTCTTGTAGGTAGTTTATTTTGATGCAAGTAGAGTAGCCTTTCTTTCCTTGCAAGTATTTTCAATTCCTTTATTTTGTGCAAGTAGTTTAGCTTTTTTCCTTACTCTTTATTTCACTTACTTTCCTTTTAATCTCTTATTTATAATGTTGCTCCTTATTGTTTTTGCTCCCTTTGATATCCCCCACACCAACACCATCACCACCATCTTCATCCTTCCATCCACCACCAATCCACCATTACTTAGCCTTGTCCTAGACCTAATCCCATCATCAACATCTTCATCACTTAGACCATCTAAAACCCTACCTAAACCCCTATTTAGATCACCCATCTAGCCCTTAACCATCCCCCATTAGTCCCTTAGAACCTAGGAACCAACCCAAACCCAATCACAAAATACACCAACACACACATCCAGCACAAATCAGACATTTAACATCATTGTCTGGACGTTCGATTTCTTCAGACAGCCCCTCTAGGAAACTCTAGAACCTAAACCCTTCCTTGTCCTTCCATTTTGGATGTCCAACACACTCCATGGACGTCCAACTTTTACACTTAAGTCATCCAGACCACAGTTTGGACATCTGATTACCTCTTATCAGCACAATAGCTCATGGCCAGAACCTATTTTACCTCCTTTCCCAATTATAACACTATCCCATACCCTTAGACCAATACTCTAAGCATTATGCCTAACCTACACCCCACACCCAACATCTAGATCACTTGAACCAACACCCAAGCCACCATTTAACCTCTCCTAAACCTTGTCCTAAATCATCCTTCAACCACCATAACCAATACACCCACCATAGGTGGTTGATTGTATGCTCAACTCATTTCCTTAGATCACTTATGGTCGTGCCCGACCCCTTTCACATCCCTCACCAAGTAGACTCCTTCGAAACCCATACCATCCATTACGCTGTTACATTCCCAAGCCAAAGCCCTCACTAATCAATAGATGTTTATGTCCAACTCAACACCATTATCATAATCACCACCTTCCATGACACACACACTACCTACATGACCACTTAAACCACCAACCTATAAACACCCTATTCTATCACCTAATCCCATGCTTTATCTCCTCATCATAGTCACTTCCATCACCTAGCTCGCACCATACACTAACACCGCACATGCATTTCATGTGTCATTTATTCATCATCACATCCAATGTTACTGTATGAGTCCTTGTAAATATTTTACAAGCTTTTCAAGTCGTATAAGCAACTTGAGCTACATTTGAAGTCTTAATAGAAAGTTGTCATTTTCATTCCCAAATGTCATGTTGTTAATCTTGTCATCCTATCTTTGTCATTTTTGTTTCATTATTTCTTCCGTCAAGCAAAATGTCAAAAAAAAAAAGGCAAAAGCAAAAACAATAAAAAGATAATAAATATAGATATTAGAAGTGAGAGAGAGTACGTCCAATTTGCCTCCCGTGAACCAACTCGGGACTCTCAAACTTAATTGACTTAATCAGTGAGCTCGACTAAAGGATAAGATAATATGCAAAATGCTACATTGAGCCAATTTTATAATCATTTCCATGCATATCAATGATGTGTATCAATAACGGACACGTTTTCTTAGGTTGTTTATTTTCCTCTTAGAAGGCTAATTGTAATACTTTTTTCTTAAATCTCACATGGTTATTGAGGTAAGCTTACAATTAATTTACTTTCTTATATTGGATCATTCATTTGTATTACACCTACATTCTAGCACACTAATTAAGAAAGGTTTTAAATTTTCAATTCATGCATCTATAATTCAATTTGTGTGTTACACGTCTGGAGAGGAAATAAATCTTGCATTTGTTATTGTCAGATTTTTTTTAATGTATTTTTATTTAACATTTGTCATGCGCGAAATTACTTCTTTCAAATGTAGTGATTTCTTTTTTAACCATTCGATTAAGATCCATTGGCTATCAACGCATGCTCTAATGGCCTCGTTTGGCCGTTGTGTGCTCATAGGAGAGAACTTTTAAGCACCAAATCTCAACTGACGGATGATAATTGAACGGTTGAAACTAAAATCATTGCTTCTTAAATTAAATGATTTTCCAAAGGTGAAGATATCAAACAAAAGAAATTAAAGACGTTACACCCGAGGATTCCATATATATATATGCTCTTATCAACGAATAAAATATATCTTAATTGATTGAGTGCATTCACATGTAAATATAATAAAATATAAAAAATGAAGGATGTAGGTTGAAAAATATAAAAGTTGACATAAAAATTTATATGTAGTAATATAAATGTGGTATGAATGTACGTCCTTTCTTTTTATACAAAAAAAACTGCTACATGTACATGGTGGGATCGACCATTATTGAAATCAACAACAAATCACTTTGGTACGAGTGTAAACCACTCAAATCACCTTCGAAATCACTTTACACTAGTGCAAAATCACTTTGCATGGATGTAATCTTATTTGGCATTCGTGCAAAATCACTTTGCACCTTAAAAATAATTTTGTACAGGTGCAAAATTAGATTGCACCAATGCAAAATTAAATTCCAAGTGTTTCTTCACTTATGACAAGTGATTTTATAATTGAAATGTAATTTTTCACCTTAGGGTTTAGGGTTTAGTCTTTAGTGTTTAAGGTTTACCCTAAATCCTAAACCATAAACCCTAAGGTGAAAAATCACCTTTCAAGTAAAAAATCACTTCTTATACGTAAACACTTTCTATAAACCTAAACCTTAAACTCTAAATCTTAAATTCATAGGTCAAAATCACATCTAATGGGTGCAAAATCACTTTGGACAAGTGAAACTACCCTTGGAATAATTTATCACGAGTGAAAAATGAGATTGCACTTGTGCAAAGATACCTTAGAATAATTTATCACCAATACAAAGTAGTTTATCACTGTTGCAAAGTTATTTATCATCTATGCATTTTAGGTTAAACTGGTGTGGTTATTTTTTGAATGTGATGGGGACCACTATGTAACAAACCTTATATTCTTTTATATCTTTATATTAAATATCAATTATCAAGTAGACCCACATTCTCAACATTGTATAAAATATGAAAATAACATCTTGAGTCACTTTTTGCATCAAAACCTGTGTTTCTCTATTTTTTAGCAAAAATGAAAGTGCTAGAAAAGAAGTATTACAAGATTGAGATTCATTAAAAAAAGATACCATGCTTAGAAGGTTCGAAAAAAAAAGTAATATAACCAAAATTCAAAAGCAACACCAATTATTTTCATTTATAATTAAAAATTATCAATCATATTCGTTTCAAGTGCAAAAACACTAATTATTTTTTCTCTTGAATCAAATATAGGTAATTTTTGTATTTGGACAAAATTTTATCGGTGATATTTGATTTTAAAATTAAAAATTACTAGTAATATTTCAAAAATCATGAGTAATATTTAATTTAATTATAAAAATCACCAATGATATTTTACTTAAGTATAAAAATCAATGGTGATATTTGGTTCGAGTGCAAAAATCATCGATGAGAATCCAATATAATGACTTGTATTGCAAACATTTACCCATAATGGAGGTACAAAAACTTTGTATTGCAAGTGGGAACTACTTGTAATACCTATCAGAGAACTTGTATTACAACTATCTACTTGTAACAAAAGTTTGAAAATATGTATTAAATGTGAGAACAAACTGGTATTACAAATATTACTTCACTTGTAATATAGTATGTTACGACCCAGCTCCCGAATCCCTACAAGATACGAGAATCGGACCGACTCGACTGATCCCAAGATCTAGTCGTCTAACGAGAAAATAACCAAAAAGTAGTAAAATAAACCACATTCACCATGCAAGTAACTAACGGTAACAAAAGTACAGCAGTAAAGAAATGAACTACTACAGTACATACCACCACAATAGTAGAGAATTTAAAAACAGGTATTCAAGACATTCATTTCAGAGTTTCTGTTCTTAGGATTCATGTCATACCCTAGGATCTATCATTCAATCTAGTTTTCAAGTCCTAGGATTCATGCCATACCCTAAGATCTATCATTCATTTCAGAGTTACATTAATGTTTGTAAATAACTAAGGGGAGCCACTCTACGTGCAAAATCGGGAGTAATGGGGGCGTGATCAGTAGGTCCACGTGCCTCTATAACCCCCAAAGCCGCAATAGAATGAGGTCCTAACACAAAGAGCAATCACAAGGAACCACTCAGAATAGGATATAAGTATTTCAAACAAGTAGAGGAACTAATTCTGAGAAGAACGGAATCTTAAACGCGAAAATCGGACCTCGAACGGATCCTAAACGGGTCAAAAACGACAATTCTAACTCAAATTAGACGTCTGGAACAACTTCCAAACGTCTTAAAAAGTGGTCCAGGTCATACCTCACTCCGCGCTGCTCCCCAGACATCTAAGGATCCTGCTGAATCATCTGGACCCAGTTCCATACATCCGACCACCTCTCCGGATGTCTGGAGATGCTCTCCACCGTCTGGTGCTGTGCCCAGACATCTGATCTGCGTGGGAGGGCGTGTCCTCGCGCCTTCCCGAAATGAAACCTGCACGCGCGATGAAAGCCTCCTCATCACGACACGTCTCAGCCTTCGGCGGATCGGCCTGCATGGCCGTATCCGTAAAAAGGAGGAGGAGAAATTTTGTACCTTTCAGACGTCTGATTCTGGAAAAAATTCCCAGAATCAGAACTTCCTCGCCTTCTTCCCGCTGCGCGCGAGCTCGCTACATAGCCGCTCGTCCGCTGCTCGAGCTGCAGTAGCACCAGGGGAGATCTCCCCTACACGACACCCCTCCGCGCGCACGCCGGCCGACCTCGAGCTGCTCCGACGGGTTCTCTCTCTTCCTTGCGTTCTCTCCCTCTTCTTCCCTCTCGTTGCACCTCTTCTCTCCGCGATGCACCCAGCAGCAGCTGCTGTCGTCGCTCTCTCTCTCTTGTGCTCAAGCTGGAAGAAGGAGGAGACGGTTGGGTGGTGAACGAGGGAGAGGGGAGGGGTATTTGAAGGCATGGGGGTTCTGTCTGCAAGTCGGCGAGGGAAGAGAAAGAAAGAAGAGGGCGGCAGGTTGCAGTCTGCGCGCGGCACGCGTGCAGACTTGCGATCGTACGCACGCTAAAATTTATTTCCAGATATCTGGGAATATGTCCACACGTCTAGACCAACTCACAGACGTCTTAAAAAGTATTTGATGTCTTAAATCTTAATATAGTATTACTTGGTTAAGCAATTTATAATGCATATCAAAGAACTTGTAATGTAGTGCTTGTGTACTATGATCACAAAAAGAACCAAATATGGTCAAAAATGGAAAACAAATAATTAGGATTCGTTATAAATTATGGGATTAATTGAATTTTTATGATTTAGGGAATTTCCCAAAATGAACAGTAGTATTCTAAGCCAATAAAGCACATGCAAAAGTAGTATTGATCTACAACAAACATTGATCAATATGTAACATCTTATGCTTATTTTATATCTTTTGAACGTAATACTCAAAAGATACGATAAAATATGTATGTATATATATCTTTTGTGTTTATATATCTTTTCCTATATATATATATAACTTACCATTATATTCTTTTAATTTTAAAATTAAATGCACTTAATTTCAATGGTTACTGGATGATCAAACTTATTATTTGAAGATATAAATATTTATTTATAATATAATAAGATATTTTTTATGGTATTAATTCACGATTTCAGTAATATTTTTTTCTTACGTGTATTCTATATGAAAAATATGCTAAATATTTGAATATCTGTTCCTTTAGGTTGTATTTGGTTGGAGGTAAGTATTATCCTGAGATAAAATTGAAGTAGAATAAGTTAACGAAGGTATTTGGTTGATGAGTTTGTAATGATTGATGACTTATAATAATTAGGAGATTTGTAATGATTGGTATAATGATATGATGTTAGTATATAGAAAAAAAGTAAGAGTGTTGATAGATTTTGATATGATGGTTGGTAGTGATTTTATATTATTTGATGGGTTGTAGTTATTAGGTAGTGTTTTTGTAGGTGTAAATTTTAATCAAAAGGTAAATAAACGTATGTTACAATGCATTTTACAACGTACAAAATGAGAGTAGTGATTTTAACTGATGTATTTTGGTTTTCCACCAATGAAAACCACCTTCCATCTATGCAAAATCAATTTCTAAGTGAAAAATAACTTCCATGGGTGAAAATGATGTTCCAAGTAAAAAATCATTTAACACGAATAGAAAATTAAAATACATCGATATAGTTTCATTTTCAATTAGTGCATTTTAATTTTCAATTAGTTGTATATTTCCACCCGTTAAATTTTCATTTATTTGATTTTCAATCGATTACTTTTTATTTTCAATCAGTTGATTCTAATCACAAGTTGTAAAATATATTACAACATATATTTTTATAATCACAAGTTGTAAAATATATTACAACATATATTTTTATACTCATCTCCTAAATTTTATTATTAAAAAGAAATTATACGTTAAAAATGATTATCGTTGATAGTCAGGTAAATTTCAAATTAACCTATACGGTTAATTAAAAAAGCGTCTAACGTAAAACAATTATTTGTATATATGTTAAATTTTATATTGGACAAACGTTCCCACATTTCATCAACCATCGAAATGTTTTTACATATGAGCTGCCACCATTGCAGATTAAGACGACATCCGCAACCACATCGATTGTCGCGGCGTTCTCTATCTCTCGTAACCTGCCAATCTCTAGTAGACCGCGGAGGTGACATCCACCTTCTAAAGAAAATATGATGAACCCGTCTCGTTTTTTATAACAAGTGCAAAAAAGTTGGAAATGAGAAGTCAATGATTGAAGTTATACTTATGATATTATCTCTTCAAATTCCATCGAAATTAAATGCCCACGAACCCCTGCTAGGTAGTTTGAACAAGATACTTATCTTCCGTATAGGGTTATGTTCTCACATAACGTGATAACGGAAACCCTTGCTAGCTATATATCGTTCATGTGGTTCAAATAAGTAGAAGAAAAATAGAATATCCGCCAAATATGCAAAGTTAGAATGACCAACAAGAGTACGGGTGCAATGCAACGAATGATGGGCAATGTACGAAGACATCGAAGAAAATGTTTACAATGAAGAAAAAAAGCCTACTAAGAATGATGCGAAATGGAGTGTACCGCGGGAAACAACTTCTACGAAGGCATTAAAGCGATCATCAACTTGCAGATAAAATTTACTACACTTACCGGAAGTGTTTCGTCTTTCTTTCTCGTAAGGTGTTATAGTTGAGGACCTTGATCGGCCTGCGGGATCCGATTGGTCCCTTCCGATGAACCTCTTTCCTCTTCTTCTTTGGGTCTCCTCCTCAACTTGGTGGAGACATGCATGGTGTGTTGAGGTAGATAGGAAGGATGATTTTTTCATCTACGGATCATACGTAATTTTGGTGCAGTTCAAGGGGCAACGTCAGATGGTGATGCGGCAGTGGCTGTGCAATGTTGGGAGACTCGTCGGTCGAAGATAGTTCGTGCCTCAACTTTCAGCCTACAGGGGTGCTGTTCATGTGGCACAGTGTCAGTGGCTGGAGGGAGGACTTCTTTTGACGTGAAGAGGCCACATCATGGTGGGGATGCCATCGGGGGGTGCGAAGGCAAGGTGTGGCGTCGGGGTGGCACAGCGTGGGCGGAGAGGTTGCTGCCGAGCTCCTCCCTGTTGGCCAAGATGTTAATGCTCCTCGTCTGTGATGGTCGATGGGTTCGATCAAACCACGACTCGTAGTTCTAGTTTTTGTTTGTGTTCAACCAATTTTTTTGTTTAGGTTTTATTTTATCTTATTGTTATTGGTTGTGTTTTCCCTTGGGGATGTTGTTGTTTCCTTTGTATGTGTTATGAACGTGACCTCAAGACGGGTTTTTAAGACGTCTGGGAAGTGGCCCAGACGTCTGACCAGACGTCTGGAACCCTTTCCAGACGTCTGGTATTAAATTTTTGCGGCGTACGGGGTTACGTTTGCGCGCATGCGCACGCAGACTGCACCCGCCGCTCTCTTCTCTCTTTTTCCCTCTCTCCTCCTGCAGGGCGCAGCTCCTTTCTCTCTCTCTCCCCGCGCGGCCTTATAAGGCCCCTCGCCCTCTCCCTCACCCTCATCTCCTCAGCTTTCCTCTTCTCCTCTCCCTGCCGATGCGAGAGCGCGAGCGAGCAAGTGAGCGGCGGCAGCAGCGGTCGTGGTGAGTGTGCGGGAGGGGGTGCTGCGAGAAGAAGAAGACGCTCGACCGTGAGGGCTCAAGCTTGCCGGGGTAGCTAGAGCCGGTCGGCGGGGGAGCAGCGGGCGTGGAGTGTCGCGGAGGGGCTGCTGCAGCTCGGGCAGCAGGCGGACGGGGCGCGGCGCAGCTGTGCGTCGCGGGCGGAGAGCGAGTCGGGCTTCGATTCTGGAAAATTTTCCAGAATCAGACGTCTAGGCTTACGACCAGACGACGGTGAAGACATCTTGAGGACTGTCCAGACGTCTGGCCGGTAAGATATTTCTATCTTCTTCCTTTTCCGCGTGTACGGCCATGCGGCCGTCCGCCGCGCCTTCGTCTGCGAGCCGTCGTGCTGAGAGCAGGGTGGGTGCGTGCAGGTTCTGCTCGGGAGGGCGCGAGGACTTGCCATCCCACGTGAATCGGACATCTGGCCGCAGTGCCAGATGACAGGAAGGACTTCCAAACATCCGGGGTGACCATCGGACGTCTGGGAACTAAGCCAGACGCCTCTGCAGGCTTCTAGACGTCTGAAGGACTACACAGAGCGAAGGTACACTTTGACCCACATTTAAAGACATCTAGAAGAGGTTCCAGACGTCTGATTTTGGGCAGTTTCGTCGTTTTCGACTCGTTTAGGGCCCGTTCGGAGTCCATTTTTCGCGTTTCGAGTTGCGTTCTTTCCAGAATAAAATCCTCTACCCGTTTACAGTAATTATATACCGTTCTGAGAAACTCCTTGTGTTTGATCCTTGTGTTAGGACCCCATTCCATTGCAGTCTTAGGGGTTGCGGAGGCGCGCGGGATTTCCAACCACGCCCCCAGTACTCCCGTTGTAGCTGGTAGGGTGGCTTTTAATTTAATTAGCATAATTTGTTACAATTGTAGAACAATTAATAGAGTCTAGGGTATTGCATGAACCCTAGGACTGAGAAACTAGATTGAATGATAGATCCTAGGGTATTGCATGAATCCTAGGACTGGAAAACTAGATTGAATGATAGATCCTAAGGTACGGCATGAATCCTAGGACTGGAAAACTAGTGGAATATATATATTACAGTCTTGGAAAAGTGGAAAGGAAATAATAGCTGCCTGTAAATTAATAGCTGCCTGTTATGAATGAATAAATATGATTAAGAATATGGGTTGTATGAACGTAAGACTGTAACAGTGAAACCTACAATGGCCAAACAAAAAGAATACGAACCCTACGGGGAATTAGGAGTAGAACTCCTGGAAAGATAATAGAATGGAACTGAGAAAGTAAAACGTGGAAGTGTGTTGTCTCTTGGGTACGTGGTACCAAAGAGAGCACACATTACCTCTTATTGTAGAGGGGAGCTTGCCGCCCTCAGGTTGAGACCGGGGTGGGTTTGGCCACTGTACACCGACTTGCTGGCCCTCGCGTACGCAGTACCGAGGAGAGCTACTAGTGTAGGGAGAGCACTAGCTACCACATGGGCCCCGAGGTTCTGCTAGCCTCCTACATCGACTTATTAGGTCCACTGGGCAAACCAGGGTAGTCAGGCGAGGGTGCACGGACTGTGGAGGGGTTGGACCCCTGTTACTGAGAGGGCTCTGCCCTATACTGGTTCCGTGCTGTGTTTTGAGCGCACCCATTAACGGAAATGACTAACCGCATGCCAGTGCGGGGTAGCTACCCGTGCGCTTATCACACGTGCAGTAGTCACCGTTACGTTTGTCAGCGACCTTGGGGTGGTTGACTGGGGTAGGACCACCACGGGGGACTCTCCCGACCAGGGGAGCACCACGTGTTACTTCTACTTTTCGGAAAAGACTGCAATCAAGATCGTTCCCACGAGGAACATTCGAGATCAAGTGAAGGATCTGAGGAATAAATAAATCGTGAAATAATAGAAAGACGTAATTAAAGAAAGTAAAAATATAATCGCTACTGTACACTCTACTGTTTCTTTAGCTTTTAGCTTTCACTCTACTCAGCGTTTCGCTGACGTGTTACACTTGTTACTTTTCAGGACCAGGTGTTGAGCAGCTAGGGTCAGCAGTTGCAGAGGACGTTGGGCCTAGTAGGGTCCAGTAGAGTTGCCGCAGTTCTTTTTGTACTTTTCTTCCACTGTAGTGAGTAGTTTCCTTGTTACTCCTTGTACTTCTTTATTGTAAGCTTTTTGTTATGTACATTTCGTTGTTCTACTGTTGTGGTGGTGTATACTATAGTAGTTCCTTTTCTTACTGCTGTATTTTGTTACTGCTAGTTATATTCATGCTGAATGTGGTTTATTTTACTGCTCTTTTGGTTACTTCCTCGTTGGACGACTAGGTCTTGGGATTAGTCGAGTCGATTCGATTCTCGTGTCTTGTAGGGACTCGGGAATCGGGTCGTTACAAGATGGTATCAGAGCAAGGTCGTCTCGAGAAGTGAATCAACTGACTGGAAAATAACCAATTCACATGTCTGTAACTAGAGTAACCACCACAACATATCTTTTGATATGAGCTCTTAGACGTTTTCGTTAGATATCGTTCCATATTGACGTGTTTCCGTTTTGTTTCGCGTCTCCTTGCAGGAGATACCTTGTCGCGAGACTAGCAAGGCGGGTCGCGGGCGCTGCCGAGGACGAGGTCGGCGAGGTGGGCGTGCTGCTGTCGACGCCTCGGTGGACCAGCCACTGCTCCCGGGCATTCAGGCCTAGGACCTTGCCCAGCTGATACGGGATATTGTGCGAGAGGAGCTCCACCCACCGCCCCGAGCGCCTCTCCCTGGGGTTGCAGAGGGGGAGTCCTCTGTGAGACCACACGACGGATGTGGCGCTGGACACGGGGGAGGGGATGGGCTGCCGTCGCCCCCACCTTCCTACAACACTTCTGTACACGAGGCACCTTCGCCTGGAGGTGCACCAGCATCTCCACTGCAGCGCCACTTCGAGCTTTTCGGGCAGTTCCGGAAGCTGAAGCCCCCCTCCTTCAAGGGGGATGAGGACCCGACCGAGGCAGAGGACTGGCTCGAGCAGCTTGAGAAGATTTTCGACACCCTTCGCCCCCCGGTGGAGTGCCACGTGGCCTTTGCCACGTACCAGCTGGAGAGTGCGGCACACAAGTGGTGGAGGGCGGTCAAGGGACAGGAGAGGGACGAGCCGACCTGGGATCGGTTCGTCACCCTCTTCTGCGAACAGTACTTTCCCCAGACGTGGCAGGACCAGAGGAGCCAGGAGTTCCACACTCTCCGCCAGGGGATGATGACCGTGAGCGCGTACCGCACGCGTTTTCTGGAGCTGTCCCGCTTTGCAGTGATAGCGGTAGCCATCGAGGAGAAGCGCCTTTGGAGGTTCACCGAGGGGCTCCAACCTACGATTCGGGAGTATGTCAAACCCCTAAAGCTGCCTACGTTTTCGAGGGTGGTGGAGGCAGCTATGACCTACGAGGAGACCAACCCGTCTGCGCGAGACACTGACGGCGGGCGGAAGAGGCCCTTCCAGCCAGACTTTTCACAGGGCCAGCGAGAGAGGAGACACGTGGCATCCGCAGGAGAGCCATCACGTTTTGCAGGGCCATCAGTGGCCTTTGGGGGCCCTCAACAGGGGCCAGTCATCAGCACCGGACCCCCGCCCAGCCGACAACAGGGACCCACTGAGGGCGGGAGTCGGGTTCCCCTCTGCTACCAGTGTGGCAAGCCGGGCCACATCAGGTGGGACTGCCCGTCTAGGGTAGGAAGTCAGCAGATACTTCCCGCACCGAGCACTGGAGGGTGTGCAGGAGGCCGCGGTTCCCAGACGCGAGGAGGACAGCAGTCACGAGGAGGGTACCGGCCAGCACCTACCCGTCCGACGCAGAGTGTGGCTGCTTCGTCCGCACCTAGAGCTGAGGGGCGTATCAACGCGCTGACACACAGGGATGTCAGAGCTTCGGGATCGGTGGTGGCAGGTATGGTTTCAGTTTCCGACAGACTCGTTTACACACTTTTCGATTCCAGCACTACGCACTCGTTTGTCGCAGCCAGTTTCACAGTTAGTTTGGGCCAGGACTATACGTTGTTAGAGAATCCATTCGTAATCAGAGGTCCAAGTGGTCAGCTGTTTGTGGCTGAGGAGGTGTACACGGGTTGCGAGGTCAGTGTCGGGGGACATAGTCTGCCAGCTGACCTGATTATGATATAGATGGAGGACTTTGGCGTAATTCTGGGGATGGACTGGCTGTTCGCTTACCACGCTTTGGTGGACTGTTTTGAGAGGAAGATCGTCTTCTCCATACCGAAGTTGCCTTCTTTCAAGTTTCACGGACAGCCAGTGGACGGAGGCTTCAGGTGCATTTCGGCACTTCGGGCGGCGAGACTTTTGAGCCAGGGGTGTGAGGGCTTCCTAGCTTGTGTGGTAGCAGAGCCCAGCCCTGTGGCAGACTTCCAGAGCATCCCGGTGGTCAGAGAGTACTCTGACGTGTTCCCAGACGAGTTACCAGGACTACCGCCTGAGCGTGAGATCGAGTTTGAGATCTCACTAGTACCATGGACCAGCCCCATCTCCACCGCACCATACCGGATGGCACCGCTTGAGCTACGAGAGCTCAAGTCTTAGTTGCAGGATCTTTTGGAGAAGGGCTTCGTGCGACCCAGTGCGTCTCCCTGGGGAGCCCCGGTACTGTTTGTGAAGAAGAAGGATGGTACCCTACGCCTTTGTGTGGATTACCGACAGCTGAATAGGGTCACCATCAAGAACAGATATCCGCTGCCGAGGATCGATACTTGTTTGACTAGTTGCGAGGTGCCACGGTGTTCTACAAGATCGACTTGAGGTCTGGATACCACCAGTTGAGAATCAGGGAGGCAGACGTCTCCAAGACAGCTTTCCGAACCCGGTACGGACATTACGAGTTTTTGGTCATGCCGTTTGGGCTGACCAATGGCCCCGCTGCTTTCATGGGCCTGATGAACTAGGTGTTTAGGCCGTACTTGGACCAGTTCGTGGTGGTATTCATTGATGATGTACTCATCTATTCTCGAGATCAGACGCAGCACGGACAGCACTTGCGGATGGTTCTGGACACACTTAGACGACGTAGGTTGTACGCCAAATACAGCAAGTGCGAGTTCTGGTTGGGGTAGGTGACCTTCTTAGGCCATGTGATCTCTGGGGACGGCTTGGCGGTGGACCCTGTTTGCACCTCAAAACACGCCTATAGGGACGCCTTCTTATGCTATTTTCTAGCATTAACTATGTATATTATAATCCTATAGTCGCATCTGTAAAAATACTTGCATTCATGCATTTAATTAAGAGGAGGGAAGATTGGAATAAAAGGGCTTCATAATTTACATTCTCCTCAAGTGCCTCTTTGCAAAAATTCCCTTCTCTATTTTTATTTCCTCTTGATTTCTATTTTTTTTCTCTCCTGCGGCTGCAATCTTCTCCGCTGCCTCTCCCCGCCATGCGCCTTCCCGCAGCCGCATGCAGCAGTCCCGCCTCTCCCTGCTGTCCTGCGGTCCTTCCCGCGCGCGTCCGCCCTCTCCCTGCCCAAGCCATTCCCTGCGGCTGCCATTCCTCCCATCTCCCGCTGCTGCAACCTCTTCTCCGCTGCCTCTCCCTGCCGTCCTTCCCGCGGCTGCAACTTCCCGCGCCTCTCCCTGCAGCAGCCACTCTCCAACGCCTCTCCCTGCTGCTGCCATGCCTCCCCGCCATGCTCTCCTCCTCTATAAAGCAGCAGCTCTTCCTCGCGACGAAGAGAGGGGGGGAACATTGCTGCAATACGCAGCTGCGGCTGGCTGCAGCAAGAAAGAATCACACCAGCAGGCCGCCACCTTCCTCTCCTCCCTCTCCCCTCCATACGCCGGACCTCCTTCGAGGAGAAACCCGACGGGCAGGAGCTCACTGTGGTGCACACTACCACAGTGAGACCATCACCGCCCAGCTCTTCAAAGAGCCGGTGGGCGTGGTGGCTCTCTGTTTTCATTTGTTTTCCGTTCCTGCCCTTCCCGCCATTGCTGCTTCTTCAAAGTCTGAAGCTGGAAGCAGCAGCAGAAGCAGCGGAAGCAGCAGCAGCAGCTAAGCGGCGGCAGCAGCAGCAGCAGCGGCAGCGGCCCCCGCAGCTTCCGCGAGCGTCTGCAGGCGCCCCAGCCCCTCTGCACGCGCCTGCAGGCCTTCCCCGCCTCCGTTCGTCTGCTCTGTCGCCCGCCTCTGCGCCCGCAACCGGTCGCTGCGCTCCTCAGCAGCGGCCGGCCAAGCGTCTTCCCGCTCCCTGCCAACCTCTGCAAGCGTCCGCGCGCGCCTGCAGACCTCGTCCGCGCGCGCCTGCAGGCGCTCCAGCCCCTCTGCACGTGCCTGCAGGCCTTCCCCGCGTCCGCTTCCTCGCTCTGTCGCGAGCCTCCGCGCTCGCAGCAGGTTGACGCAGACTCATCTCCTCTGCGCGAATACGCGCCCGCGACCATCAGACGACGGTCTTCACCTCCGGACGTCTTAACTCGCCTCCTGCAGTGCGGCGGCCTCCGTTCTCTCCTCTCCTGCCAGCTCTCTCCTGCTCTCTCTCTCTCCCATTCTCTCTCTCTCTCTCTCTCACTCTCTCTCACAACACTTTCTCACACACTACACCGACGCACACAGACATCTACACCAACACTTTCACACACACACACTCACACACTAATAGTAACTTATATACATATATATATATATATATATATATATATATACATATACATATATCTATATATATATACTTATATATACATAGTATATCTATATAGTTATGTATACATACATATAATATAATATATATATGCATATACATATATAATATATATATATATATATATATATATATATACACATACTCATATACATATATATATATATACATATCTATATACTTATACATATACACATATATATATATACATATATATATAGATACATATATACCTATATACATATATATATATATATCTATTTAGTATTATATATATATACTTATATACATATATACATAGCTATATACATATATACATATATATATATATATATATATATATATATACACCTATATATATATATATATATCTATATATATCTATACATATATAATTATACATTTATATACATATATATGTACATATATTTTCACGTTATTTATTATACGCTGTATCGCGGGGATATCTGCACCAGTTGCTGATATTCCCTGATACACGTGTACAAAAAGCGTGGTCCCATACATCATCCATCCTCCATCCACACTCCACGCGGCACCTAGTCGTGTTGGTTGCGTCTCTCTAGACGTCGGCTGACTCGACATAGTGCTACACTCCATCGTCACCTCCACCCCCACCCCTTTATATATATACTACATATAAATATATATCTATAGCTACTATATTTACTTTCTATCTGATAGCTTCCTTAGTAAAAAGATTAAAAAAAAAGGTATAAAAGTGAAAAGATAATCTTTGATTTGCAGGTACCCCATCTTGCAAGTAGCAAGACGTGTTTTGAAACTCTGTTTTGGCTAAAAGCCAAGGACACAATTTTGAGGGTGTGCCTCAAGAACAAGGATTACCAGAAAAAAAAACCTAAATAAGAAAAATACCAAAAACAGAATAAACGAACGGAAGAGACGCGTTTTAAGGAAAACGTAGAAACTCGACTTGAACCCCACTTCCCTGAGTTCGACCCTGGGCTTAAAAGTGACAAGATAAAATCAATTAGGCCAGGTTAAAAATTTTGTAAAGAGATGGTTAGGTCTGAATTAGGTTAACCACTATACACATTTCAACGATAAAAATATCATATTAACAACCTATCCAGGCCGACCATCATAGCTTTTCTGGCGCCGCTGCCGGGGAGGTGCGCTTTCGAGTAAGTTTCTATCCAATTCCTTTAAATTTGTCTCTTCTCTCTTCACGGGTATTATTGTTTTTGGTGTGCAGGTGAACCTGGTGGAAGGAGAAGAAGGCTAACGAAGTCGAGGACGTGAGCAGATCCAAGGCGGGAACGAGAGCGTGAAGACGCCGACATCGCATTGGAGCTTCGCACACGTTGCCGAACAAGTAGGTTTTCTTTTCTCATCAAATTAGTGTTAACTTGCCACCACAAAAATAAAAAAAAAAAAAAAAAAATTTAAAAACTAAAAATTAGAAAAACTTCTTGGGATTTCTTGAGGGCAAGTGGATTAAAATTCACTTGATTGATTGGTTGTCTTCACTCCCACTGCCCGGGATTTCCCGCCTTACTTCGCATAGCGAAAATTCTAGAATCTTGATTCTTAGATTTTTCGCCATGGGAAGTATTCTTTGAGGCAAAGAAAAAGATTGCTTGTATCCCTCTTTTGCCTCAATTATCTTTAATTCAGGATCACTTTTTTGGTGGGGAGATTTGGAATTGAGTTGATTCCAACCCCACCACGACTTTTCAAACTTGCCTGTGATTCGATCCTGAATACTTCAACCCCAAAAATTTTATTTTCTTTATCTGTTGGTTGAAGCCTTGTGTGTGGATATCTTTCTAGTGATTGGGAGCACTTGAATTGAAGTGCTTTGGCTCCCTTTCACATTGGTATAAAATTGATTCGTGCATCCACACTTAGAAATCTCCATTTAGGGTAGCCCATTGCATTTTAGCATGCATTAACTAACTGATAATTGAAGAAGGGTTTCTTGGGTTTTAGAAGGAAAACCTGTATTTTTGCAAAAAACCCGGAGATTGGTTGAATTGGTAATTCAGCAAAACCCTAAAATTCATACTACTTAAGGCTGAACTCTAAAAAACCATTCGCCAATAAAAACTTCAATTCGGGGAGATTTCCCCGTTGCATGCTTGTTCTTACACACTCTTAAAATCAATCACTTGGGCATTACCCGTAAACAACGCCCTTCACATTCCAAAAGCACTTGACCCTAAGCCTCTAATTAAAACTGGTAGTAACTTGACCCTTACTAAGGATTGGAGGTCTAACTATCTGTGTGTAGCGACTACGTGCTGGTGAGAGTTCCCGCGTGCTATCGGGTGTCTAAGACTGGGGCAAACGGCCTTTCAATCTGGCCCGGTGGTTCCGCGGTGCTCGCATTCGGTTCCGTAGTTCGTGATAGTAGGTAACTTAGATCTTTAGGTCTAAGGGCACACTGTAGAGGTTAGGAACTTGACTGTATTGATTTGTAATCAAGTGTACCTGTGCGGCGTCATTTCTCTCATCCCTTTTCCCTTCTCATCTCCCCAATTCTTCCTGCGGTAGTGCATGTTTGGGAGGAGGTCACAAAACCCTGAACTATTTGAATTGACTGATAAATCTAGAAAACAAGTCGAATCGTCCTCCTCCTCCACAAACATGGCTGCACGCCCACCCCCAAATCCCGAGGGAGGAAACCGCCCTCAGAATCCACCAGGTGGTGGAGCCTTAGAACCCATAACCCGCCTCCAAGCCCAAATGGAAATGTATAATGAGCAAATCGAAGCCATTCGGGAAACATTGGAGGAAATGCAGAACCCTCCCGAACGGGAGGAGCCTAGGTCTCTTAGCTCTTATCAGAATCCCGCTGCTACAGAGACCATAGGACAAATTCGGGTTCCCATGGGCGGGGACGACTTTGAATTAAAACCAAACATAATTGGCCTAATCAATTTTCACTTTCATGGTCTTGCAAGTGAAGACCCATTTCTCCACTTGGAAGACCTAACCCGACTTGCTGAAACCGTTAAACCAAGAAATGTCGGGTTATCTATAGTCCTCATGAAGATGTTCCCGTTTTCATTACGGGATAAAGCGTCGCAATGGTTACGCACCCTTGGGAGAACCATCCACTCTTGGGAAGAGATGCGAACAGCATTTCTCAAGAAGTTCTTCCCAATCGGGCGAACCAATGCGCTTCGCCGTGCTATCACTTCATTTATGCAACAAAACGGCGAACAATTTCATGAGGCATGGGAGAGGTATAACGACCTCCTCAGGAAGTGTCCGCATCACGGTCTGCCTAAGTGGCATATAGCCCAGATTTTCTACTATGGGCTAAATGAGACTTTGAAGCAGATTGCAGACGCTTCCTGCGGAGGGAACTTTATGAATAAAGACGAGAATGGAGCATTCGAGCTGTTTGAAAATATGAGTGAAAACTCGATGAACAATGCTTCCATTGTCGCCTTTAATCGTACCAGCCAGCCCCGAAATGTCCACGAAGTTGACACGGGACCCTCCCATTCATCCACTGATCTAAGCCTTATTGCACAAAAACTGGATGAAGTCTCCGTCGTGCACAAGAAGCTGGACGAGCTTCTGGCCAACCCCGCCCGATCTATGGCAAACACCACCTCTTCACCACTTCGTCACAATCCAAGTTCTTCTAATACCAGGCTTATCCCGAGAAACCCCGTTAGACCTTCCTTACCAAGTGTCGCGCCAAGCGACTCGGTAAGTCATGTGGAACTGGCTTCTGCGAGCCAGTATTTCGACACGGAGGACCAAGCCTCCGTGTGCTCTGACGCATATCTACATGCGGACACGTCTTCTGGCATAGAAGATGCTTGCGCCCTGGGGAACAACCCGTTCTCTGCCACTTATAACCCAGGGTGGCGTAATCACCCGAACTTTGCATGGTCCAACAACCCGCAGCGCCAAAACCCCGCGGGTGGACCAATGCGACCGTCCGCACCCGTCATCCCAAGGGTCCAGTTTAATCCTATGGCAAATCCGCCATCAGGCCCTTGCGTACCACAAACTGAACACGCATCAAGCCCTCTTGACAAATTGATGCGAATGATGACGGAAATGTCAAAGCGCCATGAAGAGAACATGACCTCTCTTCAGCACCAACTGGCGCAGCAGAATGCCGAGATCAGTCAACTACGCATGGCGACTCGATCTCAGGGCACTCTTCCCGCCCAACCTGTTCCAAACCCGCGAAATTTCGTGCCCCGTGGTTCTCAACCACAGGTACGACCTTCTCAGGGACAGGTTAATCAAGTTCTGCAAGCTCCGAACATTCCACCGGGATTTCAGGCTAATCCTGCTGCAGCACCACACTCTTATATCCCCATTGCAAACCCTCCTCCACCGTATGATCCCACTGGACCCGCATCGTCCAATGCTATCACTACGAGGAGCGGTAAGCAGACCGTCGATCCGCCTCGACCTGATCCTGGCCCATCTTCTTCTTCGCCCTCTCATTCGGAATGCATACCGCATTCGCGAGAGGATGATGCACCAAAACTTGTGCCAGAATCAGTCCCATTCCCTGAGGCTCTACTAAGGGAGCCAAAAGGCAAAAAGAAAAATACGCAGGCCTTTGACAACCTACGTAATTTGTTCAGGGATGTAGAAATCAAGGTACCCCTGCTCGAGGCAATCGACCACATACCTACTGTCGCTCGATTTTTCAAAGACTACACAACACCCAGGCGACAGTCAAAGAAGACTAAGAATCCGGTGGTTCTCTCGCCTCATGCGAGTTGTGCTATACTATCAAACTTACCACCGAAGCAGAAAGATCCGGGCACACCACTGATTTCCTGTAGCATCCAAGGCTGCAGTTTTAACCGTGCCTTGCTTGATCTAGGATCTTCCATCAATCTCATACCGACCATCATGCTCAAAAAATTTTCCTTGGGAAATCTGAAACCCACCCCTGTCACGTTACAGTTGGCAGATCGTTCTGTCAAAATCCCGAAGGGTGTGGTGGAAGACGTGGTGGTTAGGGTCAACAGTCTCTGTTTTCCTGTTGACTTTCTTGTTTTAGATATGGAAGTTCCTAGTTCACTTTCTGATTGTCCGATCATCCTCGGTCGACCTTTCTTGGCCACAGCCCGCGCCCACATCGACTGCGAGTCGGGCTGTATTGAGATTGCCGTTGGATCTGAGAAGCTCAAGCTTAACATATTCAAGGCAGCCAAGAACTTTGATTGCGATTGCATTGAGGATGACACGTCTGACGAGGACATGGCCGTCAGCGCGTGTATCGGACTAATTGGGACCTATTCGGACTGTTGCGGATTACCTATAAACACTGATAACTGCCTGACCAACGCATACTGTGACGTTCCCCAATCCCTCCCTTGTCCAGTACCTTCTCCTGGCCAGACTTCTGACGAGGTTTTCTCCGCTTCCCATACCTCGTGGTCTGAGTCATATCCGGGCTACTCACTGTCAGTCCACACTCATGAAGACCGAATTGCCCTTTCTTCCCCGCCAAATCAGGCGGATTTACAAATCCACACTGGGACCTTGAGCCCATATACTTCTCACTGGGGCTATTCATTTTTGGATCCATCTATCCAAGAAGCCCCTCTTCTTGGCCAATCTGAAGGCCAGTTTCTTCCTCCTAACTTGTTCCCCTACCCGTCTGGGACACTCTCGTCCCAAGAAATGCCAGATCCTTCCCCATCCACTCCCGAGCTAAAAGTGCTGCCTAATACACTCAAGTATGTTTTCCTGGGACCAAATGAAACGCTCCCTGTAATCATCAGTTCAAAATTAACCATGGAGCAGGAGTGCAAACTAACTAAGGTCCTCCTAGAACACAAGGTAGCTATTGGATGGTCTTTATCAGACTTATCTGGTATTAGTCCCTCCTACTGCACTCATCGTATATATACGGAGGAGGAGGCTCGACCTTCTCGCGAGATGCAGCGACGTCTCAACCCTAACATGCGGGAGGTCGTTAAGAATGAAATCATTAAGTGGCTGGATGCGGGTATAATCTACCCGATCAGCGATAGCCTCTGGGTGAGTCCGATTCACGTTGTGCCCAAAAAGGCAGGACTCACCATCCGTGTCAATGACAGGGGCGAATCCATCCCTACACGCACTCCTACATCTTGGAGAGTGTGTGTGGATTATAGGAAACTCAATGCTGCAACCAAGAAAGATCACTTCCCGCTACCATTTATTGACCAAATCCTGGAGCGGTTAGCGGGAAATAAATTTTTCTGCTTCCTGGATGGATTCTCAGGATATAACCAGGTGGCAATAGACCCCCGAGACCAAGAGAAAACCACTTTTACCTGCCCTTTCGGCACCTTCACCTTTAGAAGGATGCCGTTTGGACTTTGTAACGCGCCAGCAACTTTCCAGAGATGCATGCTGGCGATATTTCATGACATGGTGGGTGACTTTCTTGAGGTCTTCATGGATGACTTTTCAGTCTTTGGACCATCTTTCGACGAATGTCTTGCCAACCTGACTCGCATCCTTAGGAGATGTATTGATGTAAACCTCGTGCTTTCCTGGGAAAAAAGTCATTTTATGGTGCACGAAGGAATTGTTCTTGGACATATCATCTCCGATAGGGGTATCGAGGTTGACAGAGCTAAGCTCGATATCATTGCTGATTTACCTGTGCCTGGTTCTGTCAAACAAATCCGCTCCTTCTTGGGACACGTCGGTTTCTATAGGAGATTCATCAAAGACTTCTCCAAAATTTCTCGACCCTTAACTCATCTCCTATCAACCGACGTGCCCTTCGACATGGGCCCTGACTGTATACAAGCATTCACGCAACTGCGTAATGCTGTCACCAAGGCCCCTGTTCTCCAGCCGCCTGATTGGTCCCTCAACTTTGAACTTATGTGTGACGCTTCAGACCTTGCAGTCGGAGCCATCCTGGGACAAAGACGCGATAGACACCCCTTCGTGGTATACTACGCCAGTAAGACGTTGGACGAGGCCCAGCGTAATTATACTACCACTGAAAAGGAACTACTGGCAGTCGTCTTTGGGCTGGAAAAATTCCGTTCTTACCTTCTGGGCTCTCACATTATTGTTTTCACTGATCACGCGGCCATTCGCCATCTCATGCACAAGAAGGATGCCAAGCCTAGACTGATTCGTTGGATCCTTCTGCTCCAGGAATTTGACATTGAGATTCGTGATAAGGTCGGAGCCCAGAATGTTGTGGCTGATCACCTTTCCAGACTGGACCCTGACCATATTGGACTTACTCTGCCAATCAATGAAGTTTTTCCTGATGAGCACCTATTGGCAATAAATGCGGCAAGTGGACCGTGGTATGCCGACATTGCCAATTACCTTGCTTCTGGATCTCTTCCACGTGGCTGGCCTAAAAACCAGCGTGAGCGTCTCATGGCAGAAGCAAAGTATTATTTCTGGGATAATCCACTTCTTTTTCGGATAGGTGCTGATCAAATCATCCGTCGCTGTATTCCTGACAGTGAGTTCCCCAGTGTGCTATCCTTCTGCCACGATCAGGCCTGTGGAGGCCATTTCTCTGGGAGGAAAACTGCAGCCAAGGTGTTGCAGTGCGGTTTCTTTTGGCCCTCCCTTCACCAGGATGCGCACGCTTATGCCAAACATTGCACTAGGTGCCAGTCTTTAGGGTCAATGGCACGTCGTGACATGATGCCCTTGCAACACATCCTAGCTGCGGAAATCTTCGACATCTGGGGAATTGACTTCATGGGTCCCTTCCCTCCATCCAACGGCTTCGAATTCATCCTCGTGGCCGTCGACTATGTTTCAAAATGGATCGAGGCTATTCCCGCGCGCCGTGCTGACCATGTTATCTCCACCCGATTCGTCAAAGACCATATCTTTGCGCGTTTTGGGATCCCTCGGGCCATTATCTCGGATGGAGGAAGCCACTTTACCCATGCTTCTTTTCGGGCACTTCTGAGGAGATACGGAGTCCACCATCGTATCGCATCCCCGTATCATCCTCAGACGAACGGCCAGGCGGAAGTGTCGAACCGGCAAATCAAGCAGATTCTCCAGAAAACGGTTCGGCCTGACCGTAAGGATTGGTCCGACAAGCTGACTGACGCACTTTGGGCGTATCGGACCGCCTTCAAGGCTCCCCTTGGTATGTCTCCATATAGAATCGTTTACGGGAAGCCTTGTCATTTGCCTGTGGAGTTGGAGCACCGCGCTTATTGGGCGGTTCGCCAATGTAACCTCGACCCAGACTTGTGTGAACGAGAAAGGAAACTCCAACTCCATGAGCTGGAAGAGCTCCGTCGTGAAGCCTATGATTCTGCTCTAACCTTTAAACAGCGCACTAAGGCTTTTCATGACAGCCATGTTCGGCGGAAGGAATTTGAGCCATCTCAGCAAGTTTGGCTCTATAATGCCCGACTCAAATTCTTTCCTGGGAAATTAAAGTCCAAATGGACTGGTCCTTTTCTGGTCTCAAGACCATTCCCCAATGGGGCCGTCGAAATCGAAGATCCCAAATCTGGGCGTAAATTTACGGTCAACGGGCAGCGTTTGAAACCCTATCTGACTCATGAACCTGCCCCCGTTGGAGAAACCGTTGCCCTGCTGGAGGGTAACTAATTCTTTGCCTCATTCTGAGTCCAGCTGGGAACATTAAATTCAGCGCTTGTTGGGAGGCACCCTAACAGCACTCACCATCCACCATCACTTTTCACACCTCTATCGCAATCACTTCACTTTTCTCTTCACCACCCACCATCCACCCACCCTTCCACCCTGATCTATACCCTGAACCTCAGCTCTTGTTACCCGATCTTCCTCTGCCTTTCCCTGCATGCATATGAGGACATAGCATTGTTTGGCATGGGGGGGTGGATAGGCATCCATAGGATCCGGGTATTTTATGGTATCAGACAATTACCACCTATTTATAAATATGCAAGAAAAAAAAAAAAAAAAAAAAAAAAAAAGTGTGCTCTTTCAAAATGTGTTGTAAGAGATATACTGACATATGTTTCAAAAAAAAAAAAAAAAAAAAAAAAAAAAAAAAAAAAAAAAAAGATGTTGCAAAAGAATCAGTATATCTCATAAATGTCGGTATAATTTGTTTTTCAAAAATGGGAGTTGAGTTTTCCGTAATCATCTTAAGGGTCAATCCGAAAACACGAGCTGAAATTGGGACCAACCTGTACTTAAAAATTCGTGAAACCCTGGGAGTGAGTCTTAAGGTTCATCTGGTCAGTCTTGATCCTTCACTATGCACAAACCATAACCTCTTGAGCTCTCGAGTATGGAAAAACCTCCTGGGTCCTGGAAATCGTACTTAAGGTTTAAATATCAAGAGTCCTGGTTAGTTGAGAGATAATCTTTGTCATGTAAGACTTAAAGTACTGGTAGTCTTCTTTACAATTGGTTCTCACAATATCCGATAATAAACACACCGATATCATCTCAGAAGAAAATCTTCAGCTTAAGAACATTTCTAAATACGGTTTTGCTAGGGACTAGCAAAAGATAGGCATGGGGGTATATGTTTGCACCTCAAAACACGCCTATAGGGACGCCTTCTTATGCTATTTTCTAGCATTAACTATGTATATTATAATCCTATAGTCGCATCTGTAAAAATACTTGCATTCATGCATTTAATTAAGAGGAGGGAAGATTGGAATAAAAGGGCTTCATAATTTACATTCTCCTCAAGTGCCTCTTTGCAAAAATTCCCTTCTCTATTTTTATTTCCTCTTGATTTCTATTTTTTTTCTCTCCTGCGGCTGCAATCTTCTCCGCTGCCTCTCCCCGCCATGCGCCTTCCCGCAGCCGCATGCAGCAGTCCCGCCTCTCCCTGCTGTCCTGCGGTCCTTCCCGCGCGCGTCCGCCCTCTCCCTGCCCAAGCCATTCCCTGCGGCTGCCATTCCTCCCATCTCCCGCTGCTGCAACCTCTTCTCCGCTGCCTCTCCCTGCCGTCCTTCCCGCGGCTGCAACTTCCCGCGCCTCTCCCTGCAGCAGCCACTCTCCAACGCCTCTCCCTGCTGCTGCCATGCCTCCCCGCCATGCTCTCCTCCTCTATAAAGCAGCAGCTCTTCCTCGCGACGAAGAGAGGGGGGGAACATTGCTGCAATACGCAGCTGCGGCTGGCTGCAGCAAGAAAGAATCACACCAGCAGGCCGCCACCTTCCTCTCCTCCCTCTCCCCTCCATACGCCGGACCTCCTTCGAGGAGAAACCCGACGGGCAGGAGCTCACTGTGGTGCACACTACCACAGTGAGACCATCACCGCCCAGCTCTTCAAAGAGCCGGTGGGCGTGGTGGCTCTCTGTTTTCATTTGTTTTCCGTTCCTGCCCTTCCCGCCATTGCTGCTTCTTCAAAGTCTGAAGCTGGAAGCAGCAGCAGAAGCAGCGGAAGCAGCAGCAGCAGCTAAGCGGCGGCAGCAGCAGCAGCAGCGGCAGCGGCCCCCGCAGCTTCCGCGAGCGTCTGCAGGCGCCCCAGCCCCTCTGCACGCGCCTGCAGGCCTTCCCCGCCTCCGTTCGTCTGCTCTGTCGCCCGCCTCTGCGCCCGCAACCGGTCGCTGCGCTCCTCAGCAGCGGCCGGCCAAGCGTCTTCCCGCTCCCTGCCAACCTCTGCAAGCGTCCGCGCGCGCCTGCAGACCTCGTCCGCGCGCGCCTGCAGGCGCTCCAGCCCCTCTGCACGTGCCTGCAGGCCTTCCCCGCGTCCGCTTCCTCGCTCTGTCGCGAGCCTCCGCGCTCGCAGCAGGTTGACGCAGACTCATCTCCTCTGCGCGAATACGCGCCCGCGACCATCAGACGACGGTCTTCACCTCCGGACGTCTTAACTCGCCTCCTGCAGTGCGGCGGCCTCCGTTCTCTCCTCTCCTGCCAGCTCTCTCCTGCTCTCTCTCTCTCCCATTCTCTCTCTCTCTCTCTCTCACTCTCTCTCACAACACTTTCTCACACACTACACCGACGCACACAGACATCTACACCAACACTTTCACACACACACACTCACACACTAATAGTAACTTATATACATATATATATATATATATATATATATACATATACATATATCTATATATATATACTTATATATACATAGTATATCTATATAGTTATGTATACATACATATAATATAATATATATATGCATATACATATATAATATATATATATATATATATATATATATATATACACATACTCATATACATATATATATATATACATATCTATATACTTATACATATACACATATATATATATACATATATATATAGATACATATATACCTATATACATATATATATATATATCTATTTAGTATTATATATATATACTTATATACATATATACATAGCTATATACATATATACATATATATATATATATATATATATATACACCTATATATATATATATATATCTATATATATCTATACATATATAATTATACATTTATATACATATATATGTACATATATTTTCACGTTATTTATTATACGCTGTATCGCGGGGATATCTGCACCAGTTGCTGATATTCCCTGATACACGTGTACAAAAAGCGTGGTCCCATACATCATCCATCCTCCATCCACACTCCACGCGGCACCTAGTCGTGTTGGTTGCGTCTCTCTAGACGTCGGCTGACTCGACATAGTGCTACACTCCATCGTCACCTCCACCCCCACCCCTTTATATATATACTACATATAAATATATATCTATAGCTACTATATTTACTTTCTATCTGATAGCTTCCTTAGTAAAAAGATTAAAAAAAAAGGTATAAAAGTGAAAAGATAATCTTTGATTTGCAGGTACCCCATCTTGCAAGTAGCAAGACGTGTTTTGAAACTCTGTTTTGGCTAAAAGCCAAGGACACAATTTTGAGGGTGTGCCTCAAGAACAAGGATTACCAGAAAAAAAAACCTAAATAAGAAAAATACCAAAAACAGAATAAACGAACGGAAGAGACGCGTTTTAAGGAAAACGTAGAAACTCGACTTGAACCCCACTTCCCTGAGTTCGACCCTGGGCTTAAAAGTGACAAGATAAAATCAATTAGGCCAGGTTAAAAATTTTGTAAAGAGATGGTTAGGTCTGAATTAGGTTAACCACTATACACATTTCAACGATAAAAATATCATATTAACAACCTATCCAGGCCGACCATCAGACCCAGCCAAGGTCGAGGTAGTGCTCAGGTGGGAGAAACCACATTCAGTCACTGAGATTCGTAGTTTCCTGGGACTGGCAGGCTACTACAGATGGTTCACCAGGGGTTTTTCACAGATTGCGCGTCCTATGACACACTTGACCCGGAAGGACGTGCCCTTCACTTAGACAGACGCTTCTGAGGTGTGTTTTCAGGAGCTAAAGGAGAGGTTGACTTCGGCTCCCGTGCTCACCATCCCTGACAGTAGTGGCGGGTTCGTTGTGTACACGGACGCCTCCTTGCAGGGGTTAGGAGGTGTACTCATGCATACGGGTCACGTCGTCGCTTACGCTTTGCGGCAACTGAAGCCCCATGAGCATACCTACCCTACCCACGACCTGGAGATGGCAGCTGTCGTCTTCGCGCTGAAGACCTGGAGGCACTACTTGTACGGTGAGACCTTCGAGATTTTCACAGATCACAAGAGCCTCAGATACCTTTTTGATCAGAAGGAGCTCAACATGAGATAGAGACGTTGGTTGGAGCACCTGAAGGACTATGACTGCAGTATTTCCTACCACCTTGGAAAGGCCAACGTGGTGGCTGACGCCTTGAGCCGGAAGGCGCCCGCACACTTGGCCAGTTTACAGTTACAGAGTTGGAGCCTTTTGGAGGAGGTGGGCAGTTGGCGACCCGTAGAGTTACGGGGGCACTGTGGGGCAGTGACTGTGACACGACAGACTAGGCCAGAGCTGATAGACCGCATCATCACAGGACAAATGGCCGATCCGCACTTGCAGTCCCTACACGACAAAGTACTGTCAGGAGACCCAGGGGACTTCTCTTTCACAGACTAGGTACTGCGTCTGAGGGGACAGTTGTGCGTTCCCAGAGACGAGGAGCTGTTGAGAGAGCTCCTGACTGAGGCACACGGTTCCAGATTCACCATACATCCGGGAAACATGAAGATGTACCACAACTTGAGACTCGAGTTTTGGTGGAGGGGGATGAAGCGGGATGTGGGTGAATTCGTGCAGCAGTGCTTAGTGTGCCAGCAGGTGAAAGCCGAGCATCAGAGGCCTGCAGGGCCGCTACAGCCACTTCCAGTGCCAGAGTGGAAGTGGGAGAGCATCACCATGGACTTGGTGGTGGGCTTACCTGTTACCCAGTGAGGACACGACGCAGTCTGGGTAATTGTGGATAGACTGACGAAGACGGCATGATTCTTGCCTATCCGAGTCACTTTGGGACCAGCATAGCTGGCAGAGAGGTATATCCGCGATGTGGTACGACTACATGGAGTTTCGCGGGAGATCGTATCTGACCGGGATACCCGCTTTACGTCCCAGTTTTGGACTGAGTTTCAGCAGGCCCTGGGGACGCAGTTGAGATTTAGTACCGCTTACCAGCCCCAGACGGACGGACAGTCTGAGCGCACGATACAGACACTTGAGGACCTTTTGCGTGCCTGTGTACTGGACTGGAGGGGCTCTTGGGAGGAGCACCTGCCCCTGGCGGAGTTTGCATACAACAACAGCTATCACTCGAGCATCGGCATGGCTCCCTGCGAGGCTCTGTACGGACGAAGGTGTACGGCACCCTTGAGTTGGGTTGAGGTGGGGACCAAGTGGGAGGTTGGCCCCAGGTTGATCCGGCAGAGTCAGGAGGTAGTCGAACAGATCCACAGGCGACTCCGTACTGTCAGGAGCAGGCAGAAGAGCTACACGGATCGGAGATGTAGAGAGGTGCTGTTTGAGGTTGGGGACCACGTCTTCCTTCGTGTTTCGCCCATGAAGGGCCTGCAGTGGTTTGGGGTGAGAGGGAAGCTCGCGTCGAGGTTCGTGGGGCCCTTTGATGTCCTGGAGCGGGTTGGACCCGTTGCTTACAGACTTGCCCTCCCTCCTCAGCTTTCTGGTGTGCACGACGTGTTCCACGTGTCCAACCTCAGGAAGTACGTAGCCGATCCCAGTCATGTACTAAGTCACGAGAGCGTCGAGGTGGGCAACGACCTGACCTACCCCGAGCGGCCAGTGCAGATTCTTGACCGAGCCGTCCGCAGTTTGAGACGAAAGCAAGTACCCTAGTGAAGGTTTTGAGGAGGAGCCAGTGGTACGAGGAAGCTACTTGGGAGCCTGAGGCGGCAATGCGGGAGCGGTACCCGGAGCTCTTCGCGGGTACGTCTTTTCGGATCGGTTTCGGTCCTCTTTGAGTTTGTTATGTTTTATATGTCATTCTTTTTGCACCCTAGTTAGCGCAAGTTTCGGGGACGAAACTTCCTTTGAGTTTGTTATATTGTTAGGAACGTGGCCTCAAGACGGGTTTTTAAGACGTCTGGGAAGTGGCCCAAACGTCTGACCAGACGTCTGGAACCCTTTCCAGATGTCTGGTATTAAATTTTTGCGGCGTACGGGGTTGCGTCTGCGCACGCTACACCTGCCACTCTCTTCTCTCTTTTTCCCTCTCTCCTCCTGCAGGGCGCAGCTCCTTTCTCTCTCTCTCCCTGCGCGGCCTTATAAGGCCCCTCGCCCTCTCCCTTACCCTCATCTCCTCACCTTTCCTCTTCTCCTTCTCCCTACCGATGCGAGAGCGCGAGCGAGCAAGTGAGCGGCTGCAGCAGTGGCCGCAGCGAGTGTGCGGGAGGGGGTGTTGTGAGAAGAAGAAGACACTTGACCGTGAGGGCTCGAGCTTGCCGGGGCAGCTAAAGCCGGTCGGCGGGGGAGCAGCGGGCGTGGAGTGTCGCGGAGGGGCTGCTGCAGCTCGAGCAACAGGCGGACGGGGCGCGGCGCGGCCGTGCGTCGCGGGCGGAGAGTGAGTCGAGCTCTGATTCTGGAAAATTTTCCAGAATCAGACGTTTGGGCTTATGACCAGACGACGGTGAAGACGTCTTGAGGACTGTCCAAACGTCTGGCCGGTAAGATATTTCTATCTTCTTCCTTTTTCGCGTGTATGGCCATGCGGCCTTCCGCCGCGCCTTCGTCTGCGAATCGTCGTGCTAAGAGTAGGGTGGGTGCATGCAGGTTCTGCACGGAAGGGTGCGAGGACTCGCCATCCCATGTTAATCGGACGTCTGGCCGCAGTGCCAGACGACAGGAAGGACTTCCAAACGTGCGGGGTGACCATCGGACGTCTGGGAACTAAGCCAGACGCCTTCGTCGTTTTCGACCCGTTTAGGGCCCGTTCGGAGTCCGTTTTTCGCGTTTCGAGTTGCGTTCTTTCCAGAATAAAATCCTCTACCCGTTTACAGTAATTATATACCATTCTGAGAAACTTCTTGTGTTTGATCCTTGTGTTAAGACCACGTTCCATTGCAGTCTTGGGGGTTGCGGAGGCACGCGGGATTTCCAATCACACCCCCAGTACTCCCGTTGTAGCTGGTAGAGTGGCTTTTAATTTAATTAGCATAATTTGTTACAATTGTAGAACAATTAATAGAGTCTAAGGTATTGCATGAACCCTAGGACTGAGAAGCTAGATTGAGTGATAGATCCTAGGGTATTGCATGAATCCTAGGACTGGAAAACTAGATTGAATGATAGATCCTAGGGTACGCATGAATCCTAGGACTGGAAAACTAATGGAATATATATATTGCAGTGTTGGAAAAGTGGAAAGGAAATAATAGGTACCTGTAAATTAATAGCTGCCTGTTATGAATGAATAAATATGATTAAGAATATGGGTTGTATGAACGTAAGACTGGAACAGTGAAACCTACAATGGCCAAACAAAAAGAATACGAACCCTACGTGGAATTAAGAGTAGAACTCCTGGAAAGATAATAGAATGGAACTGAGAAAGTGAAATGTGGAAGTGTGTTGTCTCTTGGGTACGTGGTACCAAAGAGAGCACACATTACCTCTTAGTGTAGAGGGGAGCTTGCCACCCTCAGGTTGAGATCGGGGTGGGTTTGGCCACTGTACACCGACTTGCTAGCCCTCGCGTACGCAGTACCGAGGAGTGCTACTAGTGTAGGGAGAGCACTAGCTACCCCACGGGCCCCGGGGTTCTGCTAGCCTCCTACACCAACTTGTTAGGCCCACTGGGCAAACCAGGGTAGTCAGGCGAGGGTGCACGGACTGTGGAGGGGTTGGACCCCTGTTACTGAGAGGGCTCTGCCCTATACTGGTTCCGTGCTGTGTTTTGAGCGCACCCGTTAATGGAAACGACTGACCGCGTGCCAGTGCGGGGTAGCTACCTGTGCGCTTATCGCGCGTGGCGTAGTCGCCGTTACGTCTATCAGCAACCTTAGGGTGGTTGACTGGGGTTAGGACCACCACAGGGGACTCTCCCGGCCAGGGGAGCACCACGTGTTACTTCTACTTTTCGGAAAAGACTGCAATCAAGATCGTTCCCACGAGGAACATTCGAGATCAAGTGAAGGATCTGAGGAATAAATAAATCGTGAAATAATAGAAAGACGTAATTAAAGAAAGTAAAAATATAATCGCTACTGTACACTCTACTGTTTCTTTAGCTTTTAGCTTTCACTCTACTCAGCGTTTCGCTGACGTGTTACACTTGTTACTTTTCAGGACCAGGTGTTGAGCAGCCAGGGTCAGCGGCTGCAGAGGACATTGGGCCTAGTAGGGTCCAGTAGAGTTGCCGCAGTTCTTTTTGTACTTTTCTTCCACTGTAGTGAGTAGTTTCCTTGTTACTTCTTGTACTTATTTATTGTAAGCTTTATGTTATGTACATTTCATTGTTCTACTGTTGTAGTGGTGTATACTGCAGTAGTTCCTTTTCTTACTGCTGTATTTTGTTACTGCTAGTTATATTCATGCTGAATGTGGTTTATTTTACTGCTCTTTTGGTTACTTCCTCGTTCGACGACTAGGTCTTAGGATTAGTCGAGTCAGTCCGATTCTCGTGTCTCGTAGGGACTCGGAAATCGAGTCGTTACAGTATGAGAGTACCGTTGGTGATCATGCCTAACACGATGGTTTATATGACCAAGATGTATCCATATTAATTTTGGGTCCGACATAGTATCTTTGCTGATTTTTTCGTTAGTGCTTGAGGCTAGAAACCTCTCCTAGTGACACTGTCGTACCTATGAACATAATATGTTGGTTGATTTTCAAGCATTATTTGATTTCCATATTTGTAATGCTTGTGATATATTATGTTGCCTCCCCGTCGGAATGTTGGTTGTTATGTTATCAACCTCATTAATAGAAGATTTTCGCTTTGAAAAAATTAAAAAAAACTTGCATATAAAATTTACCCATCAATTGAAGGGACTACGTATGATTTTATAAATTAAATTGGTAAAAATTTAAAAGTAATTACATGATCCCACTGATTATGCACGTTAACTGATAGTACCTGATAACTATATACCCTAATCCAACTTCCAATTATCATTAAGTAAGAGTTCACCGATGAGGCGACATGTATAATGGAAATGATTCTAGGCTTTATACAGCCAAGTCATCGGAGGGTAGTGATTTGTTTATTGCAAAACGTCAGTGTACGTTTGGTGCCACGCTGCATGAGTAAAGTGGCGGTTCCATAGTACCCCTCCTACTTCTTTATAAACAAAGCATGCAAAAATACCCACCACTCCTCCGGGGAAAACAAGTGCTGCATGGTACACAAAGAATGTAATCTTTCAATATTTCTTATAATTTGCATCATCAAATATATATTGTAATGATGCAATATCTGGGCGAAATGTTAACTTCACACTGACGACGTAACTTTAGTCAAGTGTTTAAGTATTATGTTATTTTAGTAACTTTTAAACATCGACATTGGGCATTGGTAGGATTCTAGAAGATACCATGCACTTTCATAAATTAAATTCTAAATTGTTCAAATTCACATCCAATAAAAAAATACATCGCTAAGGAAGAAACATCACCGTCGTTGTAAATAACATAAAAAAATAGCTTCTTCAATCTCTATAATCGGTGGAAAAAAGTCAAAACTAATATGGAGGTACAATGTCATGCACGTAGGTAAACTACGAAAAAGGATGATTTCTCAATCACTTGAACTTCTCAGGTACTTATCAATAAATTAATAAACTTTCAATAGAATAATAACATTCTAATTTGATTGTTGTCATGGATAATAATGTTTAATGTGTATACTTACAATAGCCTAATCCCATTTACTACGCGCTGGAACAAGCAAATCAGATTCATCCAACCTTTGTTATTAACCTTCTTCACTATGAAATCGTATATTTCTATCAACCTTTCCCACTCCTTTCTTACGACCTGTTTAGTTATTCTCCTCCCACATACGAAGGTGAACTCCACGGCGACTGTATCCCAAGCGTGAATAGTCAACATATAAAATAGAAGTCGTCCTCCTCAACCCTCTTCCGTAAACATTTGATTAGAAAAATATCATTGACATCGGCAAAAACGAAAGCCATTCTAAGGTAGTAACATGAAAGGCAATGTTATCGATGACAATAAAGACTGTTTGGCAACGGTACGATTAATGTGCTAGGAAAAGCACAATCATGATAGGGTAGGAAGATACATACGTGATTTAATTATTACGAGAACGAGATGTACTCGTGGATTTGTTGAATAATGTTGACGTGACTGTTGCTTTTGTGGAGAAATTTAACATGTCGTAATCAGAAATTTTTTGACATTTGAATGCCTTTCCTTTTGCGTTATGGACGCAGTTAAGCAGGGACTATTATACGAGTAACCTAACTTTTTATGCAGTAAACGCGAAATCGATTTCTACTTTTTATTTTACATATGATTTGTTCATGTTAGGATATAAATTCCTTGTGGAGGCCTTTTTGGTTCTCTAGTTCCCATGCAGTAAGATTTGAAAGCAATTACTACAACTAGCATGCAGTGCGATACCATTGTCCTAAGTACTCGAACACATGGAAGTTACGTACAGACGTTATCAAGCATGATAGAAAAATGTTTTTGTTAGCCATCACACATCCTAGTTAGAATTACATCACAGTAAACATTGATAAGTAGGTTGCGGGCTCGGAAATTAGTTCTCTAAAACCCTGGGACGATAATTCTTCGTAGCATCTCATACGGCACGTAGTGTCATCCTTGCAACCACTTATATTCTTTGTCTATCTATAACGAAAAATCCAATGTCAATAAAGAGTGATCCATGAATACATTTATTATGGGGTTTGAGGTATTGAAGGACACTCGCCTCATCCCATTGGTGGTCACCAGCTCATGGGTGTAACGTATAGTGCTCCCAATCCTAATACCATGTCCCATATAGGATGAGTGGGTTGAGGAAACAAAAAGACTCATTCAACCATTGCCATATTAACTTCAAGTGGGAAATAGAAATGAGGAAATGAAACTTCAATGAGAACTCCTCACATATGAGACCCCAAGATGCAGTACAGAAATGACCTCCCATCCGGTCACCAGATTTCCTTCGTCCAATGAGTGACTACAAGAAGAAAACCTCCTTACCATCATTTACGTGAAAAAACATATTATAATATTTACCATCCATTTAAACGTTAGAGGACGCTATGGGAAAAGTAACAGCAATTTATAGAGGCAAGATGTTCGTAAGACATGATTTAAGTTAGGCCAATTATGATGACAGAAATAACAATATGTCATTCCTTTATGCAATTACATGGACAGCTGGAATGAAGCAGTCTACGTGATCATCCGCAAAAGTAACACCAACCAGTAGGACAATTACTTTCGAGTAAAAAATTAAGTTTCGTATATGCTCTTTAACTTCTAAGGTCTCAACATGACTAGCCATGATGTCTTCACCTAAGAAAGTAAATTCTGTCACGTACTTTCCTTTGAGAATTTCTCCATAATATTTTTTAAGAGGTTCTACCCTCACGAAGAAGTTGCACATATCTACCTTACAAGTGTAAGATTGATAATGTCCTTGTAACATTACTGGCACCCTTCTTCTACTACATGAAAGAGCCATTCCCTCCATTAACATCTGCATAACATTTAGTTATCCATTCATGAATAAGTTCGTTAACAAAATTGTAAAAACATAACTTGTAATTCTTCAAGTAATAGTTTGGTTACACACCTTTTTTTTTTTTTAAGAATATGGGAGTTAAATTTTATTAATCCTCCACTCCCTATAAGCCAAAAAAGGGATAGGGAGATTAAACCAATACCTATCCAATATAAGTAAAAGTAAAATAGATCATGACTCGTGACTTTACATAGTTCCAACACACACATCAAAAGGAACCAACATGTCTCCCAACTCAGAAAATCACGTAAGAAAATTATATTTTATCCAATAAAATCAAGGCAGGGACTCTTCTAAAAATATCTGAGAATCAAGTACGTTGGGCATCATAATTCTATCATTCATTCCACGTAATGGAGTACGTTACCGGTGACTACTTAATTTTAACACCAAATACCCATGACAACTTACATCATCAACATAAGATACACGTACTACGTATGGTCCCCAAAATATTGAAAGTAAATACTACATTCTATGGAAATCAAACTCCTTCACATCATCTTTTACTTTACATGATGTCCATTATACTGTAAATAAGTCAAAATTTGGGATATCTTTATCCCATCAATCAATGATACTTAGGATCGATCTGAATTAAAGAACACATAAATCTTTAAGTAGCTATTAAATTAGATAATAATATTTGATTTTACGCATTCAGTGTCTTACATTGAGCCATGCATCGGGGTCTTCGTTCATAATCTTGTCAACTTCATCATCTTAGCTCCATTTGTTTAAGATAATAAAGTTCATTATATATTAATATCGTGCGAAGTGATATCCAATAATTACCAACATCACCAATCAATAGTTCCTGTAACGACTCGGTTCTCGAATCCCTACGAGACACGAGAACCAGACCGACTCAACTAATCCCAAGACCTAGTCGTCCAACGAGGAAGTAACCAAAAGAGCAGTAAAATAAACCACATTCAGCATTAATATAACTAACAGTAAGAAAGTACAGCAGTAAGGAAAGAAACTACCACAGTATGTACCACCACAATAGCAGAACAACATTCATAATATAATTTGAACTGCAGTTAAAGAAAGTACAGCGGAAACAAGAACTACTCACTACAACGTAACAAAAAGAGGTACAAGAGACAGTGGTAACTCTACTGGACCCTACTCGGCCCAGTATCCTCTGCAGTCGCTGACCCTGGCTGCTCAACACCTGGTCCTGAAAAAGGTAACGAGTGTAACACGTCAGCAAAACGCTGAGTAGAGTGGCAACTAAACTAAAGACAACAGTAGAGTGTATAGTAGCTGTTATGTTCGATTACTTTCTTTATTCACATCTTTCAATTGTCTCACTATTTCATTTATTCCCCAGATCTTTTTCTTGATCTCGAATGTTCCTCGTGGGAACGATCTTGATTGCAGTCTTTTACAAAAAGTAGAAGTAGCACGTGGTGCTCTCCTGGCCGGGTGTCACGAATGTGTGCCCTAGACGTATTTTAAGACGTCTGGGAGGTGGCTCAGACGTCGGACAAGACGTCTGGGATCACAACCAGACGTCTGATAAGACGTCTGGGATAGTTTCAAGACGTCTGGAAATCCGTTATTTTCGACACACGCGAGTCGCCTGCGCGCCTGAGCGCGCAGACCGCATATTCCCCCTTTTTCTCACTGAGGCTGCAGGCGGCCTGCCACCTCCTCTCTCCTCTCCGCGCGGCGTTAAAAGGGGCGCGCCTCCCCTCCCGTCTCCACCGTCTCCTTCTTCTTCTCCTTCCTGTGCGCGAGAGCGAGCGGACGCGAGGGCGGCAGCGGCGGCCGCAGTGAGCGCGGAGGTGCGGCGTGCGAGGGCGGAGCTCTGCCGTGAGGGCGAGCTCGCCGGAGCGGCTTGGCCGGCTGGCGGAGGGCGCAGGGGGCGCGGAGCAACGCGGAGAGGGACCTGCTGCGGTCTGAGCAGCAGGAGCGCGAGGTGCGACGCGGGCGGCACGTCTGGATTGATAGCCAGACGACAAGGTCGACGTCTGTAAGATCATACAGATGTCTGAAAGGTGAGTTTCCGCCTTCTTCTTCCTTCTTGTCGACTGACCGTACTGAGGGAGGGGGTTGGCTGTGCGCAAGTTCGCTGATTCGCCATCCTTTGCGAATCAGACGTCTGGAAGTTGTACCAGACGGCGGGAGTGACCTCCAGACGTCTTGAGGGACCATCGGACGTCTGGGATCTAGGGCAGACGTCCCCGCAGACTTCTGGATGTCTGGGAAACCACGCTGAACAGGTAATTCTCTGATCCACTTTTTAAAACGTCTGGAATGAGTTACAGACGTCTGATTTTGCACAGTATCGTCTTTTTCGACTCGTTTAGGGCCCGTTCGGGCTCCGTTTTCCGCGATTCGAGTTGCATTCTTTTCAGAAGTAATTCCTCTACCCGTCTACAGTAGCTATACACTATTTTGAGACACTCCTTCTGTTTGATCCTTGTGATAGGACCTCGTTCGGTTGCAGTCTTGAGAGTCGCGAAGGCGCGCGGGATTCCCAATCACGCCCCCATTACTCCCGTTGTACCTGGTAGAGTGGTTTTAAGTATTAATAAAAATTTGTTAAAGTATGGAACCATAACTAGAACCTAGTACATTGCATGAATCCTAAGAATGAGAAATATATGGAATGATAGTTCCTAGGTGTTGCATGAATCCTAGGACTAGAAAACTAGATTGTATGATAGACCCTAGGATATGGCATGAATCCTAGGATGGAAAAACTAGTGGAATATATAATAATGCAATCTTGGAAAAATGGAAAGGAATATATGAAGCTGCCTGTAAATTGAATTCACAGCTGCCTGTTATGAATAAAGAAACATGATTGGGATCATGGTTTGTAAGAACGTGAAACTGGAAAGTAAGACATGAGATGTTCTGGAACCCTACGGGGAAGTAGGAGTAGAACTCCTGGAAAGCAAAAGGAATAGAATTGGGGAAGTGAGCTGGCCCTTGAGTACGGAGTACCAAGGAGAGCGACTGTCCCCCTGTTTAGTGCAGAGCTGAGCTAGCCACCCCAGGGACCCGGGGGTTAGGACTGGCCACTCTGTACCGACTTGTTGGCCCTCGTGTACGTAGTACCGAGGAGAGCTAGTAGTGTTAGGAGAATACTAGCTACCCCACGGGCCCCGGGGTTCTGCTAGCCTCCTTCACCGACTTGTTAGGCCCACTAGGGCAAACCAGGGTAGTCAGGCGAGGGTGCGCGGACTGTGGAGGGGCAAGGCCCCGGTTTGGTTACTGTGGAGGGGTTGGACCCCTATTACTGAGAGGGCTCTGCCCTGGTTCCGTGCTGTGCATTGGGCGCACCCGTTAACGGAAACGACTGACCGCGTGCCAGTGCGGGCTAGCTACCTGTGCGTTTATCGCGCGTGCCGTAGTCACCGTTACGTCTGTCAGTGACCTTGGGGTGGTTGACTGAGGGTAGGATCACCACGGGGGACTCTCCCGACCAGGAGAGCACCACGTGCTACTTCTACTTTTGGAAAAGACTGCAATCAAGATCGTTCCCACGAGGACATTCGAGATCAAGTAAAGGATCTGAGAAATAAATGAAATAGTGAGAAAAATTGAAAGATGTGAATAAAGGAAGTAATAGAACATAACAGCTACTGTACACTATACTGTTGCCTTTAGTTAGTTTGCCACTCTACTCAGCGTTTTGCTGACGTGTTACACTCGTTACCTTTTTCAGGACCAGGTGTTGAGCAGCCAGGGCCGGCGGCTGCAGAGGACGCTGGGCCGAGTAGGGTCCAGTAGAGTTACCACAGCCTTTTGTACCCCTTTTGTTTCTGTTCTAGTGAGTAGTTTTTGTTTCCGCTGTACCTTCTTTACCTGCAGTTCTTGTTAGATGATAAATGCTGTTTTACTGTTGTGGTGGTACCTACTGTAGTAGTTTCTTTCCTTACTGCTGTACTTTCTTACTGTTAGTTATATTCATGCTGAATGTGGTTTATTTTACTGTCTTTTGGTTACTTCCTCGTTGGACGACTAGGTCTTGGGATTAGTCGAGTCGGTCCGGTTCTCGTGTCTCGTAGGGACTCGGGAACCGGGTCGTTACAAGATGGTATCAGAGCAAGGTCGTCCTGAGAAGTGAATCAACTGACTGGAAAATAACCAATTCACATGTTTATAGCTAGAGTAACCACCACAACATATCTCTTGACATGAGCTCTTAGAAGTTTTGTTAGGTACCGTCTGTTTTGACGTTTCCGTTTCGTTTCGCATCTCCTTGCAGGAGATGCCTCGTCGCGGGACTGGCGAGACTGGCCGCGGGCGCGGCCGAGGGCGAGGTCGGCGAGGTGGACGTGCTGTCGTTGACGTCTCGGTGGACCAGCCACCACTCCCTGGCGTCCAAGCCCAGGACCTCGCCAGACTGATACGGGATATTGTACGAGAGGAGCTCCACCCACCGCCCCGAGCACCTCCTCCTGGGGTTGCAGAGGGGGAGTCCTCTGTGGGACCACGCGACAGACGCGGCGCTGGACACGAGGGAGGGGATGGGCCCCTGCCGCCCCCACCTTCCTCCGACACTTCTGTACACGAGGCACCTTCGCCTGGAGGTGCACCAGCACCTCCCCTACAGCGCCACTTCGAGCTTTTCGGACAGTTCCGGAAGCTGAAGCCCCCCTCCTTCAAGGGGGATGAGGACCCGACCGAGGCAGAGGACTGGCTTGAGCAGCTGGAGAAGATCTTCGACACCCTTCGCCCCCCGGTGGAGTGCCGCGTGGCCTTTGCCACGTACCAGCTGGAGAGTGCGGCACACCGGTGGTGGAAGACGGTCCGGGGACAGGAGAGGGACGAGCCGACGTGGGACCAGTTCGTCACCCTCTTCTGCGAGCAGTACTTTCCCCAGACGTGGCAGGACCAGAGGAGGCGGGAGTTCCACACTCTCCTCCAAGGGACAATGACCGTGAGCGCGTACCGCACGCGTTTCTTGGAGCTGTCCCGCTTTGCAGCGACAACGGTAGCCACTGAGGAGGAGCGCCTTTGGAGGTTCACTGAGGGGCTCCGGCCTGCGATCCAGGGGTATGTCAAACCCCTGAAGCTGCCGACGTTTTCGAGGGTGGTAGAGGCAGCTATGACTTACGAGGAGACCAACCCGTCCGCAGGGGAGCCGTCACGTTGTGCAGGGCCATCAGTGGCCTTTGGGGGCCCTCGACAGGGGCCAGTCGCCAGCACCGGACCCCCGCCTAGCCGACAGCAGGGACTCACTGAGGGCGGGAGTCGGGTTCCCCTCTGCTACCAGTGTGGCCAGCAGGGCCACGTCAGGAGGGACTGCCCATCTAGGGCAGGAGGTCAGCAGATACTTCCCGTGCAGAGCACTGGAGGGCGTGCAGGAGGCCGCGGTTCCCAGGCACGAGGAGGAGGACAGCAGTCGCGAGGAGGGTACCGGCCAGCACCTACCCGTCCGACGCAGAGTGTGGCTGCTTCGTCCGCACCTAGAGCTGAGGGGCGTATCAACGCCCTAACACACAGGGACGCCAGAGCATCGGGATCCGTGGTAGCAGGTATGGTTTCAGTTTCTGGCAGACTCGTTTACACGCTTTTCGATTCCGGCGCTACGCACTCGTTTGTCGCAGCCAGTTTCGCAGTTAGTTTGGACCAGGATTATACACTGTTAGAGAATCCGTTCGTAATCAGGGGTCCGAGTGGTCAGCTGTTTGTAGCTGAGGAGGTGTACACGGGTTGCGGGGTCAGCATCGGGGGACATAGCCTGCCAGCTGACCTGATTATGATACAGATGGAGGACTTTGGAGTGATTCTGGGGATGGATTGGCTGTCCGCTTACCACGCCTTGGTAGACTGTTTTGAGAGGAAGATTGTCTTCTCCATTCCGGAGTTGCCTTCTTTCGAGTTTCACGGGCAGCCAGTGGACGGAGGTTTCAGGTGCATTTCGGCACTTCGGGCGGCGAGACTTTTGAGCCAGGGGTGTGAGGGCTTCCTAGCTTGTGTGGTGGCAGAGCACAGCCCCGTGGCAGACTTCCAGAGCATCCCGGTGGTCAGAGAGTACCCCGACGTGTTTCCAAACGAGTTACCAGGACTACCGCCCGAGCGTGAGATCGAGTTTGAGATCTCACTAGTACCAGGGACCAGCCCCATCTCCACCGCGCCATACAGAATGGCACCGCTTGAGCTGCGAGAGCTCAAGTCCCAGTTGCAGGACCTTTTGGAGAAAGGTTTCGTGAGGCCCAGTGCGTCTCCCTGGGGAGCCCCGGTACTGTTTGTGAAGAAGAAGGATGGGACCCTACGCCTTTGTGTGGACTACCGACAGCTGAATAGGGTCACCATCAAGAACAGATATCCGCTGCCGAGGATCGACGATTTGTTTGACCAGTTGCGGGGTGCCACGGTGTTTTCCAAGATCGACTTGAGGTCTGGATACCACCAGTTGAGGATCAGGGAGACCGACGTCTCCAAGACAGCTTTCCGCACCCGGTACGGACACTACGAGTTTTTGGTCATGCCGTTTGGGCTGACCAATGCCCCCGCTGCTTTCATGGACCTGATGAACCGGGTGTTTAGACCGTACTTGGACCAGTTTGTGGTGGTTTTCATAGATGATGTACTCATCTATTCTAGAGATCGGACACAGCACGGACAGCACTTGCGGATGGTTCTGGATACTCTGAGACGACGCAGGCTGTACGCCAAATACAGCAAGTGCGAGTTCTGGTTGAGGGAGGTGACCTTTTTGGGTCATGTGATCTCTGGAGACGGCCTGGCGGTGGACCCCGCCAAGGTCGAGGCAGTGCTCAGGTGGGAGAGACCGCGTTCAGTCACTGAGATTCGCAGTTTCCTGGGACTGGCAGGTTACTACAGATGGTTCATCAGAGGGTTTTCGCAGATTGCACGTCCTATGACACAGTTGACCCGGAAGGACGTGCCTTTCGCTTGGACAGACGCCTGTGAGGCGTGTTTTCTGGAGCTGAAGGAGAGGTTGACCTCGGCTCCCGTGCTCACCATCCCTGACAGTAGTGGCGGGTTCGTTGTGTACACGGACGCTTCCTTGCAGGGGTTAGGAGGTGTGCTCATGTAGAGGGGTCACGTGGTCTCTTACGCTTCGCGGCAACTGAAGCCCCATGAGCATACCTACCCTACCCACGATCTAGAGTTGGCAGCTGTTGTCTTCACGCTGAAGACATGGAGGCACTACTTGTATGGTGAGACCTTCGAGATTTTTACAGATCACAAGAGCCTCAGATATCTTTTTGACCAGAAGGAGCTCAACATGAGATAGAGACATTGGTTGAAGCTCCTGGAGGACTACGACTGCAGCATCTCCTACCACCCGGGAAAGGCCAATGTGGTGCCTGACGCCTTGAGCCGTAAGGCGCCCGCACGCTTGGCCAGTCTACAATTACAGAGTTGGAGCCTTTTGGAGGAGGTGGGCAGTTGGCGACCTCTAGAGTTACGAGGGTACTGTGGGGCAGTGACGGTGACACGGCAGACCAGGCCAGAGTTGATAGACCGCATCATCACGGGACAGATGGCCGATCCGTACTTGCAGTCTTTGCGCGACAGAGTACTATCAGGGGACCCAGGGGACTTCTCTTTCTTAGACCAGGTGCTACGCTTGAGGGGACGGTTGTGCGTTCCCAGAGACGAGGAGCTGTTGAGAGAGCTCCTGACTGAGGCACACGGTTCCAGATTCACCATACATCCCGGAAACACGAAAATGTACCATGACTTGAGACGCGAGTTTTGGTGGAGAGGGATGAAGCGGGATGTGGGTGAGTTCGTGCAGCAGTGCTTAGTGTGCCAGCAGGTGAAAGCCGAGCATCAGAGGCCTGCAGGGCCGCTTCAGCCGCTTCCAGTACCAGAATGGAAGTGGGAGAGCATCACCATGGACTTGGTGGTGGGCTTACCTGTTACCCAGCGAGGACACTACGCAGTCTGGGTAATAGTGGATAGATTGACGAAGACGGCACGATTCTTGCCGATCCGAGTCACTTTGGGACCAGCACAGTTGGCAGAGAGGTATATCCGTGATGTGGTGCGACTACACGGAGTTCCGCGGGAGATCGTATCCGACCGGGATACCCGCTTTACGTCCCAGTTTTGGGCTGAGTTTCAGCAGGCTTTGGGGACGAGGTTGAGGTTTAGCACGGCTTACCACCCCCAGACGGACGGACAGTCGGAACGCACGATACAGACACTTGAGGACCTTTTGTGTGCCTGTGTACTAGACTGGAGGGGCTCTTGGGAGGAGCACCTGCCCCTGGCGGAGTTTGCATACAACAACAGTTATCACTCGAGCATCGGCATGGCTCCCTACGAGGCTCTGTACGGACGGAAATGCACGGCACCCTTGAGTTGGGTTGAGGTGGGGACCAAGTGGGAGGTTGGCCCCAGTTTGATCCGGCAGAGTCAGGAGGTAGTTGAGCAGATCCACAGACGACTCCGCACTGTCAGGAGCAGACAGAAGAGCTACGCAGATCGCAGACGCAGAGAGGTGCAGTTCGAGGTTGGGGACCACGTCTTCCTTCGTGTTTCGCACATGAAGGGCTTACAGCGGTTTGGGGTGAGAGGGAAACTCGCGCCGAGGTTCGTGGGGCCCTTCGAGGTCCTGGAGCTGGTTGGACCCGTTGCTTACAGACTTGCCCTTCCCCCGCAGCTTTCTGGTGTGCACGACGTGTTCCATGTGTCCAACCTCAGGAAGTACGTAGCCGATCCCAGCCACGTACTGAGTCACGAGAGCGTCGAGGTGAGCGACGACCTGACCTACCCCGAGCGGCCAGCACAGATCCTAGACCGAGCCGTCCGCAGGTTGAGACGAAAGCAAGTACCCCTGGTAAAGGTTTTGTGGAGGAGCCAGCGGTACGAGGAGGCTACCTGGGAGCCTGAGGCGGCAATGCGGGAGCGGTACCCAGAGCTTTTCACGGGTACGTCTTTTCGGACCGGCTTCGGTCCTCTTTGAGTTTGTTATGGTTATTTGGACATCTTTTTCCCGCACCCTAGTTGGCGCAAGTTTCGGGGACGAAACTTCCTTTGAGTTTGTTATATTGTAACGAATGAGTGCCCCAGACGTATTTTAAGACGTCTGGGAGGTGGCTCAGACGTCGGACAAGACGTCTGGGATCACAACCAGACGTCTGATAAGACGTCTGGGATAGTTTCAAGACGTCTGGAAATCCGTTATTTTCGACACACGCGAGTCGCCTGCGCGCCTGAGCGCGCAGACCGCATATTCCCCCTTTTTCTCTCTGCAGCTGCAGGCGGCCTGCCACCTCCTCTCTCCTCTCCGCGCGGCGTTAAAAGGGGCGCGCCTCCCCTCCCGTCTCCTCCGTCTCCTTCTTCTTCTCCTTCCTGTGCGCGAGAGCGAGCGGACGCGAGGGCGACAGCGGCGGCCGCAGTGAGCGCGGAGGTGCGGCGTGCGAGGGCGGAGCTCTGCCGTGAGGGCGAGCTCGCCGGAGCGGCTTGGCCGGCTGGCGGAGGGCGCAGGGGGCGCGGAGCGACGCGGAGAGGGACCTGCTGCGGTTTGAGCAGCAGGAGCGCGAGGTGCGACGCGGGCGGCGTCGCGAGCGGAGGCCGAGCAGGGTCCTGATTCTGGAAAAATTTCCAGAATCAGACGTCTGGATTGATAGCCAGACGGCAAGGTCGACGTCTGTAAGATCATACAGACGTCTGAAAGGTGAGTTTCCGCCTTCTTCTTCCTTCTTGTCGACTGACCGTACTGAGGGAGGGGGTTGGCTGTGCGCAGGTTCGCTGATTCGCCATCCTTTGCGAATCAGACGTCTGGAAGTTGTACCAGACGGCGGGAGTGACCTCCAGACGTCCTGAGGGACCATCGGACGTCTGGGATCTAGGGCAGACGTCCCCGCAGACTTCTGGACGTCTGGGAAACCACGCTGAACAGGTAATTCTCTGATCCACTTTTTAAGACGTCTGGAAGGAGTTCCAGACGTCTGACTTTGCACAGTATCGTCTTTTTCGACCCGTTTAGGGCCCGTTCGGGCTCCGTTTTCCGCGATTCGAGTTGCATTCTTTTCAGAAGTAATTCCTCTACCCGTCTACAGTAGCTATACACTGTTTTGAGACACTCCTTCTGTTTGATCCTTGTGATAGGACCTCGTTCGGTTGCAGTCTTGAGAGTCGCGGAGGCGCGCGGGATTCCCAATCACGCCCCCATTACTCCCGTTGTACCTGGTAGAGTGGTTTTAAGTATTAATAAAAATTTGTTAAAGTATGGAACCATAACTAGAACCTAGGACATTGCATGAATCCTAGGAATGAGAAATATATGGAATGATAGTTCCTAGGTGTTGCATGAATCCTAGGACCAGAAAACTAGATTGTATGATAGACCCTAGGATATGGCATGAATCCTAGGATGGAAAAACTAGTGGAATATATAATAATGCAGTCTTGGAAAAATGGAAAGGAATATATGAAGCTGCCTGTAAATTGAATTCACAGCTGCCTGTTATGAATAAAGAAACATGATTGGGATCATGGTTTGTAAGAACGTGAAACTGGAAAGTAAGACATGAGATGTTCTGGAACCCTACGGGGAAGTAGGAGTAGAACTCCTGGAAAGCGAAAGGAATAGAATTGGGGAAGTGAGCTGGCCCTTGAGTACGGAGTACCAAGGAGAGCGACTGTCCCCCTGTTTAGTGCAGAGCTGAGCTAGCCACCCTAGGGACCCGGGGGTTAGGACTGGCCACTCTGTACCGACTTTTTGGCCCTCGTGTACGTAGTACCGAGGAGAGCTAGTAGTGTTAGGAGAGTACTAGCTACCCCACGGGCCCCGGGGTTCTGCTAGCCTCCTTCACCGACTTGTTAGGCCCACTAGGGCAAACCAGGGTAGTCAGGCGAGGGTGCGCGGACTGTGGAGGGGCAAGGCCCCGGTTTGGTTACTGTGGAGGGGTTGGACCCCTGTTACTGAGAGGGCTCTGCCCTGGTTCCGTGCTGTGCTTTAGGCGCACCCGTTAACGGAAACGACTGACCACGTGCCAGTGCGGGCTAGCTACCTGTGCGTTTATCGCGCGTGCCGTAGTCACCGTTACGTCTGTCAGTGACCTTGGGGTGGTTGACTGAGGGTAGGATCACCACGGGGGACTCTCCCGGCCAGGAGAGCACCACGTGCTACTTCTACTTTTGGAAAAGACTGCAATCAAGATCGTTCCCACAAGGACATTCGAGATCAAGTAAAGGATCTGAGAAATAAATGAAATAGTGAGAAAAATTGAAAGATGTGAATAAAGGAAGTAATAGAACATAACAGCTACTGTACACTCTACTGTTGCCTTTAGTTAGTTTGCCACTCTACTCAGCGTTTTGCTGGCGTGTTACACTCGTTACCTTTTTCAGGACCAGGTGTTGAGCACCAGGGCCGGCGGCTGCAGAGGACGCTGGGCCGAGTAGGGTCCAGTAGAGTTACCACAGCCTTTTGTACCCCTTTTGTTTCTGTTCTAGTGAGTAGTTTTTGTTTCCGCTGTACCTTCTTTACCTGCAGTTCTTGTTATATGATAAATGCTGTTTTACTGTTGTGGTGGTACTACTATACTAGTTTCTTTCCTTACTGTTGTACTTTCTTACTGTTAGTTATATTCATGCTGAATGTGGTTTATTTTACTGTCTTTTGGTTACTTCCTCGTTGGACGACTAGGTCTTGGGATTAGTCGAGTCGGTCCGGTTCTCGTGTCTCGTAGGGACTCGGGAACCGGGTCGTTACAAGATGGTATCAGAGCAAGGTCGTCCCGAGAAGTGAATCAACTGACTGGAAAATAACCAATTCACATGTTTATAGCTAGAGTAGCCACCACAACATATCTCTTGACATGAGCTCTTAGAAGTTTTGTTAGGTACCGTCTGTTTTGACGTTTCCGTTTTGTTTCGCGTCTCCTTACAGGAGATGCCTCGTCGCGGGACTGGCGAGACTGGCCGCGGGCGCGGCCGAGGGCGAGGTCGGCAAGGTGGACGTGCTGTCGTTGACGTCTCGGTGGACCAGCCACCACTCCCTGGCGTCCAAGCCCAGGACCTCGCCAGACTGATACGGGATATTGTATGAGTGGAGCTCCACCCACCGCCCCGAGCACCTCCTCCTGGGGTTGCAGAGGGGGAGTCCTCTGTGGGACCACGCGACGGACACGGCGCTGGACACGAGGGATGGGATGGGCCCCTGCCGCCCCCACCTTCCTCCGACACTTCTGTACACGAGGCACCTTCGCCTGGAGGTGCACCAGCACCTCCCCTACAGCGCCACTTCGAGCTTTTCGGACAGTTCCGGAAGCTGAAGCCCCCCTCCTTCAAGGGGGATGAGGACCCGACCGAGGCAGAGGACTGGCTTGAGTAGCTGGAGAAGATCTTCGACACCCTTCGCCCCCCGGTGGAGTGCCGCGTGGCCTTTGCCACGTACCAGCTGGAGAGTGCGGCACACCGGTGGTGGAGGGCGGTCCAGGGTCAGGAGAGGGACGAGCCGACGTGGGACCAGTTCGTCACCCTCTTCTGCGAGCAGTATTTTCCCCAGACGTGGCAGGACCAGCGGAGGCGGGAGTTCCACACTCTTCTCCAAGGGACGATGACCGTGAGCGCGTACCGCACGCGTTTCTTGGAGCTGTCCCGCTTTGCAGCGACAGCGGTAGCCACTGAGGAGGAGCACCTTTGGAGGTTCACCGAGGGGCTCCGGCCTGCGATCCGGGGGTATGTCAAACCCCTGAAGCTGCCGACGTTTTCGAGGGTGGTAGAGGCAGCTATGACTTACGAGGAGACCAACCCGTCCGCGCGAGAGACCGACGGCGGGCGGAAGAGGCCCTTTCAGCCAGACTTCTCACAGGGCCGGCGAGAACGGAGACACATGGCGTCCGCAGGAGAGCCGTCATGTTGTGCAGGGCCATCAGTGGCCTTTGGGGGCCCTCGCCAGGGGCCAGTCGCCAGCACCGGACCCCCGCCTAGCCGACAGCAGGGACTCACTGAGGGCGGGAGTCGGGTTCCCCTCTGCTACCAGTGTGGCCAGCCGGGCCACGTCAAGAGGGACTGCCCATCTAGGGCAGGAGGTCAGCAGATACTTCCCGTGCAGAGCACTGGAGGGCGCGCAGGAGGCCGCGGTCCCCAGGCACGAGGAGGAGGACAGCAGTCGCGAGGAGGGTACCGGCCAGCACCTACCCGTCCGACGCAGAGTGTGGCTGCTTCGTCCACACCTAGGGCTGAGGGGCGTATCAACGCCCTAACACACAGGGACGCCAGAGCATCGGGATCCGTGGTAGCAGGTATGGTTTCAGTTTCTGGCAGACTCGTTTACACGCTTTTCGATTCCGGCGCTACGCACTCGTTTGTCGCAGCCAGTTTCGCAGTTAGTTTGGACCAGGATTATACACTGTTAGAGAATCCGTTCGTAATCAGAGGTCCGAGTGGTCAGCTGTTTGTAGCTGAGGAGGTGTACATGGGTTGCGGGGTCAGCATCGGGGGACATAGCCTGCCAGCTGACCTGATTATGATACAGATGGAGGACTTTGGAGTGATTCTGGGGATGGATTGGCTGTCCGCTTACCACGCCTTGGTAGACTGTTTTGAGAGGAAGATTGTCTTCTCCATTCCGGAGTTGCCTTCTTTCGAGTTTCACGGGCAGCCAGTGGACGGAGGTTTCAGGTGCATTTCGACACTTCGGGCGGCGAGACTTTTGAGCCAGGGGTGTGAGGGCTTCCTAGCTTGTGTGGTGGCAGAGCACAGCCCCGTGGCAGACTTCCAGAGCATCCCGGCGGTCAGAGAGTACCCCGACGTGTTTCCAGACGAGTTACCAGGACTACCGCCCGAGCGTGAGATCGAGTTTGAGATCTCACTAGTACCAGGGACCAGCCCCATCTCCACCGCGCCATACAGAATGGCACCGCTTGAGCTGCGAGAGCTCAAGTCCCAGTTGCAGGACCTTTTGGAGAAAGGTTTCGTGAGGCCCAGTGCGTCTCCCTGGGGAGCCCCGGTACTGTTTGTGAAGAAGAAGGATGGGACCCTACGCCTTTGTGTGGACTACCGACAGCTGAATAGGGTCACCATCAAGAACAGATATCCGCTGCCGAGGATCGACGATTTGTTTGACCAGTTGCGGGGTGCCACGGTGTTTTCCAAGATCGACTTGAGGTCTGGATACCACCAGTTGAGGATCAGGGAGACCGACGTCTCCAAGACAGCTTTCCGCACCCGGTACGGACACTACGAGTTTTTGGTCATGCCGTTTGGGCTGACCAATGCCCCCGCTGCTTTCATGGACCTGATGAACCGGGTGTTTAGACCGTACTTGGACCAGTTTGTGGTGGTTTTCATAGATGATGTACTCATCTATTCTAGAGATCGGACGCAGCACGGACAGCACTTGCGGATGGTTCTGGATACTCTGAGACGACGCAGGCTGTACGCCAAATACAACAAGTGCGAGTTCTGGTTGAGGGAGGTGACCTTTTTGGGTCATGTGATCTCTGGAGACGGCCTGGCGGTGGACCCCGCCAAGGTCGAGGCAGTGCTCAGGTGGGAGAGACCGCGTTCAGTCACTGAGATTCGCAGTTTCCTGGGACTGGCAGGTTACTACAGACGATTCATCAGAGGATTTTCACAGATTGCGCGTCCTATGACACAGTTGACCCGGAAGGATGTGCCTTTCGCTTGGACAGACGCCTGTGAGGCGTGTTTTCTGGAGCTGAAGGAGAGGTTGACCTCGGCTCCCGTGCTCACCATCCCTGACAGTAGTGGCGGGTTCGTTGTGTACACGGATGCTTCCTTGCAGGGGTTAGGAGGTGTGCTCATGCAGAGGGGTCACGTGGTCGCTTACGCTTCACGGCAACTGAAGCCCCATGAGCATACCTACCCTACCCACGATCTAGAGTTGGCAGCTGTTGTCTTCGCGCTGAAGACATGGAGGCACTACTTGTACGGTGAGACCTTCGAGATTTTTACAGATCACAAGAGCCTAAGTATCTTTTTGACCAGAAGGAGCTCAACATGAGACAGAGACGTTGGTTGGAGCTCCTGAAGGACTACGACTGCAGCATCTCCTACAACCCGGGAAAGGCCAATGTGGTGCCTGACGCCTTGAGCCGTAAGGCGCCCGCACGCTTGGCCAGTCTACAGTTACAGAGTTGGAGCCTTCTCTAGGAGGTGGGCAGTTGGCGACCTCTAGAGTTACGAGGGTACTGTGGGGCAGTGACGGTGACACGGCAGACCAGGCCAGAGTTGATAGACCGCATCATCACGGGACAGATGGCCGATCCGTACTTGCAGCCTTTGCGCGACAGAGTACTATCAGGGGACCCAGGGGACTTCTCTTTCACAGACCAGGTGTTACGCTTGAGGGGACGGTTGTGCGTCCCCAGAGACGAGGAGCTGTTGAGAGAGCTCCTGACTGAGGCACACGGTTCCAGATTCACCATACATCCCGGAAACACGAAAATGTACCATGACTTGAGACGCGAGTTCTGGTGGAGGGGGATGAAGCGGGATGTGGGTGAGTTCATGCAGCAGTGCTTAGTGTGCCAGCAGGTGAAAGCCGAGCATCAGAGGCCTGCAGGGCCGCTTCAGCCGCTTCCAGTGCCAGAGTGGAAGTGGGAGAGCATCACCATGGACTTGGTGGTGGGCTTACCTGTTATCCAGCGAGGACACGACGCAGTCTGGGTAATAGTGGATAGATTGACGAAGACGGCACGATTCTTGCCGATCCGAGTCACTTTGGGACCAGCACAGTTGGAAGAGAGGTATATCCGTGATGTGGTGCGACTACACGGAGTTCCGCGGGAGATCGTATCCGACCGGGATACCCGCTTTACGTCCCAGTTTTGGGCTGAGTTTCAGCAGGCTTTGGGGACGAGGTTGAGGTTTAGCACGGCTTACCACCCCCAGACGGACGGACAGTCGGAACGCACGATACAGACACTTGAGGACCTTTTGCGTACCTGTGTACTAGACTGGAGGGGCTCTTGGGAGGAGCACCTGCCCCTGGCGGAGTTTGCATACAACAACAGTTATCACTCGAGCATCGGCATGGCTCCCTACGAGGCTCTGTACGGACGGAAATGCACGGCACCCTTGAGTTGGGTTGAGGTGGGGACCAAGTGGGAGGTTGGCCCCAGGTTGATCCGGCAGATTCAGGAGGTAGTTGAGCAGATCCACAGACGACTCCGCACTGTCAGGAGCAGACAGAAGAGCTACGCAGATCGCAGACGCAGAGAGGTGCAGTTCGAGGTTGGGGACCACGTCTTCCTTCGTGTTTCGCCCATGAAGGGCTTACAGCGGTTTGGGGTGAGAGGGAAGCTCGCGCCGAGGTTCGTGGGGCCCTTTGAGGTCCTGGAGCGGGTTGGACCCGTTGCTTACAGACTTGCCCTTCCCCCGCAGCTTTCTGGTGTGCACGACGTGTTCCACGTGTCCAACCTCAGGAAGTACGTAGCCGATCCCAGCCACGTACTGAGTCACGAGAGCGTCGAGGTGAGCGACGACCTGACCTACCCCGAGCGGCCAGTGCAGATCCTAGACCGAGCCGTCCGAAGGTTGAGACGAAAGCAAGTACCCCTGGTAAAGATTTTGTGGAGGAGCCAGCGGTACGAGGAGGCTACCTGGGAGCCTGAGGCGGCAATGCGGGAGCGTTACCCAGAGCTTTTCGCGGGTACGTCTTTTCGGACCGGCTTCGGTCCTCTTTGAGTTTGTTATGGTTATTTGGACATCTTTTTCCCGCACCCTAGTTGGCGCAAGTTTCGGGGACGAAACTTCCTTTGAGTTTGTTATATTGTAACGAATGTGTGCCCCAGACGTATTTTAAGACGTCTGGGAGGTGGCTCAGACGTCGGACAAGACGTCTGGGATCACAACCAGACGTCTGATAAGAGGTCTGGGATAGTTTCAAGACGTCTGGAAATCCGTTATTTTCGACACACGCGAGTCGCCTGCGCGCCTGAGCGCGCAGACCGCATATTCCCCCTTTTTCTCTCTGCGGCTGCAGGCGGCCTGCCACCTCCTCTCTCCTCTCCGCGCGGCGTTAAAAGGGGCGCGCCTCCCCCCCGTCTCCATCGTCTCCTTCTTCTTCTCCTTCCTGTGCGCGAGAGCGAGCGGACGCGAGGGCGGCAGCGGCGGCCGCAGTGAGTGCGGAGGTGCGGCGTGCGAGGGCGGAGCTCTGCCGTGAGGGCGAGCTCGCCGCAGCGGCTTGGCTGGCTGGCGGAGGGCGCAGGGGGCGCGGAGCGACACGGAGAGGGGCCTGCTGCGGTCTGAGCAGCAGGAGCGCGAGGTGCGACGCGGGCGGCGTCGCGAGCGGAGGCCGAGCAGGGTCCTGATTCTGGAAAAATTTCCAGAATCAGACGTCTGGATTGATAGCCTGACGGCAAGGTCGACGTCTGTAAGATCATACAGACGTCTGAAAGGTGAGTTTCCGCCTTCTTCTTCCTTCTTGTCGACTGACCGTACTGAGGGAGGGGGTTGGCTGTGCGCAGGTTCGCTGATTCGCCATCCTTTGCGAATCAGACGTCTGGAAGTTGTCCCAGACGGCGGGAGTGACCTCCAGACGTCCTGAGGGACCATCGGACGTCTGGGATCTAGGGCAGACGTCCCCGCAGACTTCTGGACGTCTGGGAAACCACGCTGAACAGGTAATTCTCTGATCCACTTTTTAAGACGTCTGGAAGGAGTTCCAGACGTCTGATTTTGCACAGTATCGTCTTTTTCGACCCGTTTAGGGCCCGTTCGGGCTCCGTTTTCCGCGATTCGAGTTGCATTCTTTTCAGAAGTAATTCCTCTACCCGTCTACAGTAGCTATACACTGTTTTGAGACACTCCTTCTGTTTGATCCTTGTGATAGGACCTCGTTCGGTTGCAGTCTTGAGAGTCGCGGAGGCGCGCGGGATTCCCAATCACGCCCCCATTACTCCCGTTGTACCTGGTAGAGTGGTTTTAAGTATTAATAAAAATTTGTTAAAGTATGGAACCATAACTAGAACCTAGGACATTGCATGAATCCTAGGAATGAGAAATATATGGAATGATAGTTCCTAGGTGTTGCATGAATCCTAGGACCGGAAAACTAGATTGTATGATAGACCCTAGGATATGGCATGAATCCTAGGATGGAAAAACTAGTGGAATATATAATAATGCAGTCTTGGAAAAATGGAAAGGAATATATGAAGCTGCCTGTAAATTGAATTCACAGCTGCCTGTTATGAATAAAGAAACATGATTGGGATCATGGTTTGTAAGAACGTGAAACTGGAAAGTAAGACATGAGATGTTCTGGAACCCTACGGGGAAGTAGGAGTAGAACTCCTGGAAAGCGAAAGGAATAGAATTGGGGAAGTGAGCTGGCCCTTGAGTACGGAGTACCAAGGAGAGCGACTGTCCCCCTGTTTAGTGCAGAGCTGAGCTAGCCACCCCAGGGACCCGGGGGTTAGGACTGGCCACTCTGTACCGACTTGTTGGCCCTCGTGTACGTAGTACCGAGGAGAGCTAGTAGTGTTAGGAGAGTACTAGCTACCCCACGGGCCCCGGGGTTCTGCTAGCCTCCTTCACCGACTTGTTAGGCCCACTAGGGCAAACCAGGGTAGTCAGGCAAGGGTGCGCGGACTGTGGAGGGGCAAGGCCCCGGTTTTGTTACTGTGGAGGGGTTGGACCCCTGTTACTGAGAGGGCTCTGCCCTGGTTCCGTTCTGTGCTTTGGGCGCACCCGTTAACGGAAACGACTGACCGCGTGCCTGTGCGGGCTAACTACCTGTGCGTTTATCGCGCGTGCCGTAGTCACCGTTACGTCTGTCAGTGACCTTGGGGTGGTTGACTGAGGGTAGGATCACCACGGGGGACTCTCCCGGCCAGGAGAGCACCACGTGCTACTTCTACTTTTGGAAAAGACTGCAATCAAGATCGTTCCCATGAGGACATTCGAGATCAAGTAAAGGATCTGAGAAATAAATGAAATAGTGAGAAAATTGAAAGATGTGAATAAAGGAAGTAATAGAACATAACAGCTACTGTACACTCTACTGTTGCCTTTAGTTAGTTTACCACTCTACTCAGCGTTTTGCTGATGTGTTACGCTCGTTACCTTTTTCAGGACCAGGTGTTGAGCAGCCAGGGCCGGCGGCTGCAGAGGACGCTGGGCCGAGTAGGGTCCAGTAGAGTTACCACAGCCTTTTGTACCCCTTTTGTTTCTGTTCTAGTGAGTAGTTTTTGTTTCCGCTGTACCTTCTTTACCTGCAGTTCTTGTTATATGATAAATGCTGTTTTACTGTTGTGGTGGTACCTACTGTAGTAGTTTCTTTCCTTACTGCTGTACTTTCTTACTGTTAGTTATATTCATGCTGAATGTGGTTTATTTTACTGTCTTTTAGTTACTTCCTCGTTGGACGACTAGGTCTTGGGATTAGTCGAGTCGGTCCGGTTCTCGTGTCTCGTAGGGACTCGGGAGCCGGGTCGTTACACCGAGAGAGTCCCCCGTGGTGATCCTACCCTCAGTCAACCACCCCAAGGTCACTGACAGACGTAACGGTGACTACGGCACGCGTGATAAACGCACAGGTAGCTAACCCGTACTGGCACGCGATCAGTCGTTTCCGTTAACGGGTGCGCCCAAAGCACAGCACGGAACCAGTCCAGGGCAGAGCCCTCTCAGTAACAGGGGTCCAACCCCTCCACAGTAACCAAACCGGGGCCTTGCCCCTCCACAGTCCGCGCACCCTCGCCTGACTACCCTGGTTTGCCCCAGCGGGCCTAACAAGTCGGTGTGGGAGGCTAGCAGAACCCCGGGGCCCGTGGGGTAGCTAGTACCTCCCTACACTAGTAGCTCTCCTCGGTACTACGTACGTGAGGGCCAGCAAGTCGGTAAGAGTGGCCAGTCCTAACTCCGGGTCCCTGGGGCGGCTGGCTCCGCTCTGCACTAAACAGGGGGACAGTCGCTCTCCTTGGTACTCCGTACTCAAGGGCCAGCTCACTTCCCCAATACTATTCCATTCACTTTCCAGGAGTTCTACTCCTACTTCCCCGTAGGGTTCCATCCTTTTTACTCAAACATCCAGGTTTCACTTTCCAGTTTCACATTCTTACAATCCATGTTCTCAACCACGTTATTTATTCACAACAGGCAGCTGTTAATTCAAATTACAGGCAGCTTTATATCTCTTTCCATTTTCCAAGATTGCAGTATTATACATTCCACTAGTTTTCCCATCCTAGGATTCATGCCATATCCTAGCATCTATCATACAATCTAGTTTTCCAGCCCTAGGATTCATGCAACACCTAGGAGCTATCATTCCATCTATTTCTCATTCCTAGGATTCATGCAATGTCCTAGGTTCTATTTATGGTTCCATAATTTAACAGATTTTATTAATAACTTAAAGCCACTCTACCAGGTACAACGGGAGAAATGGGGGCGTGGTCGGGAATCCCGCATGCCTCCGCGACCCCCGAGACTGCAACAGAACGGGGTCCTATCACAAGGATCAAACACAAGGAGTATCTCAAAACAGTGTATAGCTACTGTAGACGGGTATAGGAATTAATTCTGAAAAGAACACAACTCGAATCGCGGAAAATGGAACCCGAACGGGCCCTAAACGGGTTGAAAACGACGACACTGTGGAAAATCAGACGTCTAGAACTTCTTCCAGACGTCTTAAAAAGTGTATCAGAGAATTACCTTGTTCAGCGTGGTTTCCCAGACGTCCAGAAGTCTGCAGGGATGTCTGGCCTAGCTCCCAGACGTCCGATGGTCACCCCAGACGTCTGGAGGTCGCTTCCGCCGTCTGGTACTACTGCCAGACGTCTGATTCACGATGGATGGCGAATCACCGAGCCTGCGCACACCCATCTCCCTCCCTCAGTACGGTCAGTCGACAGGAAGGAAGAAGGAGACGAAAAACTCACCTTTCAGACGTCTGGATGATCTTTAAGACGTCGCCATCGCCGTCAGGCTATCAACCCAGACGTCTGATTCTGGAAATTTTTCCAGAATCAGGGCGCCACTCGGCCTCGTCTCGCGACGCCGCCTGCGTCGCACCTCGCGCGCCTGCTGCTTAGACCGCAGCATTCCCCCCTCCGCGTCGCTTCGCACCCCCTGCGCCCTCCGCCGGTCGGCCCTAGAAGCCCCGGCGAGCTCGCCCTCACGGCAGAGCTCCTCTCTCGCACGCAGCACCTCCTCCGCCCTCACTGCGGCCGCCGCTGCCGCCCTCGCACTCGCGCTCACGCTCACTGGCTGAAGGAGAAGAGGGAGGAGACGGTGGTGACAGAAGTGAGGGGAGGCGTGGCCTTTTAAGGCCGTGCGAGGAGGAGAGAGGACGCGGCAGGGCGTCTGCAGCCGCAGGGAATAAACGAATATGCGGGTCTGCGCGCTCAAGCGCGCAGACGACCCGCGTGTGTGGAAGATAACGGATTTCCAGACGTCTGGAAACGATCCCAGACGTCTGGTCCGACGTCTGGGCCACCTCCCAGACGTCTTAAAAGACGTCTGGGGCACGCGTTCGTTACAATATAACAAACTCAAAGGAAGTTTCGTCCCCGAAACTTGCGCCAACTAGGGTGCGGGAAAAGATGTCCAATTAACCATAACAAACTCAAAGAGGACCGAAGCCGGTCCGAAAAGACGTACCCGCGAAAAGCTCCGGGTACCGCTCCCGCATTGCCGCCTCAGGCTCCCAGGTAGCCTCCTCGTACCGCTGGCTCCTCCACAAAACCTTTACAAGGGGTGCTTGCTTTCATCTCAAACTGCGGACAGCTCGGTCTAGGATCTGCACTGGCCGCTCGGGGTAGGTCAGGTCGTCGCCCACCTCGACGCTCTCGTGACTCAGTACGTGACTGGAGTCGGCTACGTACTTCCTGAGGTTGGACACGTGAACACATCGTGCACACCAGAAAGCTGCGGGGGAAGGGCAAGTCTGGTAAGCAACGGGTCCAACCCGCTCCAGGACCTCAAAGGGCCCCACAACCCTCGGCGCGAGCTTCCCTCTCACCCCAAACCGCTGTAGGCCCTTCATGGGCGAAACACGAAGGAAGACGTGGTCCCCAACCTCAAACTGCACCTCTCTGCCATCTGTGCTGGTCCCAAAGTAACTCGGATCGGCAAGAAATGCGCCGTCTTCGTCAGTCTATCCACTATTACCCAGACTGCATCGTGTCCCCACTGGGTAACAGGTAAGCCCACCACCAAGTCCATGGTGATGCTCTCCCACTTCCACTATGGCACTGGAAGCGGCTGAAGCGGCCCTGCAGGCCTCTGGTGTTCGGCTTTCACTTGCTGGCACACTAAGCACTGCTGCACGAACTCACCCACATCCCGCTTCATCCCTCTCCACCAAAACTCGCATCTCAAGTCGTGGTACATTTTTGTGTTTCCGGGATGTATGGTAAATCTGGAACCGTGTGCCTCAGTCAAGAGCTCTCTCAACAGCTCCTCGTCTCTGGGAACGCACAACCGTCCCCTCAAGCGTAGCACCTGGTCTGTGAAAGAGAAGACCCCAGGGTCTCCTGACAGTACTCTGTCGTGCAAAGACTGCAAGTACAGATCGGCCATCTGCCCTGTGATGATGCGGTCTATCAGCTCTGGCCTGGTCTGCCGTGTCACCGTCACTGCCCCACAGTACCCTCGTAACTCTAGAGGTCGCCAACTGCCCACCTCCTCCAAAAGGCTCCAACTCTGTAACTGTAGACTGGCCAAGCGTGCGGGCGCCTTACGGCTCAAGGCGTCAGGCACCACATTGGCCTTTCCCGGGTGGTAGGAGATGCTGCAGTCGTAGTCCTTCAGGAGCTCCAACCAACGTCTCTGTCTCATGTTGAGCTCCTTCTGATCAAAAAGGTATCTGAGGCTCTTGTGATCAGTAAAAATCTCGAAGGTCTCACCGTACAAGTAGTGCCTCCAGGTCTTCAGCGGGAAGACAACAGCTGCCAACTCTAGGTCGTGGGTAGGGTAGGTATGCTCATGGGGCTTCAGTTGCCGCGAAGCGTAAGCGACAACGTGACCCCTCTGCATGAGTACACCTCCTAACCCCTGCAAGGAGGCATCCGTGTACACAACGAACCCGCCACTACTGTCAGGGATGGTGAGCACGGGAGCCGAGGTCAACCTCTCCTTCAGCTCCAGAAAACACGCCTCACAGGCGTCTGTCCAAGCGAAAGGCACATCCTTCCGGGTCAACTGTGTCATAGGACGCGCAATCTGCGAAAATCCTCTGATGAATCGCCTGTAGTAGCCTGCCAATCCTAGAAAACTGCGAATCTCAGTGCTGTCCGTGCTGCGTCCGATCTCTAGAATAGATGAGTACATCATCTATGAAAACCACCACGAACTGGTCCAAGTACGGTCTAAACACACGGTTCATCAAGTCCATGAAAGCAGCGGGGGCATTGGTCAGCCCAAACGGCATGACCAAAAGCTCGTAGTGTCCGTACCGGGTGCGGAAAGCTGTCTTGGAGACGTCGGTCTCCCTGATCCTCAACTGGTGGTATCCAGACCTCAAGTCTATCTTGGAAAACACCGTGGCACCCCGCAACTGGTCAAACAAATCGTCGATCCTCGGCAGCGAATATTTGTTCTTGATGGTGACCCTGTTCAGCTGTCGGTAGTCCACACAAAGGCGTAGGGTCCCATCCTTCTTCTTCACAAACAGTACCGAGGCTCCCCAGGGGGACGCACTGGGCCTCACGAAGCCTTTCTCCAAAAGGTCCTGCAACTGGGACTTAAGCTCTCGCAGCTCAAGCGGTGCCATTCTGTTTGGCGCGGTGGAGATGGGGCTGGTCCCTGGTACTAGTGATATCTCATACTCAATCTCACGCTCGGGCGGTAGTCCTGGTAACTCGTCTGGAAACACGTCGGGGTACTCTCTGACCACCGGGATGCTCTGGAAGTCTGCCACAAGGCTGGGCTCTGCCACCACACAAGCTAGGAAGCCCTCACACCCCTGGCTCAAAAGTATCACCGCCCGAAGTGCCGAAATGCACCTGAAACCTCCGTCCACTGGCTGTCCGTGAAACTCGAAAGAAGGCAACTCCGGAATGGAGAAGACAATCTTCCTCTCAAAACAGTCCACCAAGGCGTGGTAAGCGGACAACCAATCCATCCCCAAAATCACTCCAAAGTCCTCCATCTGGATCATAATCAGGTCAGCTGGCAGGCTATGTCCTCCGACGCTGACCTCGCAATCCGTGTACACCTCCTTAGCTACAAACAGCTGGCCACTCGGACCTCTGATTACGAACAGATTCTCTAACAGTGTATAATCCTGGTCCAAACTAACTGCGAAACTGGCTGCGACAAACGAGTGCGTAACGTCGGAATCGAAAAGCGTGTAAACGAGTCTACCAGAAACTGAAACCATACCTGCTACCACCGATCCCGAAGCTCTGGCGTCCCTGTGTGTGAGGGCGTTGATACGCCCCTCAGCTCTAGGTGCGGACGAAGCAGCCACACTCTGTGTCGGACGGGTAGGTGCTGGCCGGTACCCTCCTCGCGACTGCTGTCCTCCTCCTCACGCCTGGGAACCGCGGCCTCCTACGCGCCCTCCAGTGCTCTGCGCGGGGAGTATCTGCTGACCCCCTGCCCTAGATGGGCAGTCCCTCCTAACGTGGCCCGGCTGGCCACACTGGTAGCAGAGGGGAACCCGACTCCCGCCCTCAGTGGGTCCCTGCTGTCGACTAGGCGGGGGTCCGGTGCTGGCGACTGGCCCCTGTCGAGGGTCCCCAAAGGCCACTGATGGCCCTGCAAAACGTGACGGCTCTTCTGCGGATGCCACGTGTCTCCTTTGAGTTCTCCTAACACGCCTAGTGTGACGGCGGAAATCTCGTTCCACCACCAACTCCCCTGTCGTACGCTCGGAAGGGGGAGGAGGGGGTGGCGATGTGGATGGAAGCTGAAATTCTTCATGAACCACCTCTCGAATTAGTTGGACGAGGTCCGGAGATGGTATGCTCAGGAGAAGAGGAGGGGTAGTATGTACTCTAAGCCCGACACATCTGTCCCTCGGGCCCCAACCTCGGCCGCGCCCACAGCCCACCCTCCTAGTTCCACGACGAGGCATCTCCTACAAGGAGACGCGAAACAACGAAATACGTCAGTACGGAATAGTACCTAACGAAAACGTCTAAGAGCTCATGTGAAGAGATATGTTGTGGTGGCTACTATAGTTATAGACATGTGAATTGGTTATTTTCCAGTCAGTTGATTCACTTCTCGGGATGACCTTGCTCTGATACCATCTTGTAACGACCCGGTTCCCGAGTCCCTACGAGACACGAGAACCGGACCGACTCAATGAGGAAGTAACCAAAAGAGCAGTAAAATAAACCACATTCAGCATGAATGTAACTAACAGTAAGAAAGTACAGCAGTAAGGAAAGAAACTACCACAGTATGTACCACCACAACAGTAGAACAACATTCATAATATAATTTGAACTGCAGGTAAAGAAAGTACAGTGGAAACAAGAACTACTCACTACAACGTAACAAAAAGAGGTACAAGAGATAGTGGTAACTCTACTGGACCCTACTCGGCCCAGTGTTCTCTGCAGCCGCTGACCCTGGCTGCTCAACACCTGGTCCTGAAAAAGGTAACGAGTGTAACACGTCAGCAAAACGCTGAGTAGAGTGGCAACTAAACTAAAGACAACAGTAGAGTGTACAGTAGCTGTTATGTTCGATTACTTTCTTTATTCACATCTTTCAATTGTCTCACTATTTCATTTATTCCCCAGATCTTTTTCTTGATCTCGAATGTTCCTCGTGGGAACGATCTTGATTGCAGTCTTTTCCAAAAAGTAGAAGTAGCACGTGGTGCTCTCCTGGCCGGGAGAGTCCCCCGTGGTGATCCTACCCTCAGTCAACCACCCCAAGGTCACTGACAGACGTAACGGTGACTACGGCACGCGCGATAAACGCACAGGTAGCTAACCCGTACTGGCACGCGGTCAGTCATTTCCGTTAACGGGTGCGCCCAAAGCACAGCACAGAACCAGTCCAGGGCAGAGCCCTCTCAGTATCAGGGGTCCAACCCCTCCACAGTAACCAAACCGGGGCCTTGCCCCTCCACAGTCCGCGCACCCTCGCCTGACTACCCTGGTTTGCCCCAGCGGGCCTAACAAGTCGGTGTGGGAGGCTAGCAGAACCCCGGGGCCCGTGGGGTAGCTAGTACCTCCCTACACTAGTAGCTCTCCTCGGTACTACGTACACGAGGGCCAGCAAGTCGGTACAGAGTGGCCAGTCCTAACCCCGGGTCCCTGGGGCGGCTGGCTCCGCTCAGCACTAAACAGGGGGACAGTCGCTCTCCTTGGTACTCCGTACTCAAGGGCCAGCTCACTTCCCCAATACTATTCCATTCACTTTCCAGGAGTTCTACTCCTACTTCCCCGTAGGGTTCCATCCTTTTTACTCAAACATCCAGGTTTCACTTTCCAGTTTCACATTCTTACAATCCATGTTCTCAACCACGTTATTTATTCACAACAGGCAGCTGTTAATTCAAATTACAGGCAGCTTTATATCTCTTTCCATTTTCCAAGATTGCAGTATTATACATTCCACTAGTTTTCCCATCCTAGGATTCATGCCATATCCTAGCATCTATCATACAATCTAGTTTTCCAGCCCTAGGATTCATGCAACACCTAGGAGCTATCATTCCATCTATTTCTCATTCCTAGGATTCATGCAATGTCCTAGGTTCTATTTATGGTTCCATAATTTAACAGATTTTATTAATAACTTAAAGCCACTCTACCAGGTACAACGGGAGAAATGGGGGCGTGGTCGGGAATCCCGCATGCCTCCGCGACCCCCGAGACTACAACAGAACGGGGTCCTATCACAAGGATCAAACACAAGGAGTATCTCAAAACAGTGTATAGCTACTGTAGACGGGTAGAGGAATTAATTCCGAAAAGAACGCAACTCGAATCGTGGAAAACGGAACCCGAACGGGCCCTAAACGGGTCGAAAACGACGACACTGTGGAAAATCAGACGTCTGGAACTTCTTCCAGATGTCTTAAAAAGTGGATCAGAGAATTACCTTGTTCAGCGTGGTTTCCCAGACGTCCAGAAGTCTGTGGGGACGTCTGGCCTAGCTCCCAGACGTCCGATGGTCACCCCGGACGTCTGGAGGTCGCTTTCGCCGTCTGGTACTACTGTCAGACGTCTGATTCGCGATGGATGGCGAATCACCGAGCCTGCGCACACCCATCTCCCTCCCTCAGTACGGTCAGTCGACAGGAAGGAAGAAGGAGACGGAAAACTCACCTTTCAGACGTCTGGATGGTCTTCAAGACGTCGCCCTCACCGTCTGGCTATCAACCCAGACGTCTGATTCTGGAAATTTTTCCAGAATCAGGGCGCCACTCGGCCTCCGCTCGCGACGCCGCCCGCGTCGCACCTCGCGCGCCTACTGCTCAGACCGCAGCAGTCCCCCCTCTGCGTCGCTCCGCGCCCCCTGCGCCCTCCGCCGGCCGGCCCTAGCAGCCCCGGTGAGCTCGCCCTCACGGCAGAGCTCCTCTCTCACACGCAGCACTTCCTCCATGCTCACTGCGGCCGCCGCTGCCGCCCTCGCGCTCGCGCTCACGCTCACTGGCTGAAGGAGAAGAGGGAGGAGACGGTGGTGACGGAAGTGAGGGGAGGCATGGCCTTTTAAGGCCGTGCGAGGAGGAGAGTGGACGCGGCAGGGCGTCTGCAGCCGCAGGGAATAAACGAATATGCGGGTCTGCGCGCTCAGGCGTGCAGACGACCCACGTGTGTGGAAGATAACGGATTTCCAGACGTCTGGAAACGATCCCAGACGTCTGGTCCGACGTCTGGGCCACCTCCCAGACATCTTAAAAGACGTCTGGGACACGAGTTCGTTACAGTTCCATTTGACACTCCCATATCAATTCATCCCTCGTTCTCAATAACACCTCATCGTTGAAATGAAACCTTACTAAATCACCTTCTAATGTCCTCGTTAATAATGTATGAAGCAAAAATATTTTCTCCTTTTCAATAAATGAGATAACCATTCTCGATCAATGTGGCGTGCATGAAAATCAAAGGTCTCCTATATTTACTTTAAATACATAATCACAAGCATACGAACCATCCCACTGGAAGAAAGGTACAGAATTGGAAATTACATCGAATGAAAGAACCACACATTAATAAGTCGAAGATGTTGCCTACCCATCAGTCCACGGTTAACTGCCTTCTAAAGTTATATGAATTATCACATCACCAAGACAACAGCAAAACAACGAAACATAGCAAGATCAATACAAGCAACTGGTTCCAACAAAACAATAGATAATACGTGCAAGAAGAAAATTACAACGACATCATAGGAGGGAGGTCATGCGGATCGAAGTACAACCATCAATCTGGAAAGAATATGTTACTAATTGCATCGAATTGCGGATACGGTGGTCGCTAAGCCAGCGGTACCTGTTGTCCACCAACGACACAAGGATATTATACAATTACATTCGGAATTTCATAGAAGATCTCCAAATAATGTATGACTATGTACTTAAGTAAAGCTACGTTTCCACCCGTTGCAATTAACATGGCGGACTCTTCGTCCCACTCCCAGCCATGAAAGATAATCCTCCTTATTATGGATAGGTACTTAACCTTTATCCTTCTCCAACTATTTTGGATTGCAGTAATAAAAATGATGATCCTATAATGTTCCTTCATCTTGGTGGCCGTTGACCGCCAAGCCTCACAAGTGAAGACCTCGGCTACGTAGTGTCCTTCGTCGTATCTCCTCAACAAACGAAAGAGAACCATTTCCTACGCCACCATGAGTACGATGCATGAAATTTGCCCATCTCAACGACAACGACTGATAAAGTGGAGTTAAGCGAAAATTACTCTTTCTTTCGAATGGAGAACTTGCCACAAGCATTCCGTTTAATTTTATAAATGAATGTTTTCATATATAAATTATGAATTAAAGACAGCAACATGTTCACCATTAACGACGTACGAAAGTTAACATCTACAAAAAGGATATTACTTTGCAGCTATTAGTAAGAGATATTTTCCATTCCCACAAGTGAGTGGAAATGTGCTTTCACTTATCTATGTCTTCTTCTATTTGGGTGGATGCGATAATCATTCCACATGTAGTCACAATCCTTTTTTGATGGGGTGTAAGAGCTTCACATGTAAAGATGCATGTGGTTACTCGTCCCTCTAGTCAGGGCCATTCCACCTTTGAAGACGAGCAGGGGTGATTTAAGGGAATCATCCATCCATATCGTAGGTCCTCACAAAGTTGTGAATAATGCATATCACACGAACAACATCTCTTTATATAGATAATGAGTACTCTCTCATATACTTAAGACATTCAAATCGTTTCTTCCATACCCCAAATATGTGCTCGACACATCCATGAAGGACCACATGTCGGTAATTGAATAACTCCTTATAATTATTTGCTAACCTACCCCTCACCCACCAATCAGGGAGGCGGTATGTGCTACATCTGTATAAAGCGATAAATTGATCAGTGTTTACATACCTACAATCAACTAGGTAACAAAAATCATCCAATACTGAGAAGGTATTTGATTCCAACGCTCATCGCAAGATGGCCATATCACTAGCAAAACCCTCATATCCAACAATGACAAACGTAAATAAGAGATTAAAGTCGATCGTAGCCATAACATTCTGAGATAACCTTAGGTGACGGTTGTAATATCTACTCTCCTCAACTCTCGGAACACATGCTCTAACATGGCTATCGTTCCCCAATAATGATGTTTACACAATATATACACACGTGAAAAATAGTTGATCGAAATATTCCATATCTTGCTCTCAATTAAATGAAACTAGCCTTGAAGTACAGGAAGTACTTTTGATTTGAAGAAACATAACCTGGTGTATGGGTGGGTGGTGAATGGATGAACATACCTGCCATGTTCGATTTATTAGCAACTTCAAGGTATGTTATAATTAAGGCTTAATTAATTTTTTATTTTACAATTAAATTACATAGGTGTGTAACCAATACATAGGGCTTTCGATTGGTATAGTTAATTTACTTCAATTAAATATAATTATATTTAAAAATTAGCTAAGGTTTATCAAATTTACACATTTAAATAAGTGTAATTACTTCATTAAAGTATAAATTAATAACTTGATGGTACAATTGAATCTAAATTTAGTTAGTTTACATTATTACATGAGTAATTATTATTTTAAATAATTTAATTTGATTCATTTATATATTTGCATATTTAATATTCACAATTTATATATATTACATATAACTTATATAATATACATAGTACTTTGCATTATAAATAAGATCATAAATATAATAAAAATAGTTTAAATTATAATATACAAGAATACAGTATAACTAACTTCATTAGTTAATTAATTTACTAATATACATTAATTTAACTTAATAATATACTTTATTAACATATATAAATATAAATATATACACTATATACATAAATAAATAATATAGATGTGTTGCTATACATAATAATTATTGTTAATAGTATGTTAAGTTATATATATATATATATATATATATATATATATATATATATATATATATATATTAGTGTACATATATAGTTATATATACATATAAGTTCTATACATATATTCTAAATAATTGTACAATATATACATATATATATATAATAACTTAACATAAATAATCAGTATAGCTTATTTACATATAATTAGTATAGACATAGTTTACATACACTTATTTACATATAGTTTACTATATATTATTAACTTATGAATATTTATAAGAATATGCACTATATACATAGGTGTTTTGTAGGATTTTTTGGTTTTTCATATTTTTATTTTGTTTTTGGGTTTTATAAAGAAAGAGAAAGAGGAGAGAGAGCTAGGAGAGAAGGAGAAAAGACTCTTTTTAGTTTTTGTTTTTGGAATTTTATTTCTAAACCTGCAGAAGTCTAACACTTCTGCAAGTATGTTCTATATACAAACATACTCAAAACCTAAGTCTACTGACTCAAACATCTACAACTAATCCTAATCTAACTCAAGATGCCTTTTATTTATTTATTTACATTACTTTTGCATTTTTCAAAGTATTTTCAAATAAATACTTAAAAATGGTTGTTTTATGAATTGAAGTTGATTCAAAGCCAATTCAATCATACAAGCATGCTGGAAACTAAGATTAGCATATTAAAATCATCCAAACATCATTAAGGAACAGATTCAAACTAGAAAGTAAGCTTTATTATTGAATTTAACATCAGACTCCACGGTTGGATAGTTTACAGAAACTGTAGTTGCTGACAAGAGGTCTTAAGCTGATTTTCTCATGCTTCTCAATTCAATTCAGAGCATATCTCAGGTACATGAATGTTTTTTACATGAATATCTAACATTTAACCATGTGCTCAAAATTGTACATAGGCCAACTTGTATTTAAAGCTTTAAGCTCCATCACTTAGCAATTCAGAACAAATGTTGTTATTGGTCAAACATGATTTAGTCTAATTTAATCTGATTTGGTGCAGTTCAGTACTATTACAAACATCTGAAATGTAGATGAAAGCTTTACTCCTTCCATAAAATTCAATACAAGTTTTAAATCATTTGTAAACTCATTAAAATTCATGATTAAAATCTCATTAGAAACCACATTCAGATAACACAATTGTTGTTGCTTCACTAACAAAATCACTTAGATCTATCCAAAAGATTTGAAACCTTGATCAAACACTTGCATATAGTTTTATGCACATTAACAACCATTTTTAGACTCCAATCAAAACCTCAGGATGTCAATTGAAGCTTGAGATCCAAGAATCCTTTCAGACCTGAAAGAGGGATATGTACATTCCATATACTATTTTTTTTTTTTTAAGAAAATGGGAGTATTACTAATTCATCACCCACTCCCTGGAGGCCAAAAAAAGAGGCGAGGGGACCAAACCAAAACTCACCTAATACAAAGTAGAGAAGTGGACCACGATTCGTGGCCTAGTACAAAAGAGAAGACAAAAACACCCAACCCATGCCACAATCACGTAGGACCCGTCCCAGGCCCAAAAGAGGAACAGCCAGAGCAACTAGCACCAGAGGGAACACCACAAGCACAATCACACAATCACGTAGGGCATCTAAATTTTATCCAAAGAAATGGTGCCTCGAATACGAGTGGGAAGATCCTTAACAGAAGGAATGGTGGTCCACTGGTCCAAGGCCAAAACAACCACTTTGACAGCTAAAGAATTGGCTAAAGGGTGGATATAATGAAGGGAGGCCACATGACTTTTGATGTCAGCAAGGTCCCCAAACTCTGTCCTCACTCTCCACAGCAAAAGGACTTTCCCAGTGCACCAAAAGTGCAAAAGGGTGGAATCAACCTCCAACTGAATGGAAGGGCCAAAGGAAGTGATAGATAAGAAGTGCTTAATCACTCTAATCAGGGCAATGTTTCTATCCATATGCTCAAATTTGGTGTGTGCAGTGTTAAGAAAATCCCCTTTACAGTTGCGCATGACCCAAGAAACACAAGTACAATGCTCACCAAAGATAGCCGCAAAATTAACCTTGATCCCAATAGTGGGGCGAGTCCAGGACACCACAAAAGTCTTCAGGCGTTGCCTTTTAAACCACAAGGACATATTTAAGTTATCCCAATTACAACTAAGGACAAAATTAATCCTAGGATAAGTAAGGCCCTCATTTTTAGCCTTGTTACTAACCCACCAAACATTATACCAAATAAAAGAGATAAGCCCCTTAAGAATCTTGGCTCTATGAGATAAAGCCCAAGACTTCATGATGTGGGGAAACTGGGATGGATAGACTGGCACGATAAAGTGCTTGGAGAAAGTCCAGTTGGAGATGTGGTGCACAAGCTCACTACCAAAGAAAATATGAGAGAGAGATTCCTGAGCAAGGTGAGAAGGGCAACACAAACATTTAGATGAAAGATTGACACCAAGCCTAGAGATGTTATCGTCAGTGGGAAGTCTAAAGTGAAGAGTTCTCCAAACCAACAAAGAGATAGAAATAGGCAAATCAAGTTTCCAAATCTCTCTCATATAAGAGATCACCCACTCTTTGGGAAAGGGGAGATAGGCAGAAGGCACAGAGAAAGAACTAGAGGGATTAGGGGTCCATATAGGGATGTCCGGAGAGCTATCAAGAGAAGTCCGAAGGATACGTGACCTAATGTTGGGAGGAAGAAGATTGAAGTGGGGAACCTCATCAAGGTGGTTCAAAATATCCTTGATGGAAATAGGGCCACGATCAATGGGGTCAAGAAGGAGACATTTGACATTTGTATCCCCAATCCAAACATCAATCCAGAAATCAATAGTCCCTTCATGAACCTCCCAGCAGATGTAGGGCCTCATTAAGAGAAAGGTCTCCCAAAGGTTCTAAATTCAGGAGGGAAGAGGGCGACATCCTACAAAGATATTGCCATAAAGATGTTTCATTAAGTTGGTATAAGGAGAGTCAGAGAAAAGGATGTTCCACACCCTCTTCATCCAAAGAGCTTGAACGAAGAGGCTAAGATCATGGATGCCAAGACCGCCATGAGAGATGCCATATACGATTCAAATTAATCAAACCTAAATCTTAGGTCTCGTAAATCTTCTCTAAGGATTATGTAACTGTTACGACCCGGTTCCCGGATCCCTACAGGACTCTAGACTGGCTCGTCTCGACTAATCCCAAGACCTAGTCGTCCAACAGGAAATAACCAAAGGTAGGAAAATAAACCACATTCACACATGCAATATAGCTAAGCAGAAGAAAAGTATGAAGCAGTCAAGAAAGTAGAACAATTGTCTCAAAACATAATACATGCCACCACAACAACAACAGAAAGCATAAAGGAACAGGAAGTAACAGGAACAGTAAAGCAGGTGTCCATTACTCACTACAACAGTAGAAAATGAAAGAGCTGAAAAACGATTACGGCTGAGCTCGGCTGGGCCCAGCACCCTCTGCAGCCGGAAACTCAGGCTGCTCAACTCCTAGTCCTGAACAGGGTTACGAAAAGATAGAGTCAGCGAACGCTACGTAGAGTGGTGTTTACATTATTTAAGTGCAAGTACAGTAAAACAACAACAGGTTTATTTCTCATTTCTATTTATCTCATTTATGTGTTTTTGGTTCATCTATTTCTCAAGTATCCAGGTATTTCTTGATCTTGCATGTTCCTCGTGGGAACGATCTTGATTACAGTCTTTTCCGTAGAGTAGAAGGTACACGTGGTGCTCTCCTGGCCAGGAGAGCCCTTGTGGTAGTCCTACACCCAGTCAACCACCCCAAGGTCACTGTCAAGACGTAGTGGTGACTACGGCACGCGTGATAAGCGCACGGGTAGCTACCCCTCACTGACACACGGTCAGTCATTTCCAGTAGCAGGTACGCCCAAAGTACAGCATGGAATAGTATAGGGCCTTGCCCTCTCAGAACAAGGGTCTCACTCCTCAGAACCAAACAGGGGTCTTGCCCCTCCACAGTCCACGCACCCTCGTCTAACTACCCTGGTTTGCCCAAAGGGCCTAACAAAGTCAGTGTAGGGTGGCTAGCTAAACCTCGGGCCCCATGGGGTGGCTAGCTCCCTCCCTACACTAGTAGCACACCTCGGTACCGCGCACGTGAGGGCCAACAGGAGTCGGTGTAGAGTGGCCAATCCTAACACTGGGTCTCAACCCAAGGGAGGCTAGCTCTACTCTACACTAAAAAGGGACAGTTGCTCTCCTTGGTACGCGTACACAAGGGCGAACACATTTCCCGTCTACATTCCAGATTCCATTTATCCATAGGAGTTCTACTCCTAATTCCCCGTAGGGTTCATGCTCATATTCATCTCATTTATCCAAACCCAGATCTCATGTTTCATAATTCGTTCCTCATCTATATACAGGCAGCTCGTGTTCTCATAATTTAGTTCTAAATCACAACATGCAACTTGTGATTTCACAGTTCAATTCTCATTTACATACAGGCAACTCGTATTTTAACATGCATCTCATAATTATACTAAGGGCATTTGCCAGCAATTTATCTTAATCATGCATTCAAGTAAATAGTACAGTTCAAATAAGCTCATTCATTTCTACCCTAGGATTCATTCCACATCTTAGAGTTCAATCTGACTATTCCAACCAAGTGCATTCTCATTTAAATATTAACAACTCAGTTAAACCACTCTACTGGGTATCATGGGAGGAATGGGGGCCTGTGTCGCAGATCTCGTCGTCTTTGCGAGTCCCGAACAAGCCACTGGCTAGTAACCTGTACCAGCGACCAATGTATATTAGACGAGCTCAAAATAGTAGATACTCAACATGAATACGTAGAGAAACTCAAGTGGGAAACAATGGTACTTCATTTGCGGAAATCCGATTCTGTTTGGGCCTTAAACAGACTAAAAACATGGTTTCTGATCAAAATCAGAGGTCTGGGACTAATCCCAGACGTCTTAAAAGACGTCAGAACTCACCTTATGTTTCCTGCGGCTGATTCAGACGTCCAAACTCCCTCTGCGGCTGTCTGAGGATAGTTTCAGACATCGAACAAGATCTTTGGTCGTATGGAAGCACCTCCGGACGTCTAGAGATGTGATCAGATGTCCAAAAGTACTTAGGAAAGCATACCCCGCGCCTTCCCAAAGCCTGCCCTGCATATGAAAACGAAGGCACAGCTTCAGCCCAACAACTCCTGCGCTAAGATCTTCTGCATGGCGGCAATCAGCGCAGGAACATACGTACCTCCTGCAATACGTGCTTTTAGACATCCGACCTTAGCTCTAGACATCCAAGTGCATCGCCAGTCGTCTGGACTTCACGCTAGACGTCTGATACTGGAAAAATTCCAATATCAGAACCTCCTCGCAGCTCGCTCCGCTCACACCTCCACCCGCGGCGGCAGCTCCAACTGCTGCAGGAGCTTGAGCAGCTCTTCGCTGATGTCCTCCTCTCTCCTACGAGCTCCTCCTTAAGCTCCGCTAAGCTCCCACGGTTGTCTTCCTCCTCCCCTACTCTCACTCCCTCACGCACTCTCTCTCTCACTCTTCCCCATTCTCCCTTGCCGGCTTCTCTCTTCCTCGCCGCGGCTGCAGCAGCAGGGATGGGAAGGTGGTTGTCGCAGGAGAAGGTGGCGGCGGCGGTGGATGTGGTGTGAGGAGGAGAGGAGAGGAGAAGAAAGGGGGTATATATAGGAGAGGGGTTAGGGTTTGGGTGAGGAGTGAAGGAGAGAGAGGGGGTCTCTATGTGCCACCCGCGCGCAGAGCGCACCGCGCAATACGAAAAACTCACTTTTAGACATCCGGGTACGTGTCTAGACGTCTAGACAGACATCTGATTGAAACTCCAGATGTCTTAAATGGCTAAAAATGTAACGGGTCATTACATCATAACAAACTTAAAGGAAGTTTCATCTCCGAAACTTGAGCTAGATAGGGTGCGAGAAAAGGAACGTAACAACGCATAACAAACTTAAAGAGGACTGAAGTAAGTTCGAAAAGACGTACTTTCAAAAAAGCTCCAGGTACCGCTCTCGCATCGCCGCCTCAGGCTCCCAAGTCGCCTCCTCGTACCGCTGGCTTCTCCATAGGACCTTCACCAGTGGTACCTACTTTTGTGTCAGACTCCGAATGGCTCTATCTAGTATCTATACTAGTCTCTCGGGGTAGGTCAGGTCGTCACCCACCTCGATGCTCTCGTGGCTCAGAACATGACTGGGATTGGCTAAGGTTGGACACATGGAAGATGTCGTGCACTCCAGAAAGCTGGGGAGGAAGGGCAAGTCGGTAAGCAATAGGTCCTACCTGCTCCAAGACCTCAAAGGGCCCCACAAACCTCGGCGCAAGCTTCCCTTTCACCCCAAAATGCTGCAAGCCCTTTATGGGCGAAACACGAAAAAAGACGTGATCCCCAACATCGAATTGCACCTCTCTGCATTTCCGGTCAGCGTTGCTCTTCTGCCTGCTCCTTGATGATAAGCGTGGGTTTGACCGGGTTGTGTTATATCGTTGTAGTAAAGCCGGTTGTTACCAACGTTTTCATATAAAATTTTTTACTCGGAAAAATAAAAGAGTTCCCGAGGTCGAACTCAGGGAGCAAGTTGTATTCTAGAGATATACAAGTTCTATTACAAAAATAAAGAGAGAGAGAGAGATGAAAATTTGGCTTCTTCTTCTTTTCTTCTTTCTTCCTCTTTGTCTTTGGTTCTTCCTGTTCTTTGTTCTTCTTCTTCTTCTTCTTCTTCTGCTTTCTTCTTCTGCTTTCTTCAGATCTTCCTCTTTGTCTTTGGTTCTTCCTGTTCTTCTTCTTCTTCTTCTTCTTCTTTTTCTTCTGCTTTCTTCAGATTTTCCCCTCGTGCTCTTCTTCTGTTCTTCCTTGTTTCCTTTCTTTCTTTTTCGTCAGATCGTCTTCTTCTTTTCTTGCTTCTTGCTTCTCTTCATTCCTTCTTCTTCTTTGTCTTCACCTGCCTTGACCTCTCTTTTTCTTCTTTCGCGATGGCCGTTGCTCTTCCTTTTTCTTCAGCAGGTCTTCTTCTTCTTTGGCTGCTGACCTTCCGTCGTCTGCGCCAGTGCTGAGACGACTTAACAATGCCTTCGCTACAGTGCAGCAGCTCCTTCTTCTTCAGCGGGTCTGCTTCTTCTTCTTTGGCCTGCACACTTCAGAGTTTATTCGTCAAGGCAAAAACCTACTCTACCCCCCTCCCCCGCGTATCTCTCTCTCTGAAATCACTCTTCGGAAGCTCTCCCAGAGCGCTACCGGGTAATCGGGTTCGGGTCAGGCCCGGGTCCAGGCCCACCGGCGTGCGTGGTGGGCGAGGAGTGCAGGTCAGTCTAATCGGGTCGGGCCAGGTCCGCGGAGCGTGGTCACGGACGAGGCCGAGTCGGGTCGGGTCGGGTGAGAGGGACCTCACCCCGTGGTAACTGAGGCAAACAGCATAAGGCAGTTTTTGCCTTTATGCATCCGCGCGCCTTCGAGAGATTCCGAGGTGGGACTAAATGTCCCACCCCAATTCTCTCACGCCTGCAGCAGGGATGGTGCTCCCAATTGCATCGGCTGTTGAGGCGCACAGCTCCAATTGAGGGCCAGGGTGTGTGCGCGAGACTCTTCCGCGCTGGCCGTGGCTTTTCAACCTGGGATATCTCGGCTTGAAGCAACCTCGAGCAGGCTTCGAGCTTCCTCGCCAATGGCGGTCAAGGCCTGGAACCTGAAACCAATGGCACGGCCTCTCGGCCAGATCAGACAGGCGGGGGACCTTCGCCGTGGCACGGCGAAGGTGGTCAGGGGGTCTGCAGGGGGCGAGATGGAGCTGTCAGGTCGTCCTAGGTCAAACTGTGAGCGAGGGAGTGGGTGTGTTCGGTGGGTCTGCAGAGGGTGTTTGGTGGGAAGTGGAGGGGCGGAAGAGGATCAGGGTGAGGAGGCGGAGGTTCTGCGGTAGTCGGCGAGCCGTGTGGGTCGCTGAGGTGATGGGAGCGGCTCGCCGGAGGGTGGTCGGAGGCGGAGAGGATGAGGGTGAACAGGGTCGGTAGAGGGCTTAATTGACTAAATCGAAAGCGGGGAAAGAAAGAGGAGAAGAAGGGGAGTAAGTCTAACTTAACTGCAGGGACGAAGGGGGAGGAACAGGGCGACAGTCGTATCGACTGTCGCCGGAGAAGACGATGCTCAGGGAGAGGGGCGGCGGCGAGCAGAAGGCTGGAGAGGCGCCAGCTGGGTGCGGCGTGGCGCGGGAAGAGCAGGGGAGGAGGTCTCTGCTGCTGGTAGTGCGGCAGAGCGAAGAGGTGGAGGGGGAGGAAGTCGCCGGAGCTGGTGAGCGTCTGCCGGAGAAAGAAGAGAAGAAAGCTGGGGGTTTTCTCCGTCAGGTCCAGGCTGCCTTCGTCGGTGGAGCGGCGGGGGGTATTTATAGGGTTGAAGCAGGGAGGAAGGCGGAGGGAGACGACGTGTCTCCCTCGCCGGAGAATGGTCGGAATACGAACCCATACCGTCCGTGCGTTCGCACGGCCGGTATGGGGGGCTACAATGACCATGGGGGTGCTCCTGCGACGGCTGACGACGCAGGGCACCCCCGGTACACTTGCCAGGTCCTCCACCTCACCCTGCGCGGCGCCATGCTCCGCGCAAGGTCGCCGGAGCATGGTGCTGGCAGGGTTTTGCAGGAGGGACTTGTTTGCAAAGAACGAAGAAGAGTTAGGGGCCAAAATGCGAGGGTTCAAAAGTTGAGGGCCAAAGAGTAAATATATGAGGACCAAAGTGTGAAGTCGGTCAAGGAGGTTTCTTCTTAGGCTCAAGTTTTTATACATGACTAATTAGGACCTAAGGAATCTGATGGTGAATTTTATTTTCATATTAAACCTTGTTTGACCGGTCAATTTGCGCAAAAACCCAAATTAAGTTATTAATTGGGCATGGTTCTCAATGTAGGTCAAAATGGGTTCTAAAGGCCAAATTGATGGTTCTAAACCCCAGAGATTATTTTTCTATGAATTTTAGAGGGTTTATTCTATTTTTACTTTGCCTCGAACCTTGTGAATTGAAGTGGGTTGTTTTAGGGTTACAGATTATCATTTGGTTCCTTGGAAGTGCTGTAGCCCTTGCTAGATCATCTCATCCCACTTTTATTCTTATTAAGCTGTTTTGACCTATGTTTGGGCCCTGAATTACCCTGTATGCAGATTATACTGGTAAAATTGCACTTTTACCCCTTATGACTTGTTTTCTTCTCAAACTCAGAATTCTCTGAGTTAAGCTTTTCCTTGAGATATGTAGGAGCTTTTATCCTTTGTATTGGGTCAAAATGAGCTAGTTATGGCTCATGATGAGGTTCTCATCATACCCCCATGCCTAGCTTTTGCTAGTCCCTTAGCAAAAAAAAAACTTAAGGTTTCAACCCTTGTTCTAGACCATGAAGTTTTCAATGGTTTTAGATAAGTGCCTTTTTATTTGAGCATAGATTAGGTTAGAATGCTGACCATAGGCCTAAAAGATACTCTAGTACCAATCAAGATCCAAATCTGTCTAGCCTTAACCTCAGTCTTTTAGCAAAGGTTTCTAAGGCCCACAAGAACTAACCTAAGGTTTATTGGACTTCGTGGTTAAAGCACCCGTGCTTGAAATGATTTTAGCCCTGGCTCAGTTCGCAGTGCGTTTTGTAAGAGAGAGATAGAAAGTTTTTTCTGTTTGGAGAGTTTTCTCTCTCTTTTTCTTTTTAGTTCTAGTCTAGGATTGGCTTTTCAACACGGTCTGTATCAGATTCCTTGCTCCCATCATCAATCCTCAAGGGTTCCTGGCGATCGATGCTTCGAGATAGCACCGCCCATGGCAACCCCCGGAACCCTGGCTATTGAGATTTCGAGATAATCCCATCCATGGTATTCCGTGGCCGAATCCAGACCCTGGCAATTGACACTTCGAGATAATGCCATCCATGGAATCTGAACCAGCAGAGTGCTTACATGCCCCCCGTAGGATATGTAAATATCCTAAGAGACAAGCACCGAGGAGATGATATTTTGTTACGCATCTTCGAGGGGATTTCCCGCCTCTCCGCGCTGGGAACTCGTCCAAATCAACTTGTGTTGATCGGCCATTCCTATTCTAGGTGTTCTTTTCAGATTTTTGCGACGCTTCTGCGTGATTCTGATTTTTACGCTTACTGAACCAGGCTGTGTGTGAGATTAGGGTGCTTAGGTTACTGAGTCCCGTAAACCAAAAATTAGTTAACGAGGCCGAATACTCCCTAAGCCTTAGACCTAATACTTCAGCTTTTCATTTTCCTCAACCTCTTGAGGAGTGTCCAGATCTTAATGGGTACTAAGAGTCTATTCAAGAATGCCTAAGGTTTGCATTCTTACTAATCTCATTGTGCACTTTTCAGTTATTTTCTTGAATGAGGTCTAGAACTTAGGTTAATTCCTTAGTTTCTTACTAATGACTATCACTCTTTTCTTATAATTTTGTGCTCCTTTTTCATTTTGTTTCTTCTCTCCTTCACAAAATTTTCCTTCTCCTCTTTTCCTCTTATTCTTTTTCGAAAAATTTTTTAATTTTTATGGTATTTTTGGCATATGTGAATTTTTTTTGTTTGAAACCTTTTCTTACAAGTTTTTGCACTTTCCTACCCCCCCATGCCTAAGATTTGCAATGTCCTCATTGTAACCTAGGGGGTCTTAGTTCAGGGTGAACTTCGAGTGCTGAAAGGTGTCAGAACAAGTTTCAGGTTTTCAAAGAGAATGACGGGCTGCCTCCCGTTAAGCGCTGAGTTTTACGCCATCGGCTGGGCGCAATAAGCTCAAGGGGAAAGGAGGATATGAGATGCCTCAGCCAAATCAGTAGAAGTTACATCAATGAACGGCTTGAGTCTTTGACCATTCACGATGAAAGGTTCAGAATCGTGGCTGAGTGGACTGATTTCGATTGCTCCATTTCCAAAAACCTGTCGGACCAAATATGGTCCGACCCACTTAGATCTCAGTTTTCCTGGGAAGAGTTTGAGTCGGGCATCAAAGAGTAGGACCTTTTGACCAGGATGGAAGATCTTTCTTGAGATGTGTTTGTCGTGGAAGGTTTTAACCCGCTCCTTGTAGATTTGCGAGTTCTCGTACGCGTCTGTGCGTAATTCATCGATCTCGCTGATTTGGAGTTTTCTGTGGGTCCCAGCCTTGGAAAGATCTAGATTACAGTTCCATACTGCCCAATAGGCTTTATGCTCCAGTTCGACGGGAAGGTGGCATGCCTTTCCGTACACCAATCTAAAGGGAGACATGCCCAATTGGGTCTTGTGGGCGGTCCTATAGGCCCACAATGCTTCCGGAAGTCGGGACGACCAGTCCTTCCTGTCAGGTCGAACAGTGACCTGTAGGATTTTCTTGATCTCCCGATTCGACAGCTCAGCTAGACCATTAGTTTGGAGGTGGTAAGGAGTAGAGATTCGGTGAGACACCCCGTATTTGGTCATCAGTGACCTAAACTGAGCATTTGTGAAATGGGTCCCCCCATCAGAGATTATTGCACGAGGAATCCCGAACCTTGAGAAAATGTGTTGATGAATGAATTTGAGAACGATTTTGTGATCACAGGTTCGGGTCGGTATGGCTTCGATCCATTTGGACACGTAGTCCACAGCCAACAGAATGTATTCGAAACCATCCGAAACAGGAAAGGGGCCCATAAAATCAATCCCCCAAACATCAAAGATTTCGCATACTAGAATCGGTTGCATAGGCATCATGTCGCGATGGCTCATGTTGCCCAAAGTCTGGCAACGACTGCATGCCTTGCAATGACTGTATGCGTCTTTGAACAGTGTGGGCCAGTAAAAGCCGCACTGGAGGACTTTTGATGCGGTTTTATGCCCGGCAAAATGGCCACCGCATGCCTGGTCATGGCAGAAAGAGAGGATATTGTTGACTTCCCCTTCCGGGATACATCTCCGGATGATCTGATCGGCACCTATGCGGAAGAGGTACGGGTCTTCCCACATGTAATACTTGGCATCGGAGCGTAATTTGTCTTTCTTGGCCTTCGGCCAATCGGACGGGGTCTGATGAGATGCCAAGTAATTTACAATATTAGCAAACCATGGAAGGCTAGTACCAATAGTCAGCAGGTGCTCATCGGGAAAATGCTCAGTGATGGGTCCGGAAGGGTCTATCATTTCAGAAGGAAGACGGGACAAGTGATCAGCTACCACGTTTTGTTTTCCCGCTTTATCGCGAATCTCGAGGTCAAATTCTTGCAACAGCAAGATCCATCGGATCAATCGAGGTTTCGCATCCTTCTTTGCAAGGAGATGCCTCACAGCCGTGTGATCCGAGTATATGATGACATGGGAACCCAGGAGGTATGATCTGAATTTCTCTAAGGCAAATACTACAGCTAGCAGCTCTTTCTCAGTAACTGTATAGTTACGCTGAGCCTCATCGAGTGTTTTGCTGGCGTAGTAAATGACCACAGGTTTCTTGTCATTTTTCTGCCCCAAAATCGCTCCTACAGCGAAGTCGGATGCATCACACATGATCTCAAAGGGTTGAGACCAATCAGGGGACTGTAGGATCGGGGCTTGGGTGACTCGGTCACGCAGGATTTCAAATGCTTGAGTGCATTCCTTGGAGATTTCGAAGGGAACATCCTTGGAGAGAAGAGTGGTCAGGGGGCGTGCGATTTTTGAAAAATCAGGGATAAATCGTCGATAAAAACCGACATGCCCTAAAAAGGATCGGATGTCCCTGATCGAGCTAGGCATGGGAAGGCGAGAAATCAGATTAACCTTAGCTCGATCCACTTGGATACCTTTCTCCGAAATTGAGTGTCCCAGGACAATTCCCTCAGGCACCATGAAATGGCTCTTTTCCCAGGAAAGAACCAAATTCACGTCGATGCACCGCCTGAGTATCTGGACCAAGTGCTGGAGGCAATCGTCGAATGATGCTCCGAAAACTGAAAAGTCATCCATGAAGACTTCCAGATAATCACCTACCATATCTGAGAATATGGCAAGCATGCATCGCTGAAAAGTAGCGGGTGCATTGCAAAGACCAAAAGGCATCCTTCGGAAAGCGTATGTTCCGAAGGGGCAGGTGAATGTGGTCTTTTCTTGGTCCTCAGGATGGATTGCCACCTGGTTATAACCGGAGTACCCGTCAAGAAAGCAGAAGAACCTATTTCCCGCTAGTTTTTCGAGAATTTGATCAATGAAGGGTAGTGGGAAATGATCCTTCTTCGTGGAGGAATTGAGTCGACGGTAATCTATACAGACTCTCCACGAGTTGGCTAATCGGGTAGGAATGATTTATCCGGTCTCAGTCGTTATAGTGGTGAGTCCTGCCTTTTTAGGCACGACCTGAATCGGGCTCACCCAACGACTATCGGAGATCGGGTAGATGATCCCTGCATCTAACCACTTGATGATCTCCTTTTTCACGACCTCCTGCAGATTGGGGTTTAAGCGTCTCTGCATTTCACGAGAAGGTCGTGTGCCCTCTTCTGAATAGATATGATGAGTACAATAAGAGGGACTTATTCCAGTCAAATCATCGAGGGTCCATCCGATGGCTCTGCGATGTTGCTGGAGGACAACAATCAGACGGTATTCCTGTTCAGGATTGAGGTTGGAATTGATGATCACAGGAAGGGTCTGATTAGAACCCAAAAAGATGTATTTCAAATGAGCAGGAAGGGGTTTCAGTTCAAGGATGGGGTTTTCAGCAGCAGCGGGTGGTTCAGTATAGATGTGAGGTTCAAGGGTGGGAGTTACTGGGTTGTTCACATCCGGAATGGACTCCTCTATTTGCGGGTCAAGATCCTTCTGTGGTTGATGAGGAATACTCAAGTCATTCTGGAGGTGTGATTCATCAACCAAAGTCTTGATGTCACAAATTTGTTCGATGACGCCGCAATTAATTCCTTGTTGGGCCTTAAATATATCAATTTTCAGTGTTTGATCTCCAAACTTAAGCTCTATTTGGCCCTCCTCACAGCTGATGTTGGCTCTAGCAGTAGCCAAGAAAGGTCTCCCTAGAATGATTGGTGTATCCCTAGGGTTCTCAGGTGCATCCATGTCTAAGACTATAAAGTCCACTGGAAAATAGAAATCCCGTACTCTTACGATAACATCCTCGAGAATCCCTTTTGGTGACTTTATAGATCGATCTGCTAATTGTAATGTCACCTCAGTTGGTTTCAGCTCAGATTCTTCCAGATGGTCAAGTAAGGATGTGGGTATCAGATTTATAGATGCACCTAAGTCTAACAATGCTCTGTCAAATTGGGTACCACCTATCTTACAGGAGATCAGGGGAGTTCCAGGATCTTTTGCCTTGGGTGGGAGTCTACTAAGGATTACAGAGCTGGCTTGCTCTGACAGGACAATTGGGCTCCCTCCCTTGGTTCGCGGCTTACGCTGGGGTGTACATATATTCTTTAGAAATCGTGCGTAAGCTGGTACGTGGCGGATTGCATCCATCAAGGGGATGTTTATGTGGACCTGCTCAAAGAGCTTGACCAGGTCCTCCTCAGGGGCCACGGGTTTGGTGGTCTTCTTTCCCTTGGTCAGGGCTTCGGGAAACGGGATCTTGGTTGGTTCCTCTAGGATAGGTCCTGGTTGTGGGTCTGGAACAGCGGTACCTTGGATAACTATCCTAGGGTCATGATTATCAGGCTGGGCGTGGTTTGGATAATGCTGGTCCTGAGTTGTCTTACCACTACGTGTTGTTACAGAATTTAATCCGGCCTGATTTTGGTTTGGATTTGGTAGGAGGGGTGGCTGCTGCTGAAATCCCGTACGAGAAGTAGAGGCTTCCATCTCGTCTGGAGATGGAGCAGTGGGGGCCTGATAAATCCATTGAGCTTGGCCTAAATTTGGATTCATAACGCGCTTCTGGGTTGGCACGTTATTTGGGTTAGGAAGGGGTTGGGAAGGGAGTGTGCCTGGCTGGCGAGAATTTGCCAACTGGGCCAGCTGAGTTTTAACTTCAGTAAGCTCGTCCTTGTGCTGTTTTTGAATGGCCGCATTCGATTTTTGAATGTCAGCCAGAGTCTGAAGGATTAAGGACATTTGATCTTGATTTGGCCCTGATGGATAAGTAGGGTTGGGCCGAGGCTGAGGCGGCTGGTAGTGATGAGAGGGCTGTGGGCGGGACTGAAAAGGTGGTCTTTGGTTTTGAGAATTTCCCGCCCACTGAAAATTTGGATGGTTTCGCCATCCAGGGTTGTAAGTGTTGGAGAATGGGTCGTTCTGGATGGCGTTGAGGTCCTCGCAGGTCTGAGGAACCTCCTGAGAATCAGGGAAAGGGGGAATGGAGTTCCCCCGGCTGGTGAAGAAAGGATCGGATGATCTTCCAGTCCAAGAATCAGATGGGGATGGATATGGATCCATCCCAGGGGAGGATCGGTGTAGGATGTTTTGCACAGTCTCCTGTGTGGAAGGAGGTTGTGCAAAGGAGTTACGCGCAGAGGTGGCTCGCTGCAAGTGCTGAGTCAGCTCATCCACCTTCTTTTCAATGATTGAGACCTTGTCCAATCGACTGGCCATTAATTCCAGGTCGACTGATGCGGACAGGCCCTGCGTCTCATGTGCTCCCTTAAGATTCGTCGCTGCGCGGGTATTCGTCCTGTCGAATAATCCCATGGAGTCATTGTTGATGGAGTTCTCGCACATGTTTTCGAGAATCTCCCATACGGTGTCTTCATGTTGACCCATGATGTTTCCTCCGCAGGTTGCATTGACGAAAAGGCGGATGTCCTCACGGAGTCCCTGGTAAAAAGATTGGACTTGTTCCCATTTAGGAACTCCGTGATGGGGGCACTTCCTCATGAGATCCTGAAAACGATCCCATGCCTCATGGAGAGGTTCTCCTGATTGTTGAGTGAAGTGTGTAATCTGATGGCGCAAGGCGTTGGTCCGACCAACGGGAAAGAACTTTTTCAAAAACTCGGATTGAAGTTCTTCCCAAGTGTTGATCGGCCGGGTCTGAGTTTGATACCAATGGGCGGCCTTGTCCATAAGAGAAAAGGAGAACATCTTCATGAGAAGAATATCCCGATTTTGCGCATCTGATCCAAAAGTGTGGGCCAGATGCTTAAGCTGTTTGATGTGCTGGAAGGGATCTTCAGAATTAAGCCCATGGAATTTAGGTATAGCGTGAATCATGTTGGGCTTTAGTTCGGAATCAGGTCCTCCAATCGGGATTCTAACTCGAGGCTCAATTGCCACCGCAGCAGGATTGTAGTGGTCCCGCATCATAGGACGCTGTGGTGGGTGCACGAATTTTTGGAAGAGGTCATTGAGTCGCTGGAGCTGGTGTTCCAGATTATTTTCTTCCTCAACTGGCTGAGCCATGATGGGGGAAGAAGAAGAGCTTGGTTCTGAATCAGAAGAGAGAATAATGTGAGGGTGTTGCTGCACAAACACGGGCGTCGAGGCTTGGCCTTGACGAGAGTAAATTTCTAAAGGAGGTCTTAAGGGTGGTCTTAGAGACCTCCTTCCGTACATGCACAGTTGGGAGAGGTAAGTTTAGAAGGTGATGGACCCAATCAAGACACCCAAAAATGTGTTGGGTGACTATAGAGGTGCGGGGCAGATGGACCCCTTGATCAGAAAGATCGTCCACCTGAGAATTACCTGGGCAGCCAGAGAGGGAGAGTCCCGCGAAGACCCCTACACGGTAGAGCGTCCCCACGGGTTACAGGGTTTCCCCCACCCGACCTCTCTTGTCACTGCGGTTCCAGGTAGACCAGAATGGGGATCTTGACCTCTTAAGTCTACCAATTTTAAGATCAGGGTGCTTAAGGTTTCACTTGAACTTTAGTCTTTTTAAGTGCAAAGAGTGACCTAATTTAAGGTTGGTTAACCCAAGGGGTCAACTTTACCTATTGTTTTCTTTAAGAGCTTTTAGGTCCTGTCTTTTAGGGTTCAAGTGTTTAGAGAGAGCCAATTGTTTAGGATTTTTCTTGTATAGGTATTTTCAGACAAGGGCTTGGGCACACTTCATTTGGTTTTCTCAATTCTTGAGTTAAGTAGTGTGTCTCTAAATCCCTAGTGTTGGATCCTAGGTTGGCTCTACTTGGTCCAGTTAATTCTTTGTTGGGTAATTAGGGCTCAAGCAAGAATGTGTTAGCCCTTAAATACCCTTGATAGTGTGCAGAAATAATGAGTTGAAAACATGCAACTTTTATGGTTACTAAATATGGAAGACAGGTTAGCCCTATATTGCTTGTTCTTTTCTTTTCTTTCTCTTTAGAGTGTAGGGGTTAATAGTGAGAGAAAAGATTTACCTGTCTTCGGAGTGGTTGTCGTGTGGTTGCTTGTCTTCTTGAGTTCCTGTAGCTGCACAAAAGAGAGGAGATTATCAGAAATTAAAAGATACAGGAATGTTTACCTCTAGAATTAGCCGTTGCTCCCCGGCAGCGGCGCCAAAATGATGATAAGCGTGGGTTTGACCGGGTTGTGTTATATCGTTGTAGTAAAGCCGGTTGTTACCAACGTTTTCATATAAAATTTTTTACTCGGAAAAATAAAAGAGTTCCCGAGGTCGAACTCAGGGAGCAAGTTGTATTCTAGAGATATACAAGTTCTATTACAAAAATAAAGAGAGAGAGAGAGATGAAAATTTGGCTTCTTCTTCTTTTCTTCTTTCTTCCTCTTTGTCTTTGGTTCTTCCTGTTCTTTGTTCTTCTTCTTCTTCTTCTTCTTCTGCTTTCTTCTTCTGCTTTCTTCAGATCTTCCTCTTTGTCTTTGGTTCTTCCTGTTCTTCTTCTTCTTCTTCTTCTTCTTTTTCTTCTGCTTTCTTCAGATTTTCCCCTCGTGCTCTTCTTCTGTTCTTCCTTGTTTCCTTTCTTTCTTTTTCGTCAGATCGTCTTCTTCTTTTCTTGCTTCTTGCTTCTCTTCATTCCTTCTTCTTCTTTGTCTTCACCTGCCTTGACCTCTCTTTTTCTTCTTTCGCGATGGCCGTTGCTCTTCCTTTTTCTTCAGCAGGTCTTCTTCTTCTTTGGCTGCTGACCTTCCGTCGTCTGCGCCAGTGCTGAGACGACTTAACAATGCCTTCGCTACAGTGCAGCAGCTCCTTCTTCTTCAGCGGGTCTGCTTCTTCTTCTTTGGCCTGCACACTTCAGAGTTTATTCGTCAAGGCAAAAACCTACTCTACCCCCCTCCCCCGCGTATCTCTCTCTCTGAAATCACTCTTCGGAAGCTCTCCCAGAGCGCTACCGGGTAATCGGGTTCGGGTCAGGCCCGGGTCCAGGCCCACCGGCGTGCGTGGTGGGCGAGGAGTGCAGGTCAGTCTAATCGGGTCGGGCCAGGTCCGCGGAGCGTGGTCACGGACGAGGCCGAGTCGGGTCGGGTCGGGTGAGAGGGACCTCACCCCGTGGTAACTGAGGCAAACAGCATAAGGCAGTTTTTGCCTTTATGCATCCGCGCGCCTTCGAGAGATTCCGAGGTGGGACTAAATGTCCCACCCCAATTCTCTCACGCCTGCAGCAGGGATGGTGCTCCCAATTGCATCGGCTGTTGAGGCGCACAGCTCCAATTGAGGGCCAGGGTGTGTGCGCGAGACTCTTCCGCGCTGGCCGTGGCTTTTCAACCTGGGATATCTCGGCTTGAAGCAACCTCGAGCAGGCTTCGAGCTTCCTCGCCAATGGCGGTCAAGGCCTGGAACCTGAAACCAATGGCACGGCCTCTCGGCCAGATCAGACAGGCGGGGGACCTTCGCCGTGGCACGGCGAAGGTGGTCAGGGGGTCTGCAGGGGGCGAGATGGAGCTGTCAGGTCGTCCTAGGTCAAACTGTGAGCGAGGGAGTGGGTGTGTTCGGTGGGTCTGCAGAGGGTGTTTGGTGGGAAGTGGAGGGGCGGAAGAGGATCAGGGTGAGGAGGCGGAGGTTCTGCGGTAGTCGGCGAGCCGTGTGGGTCGCTGAGGTGATGGGAGCGGCTCGCCGGAGGGTGGTCGGAGGCGGAGAGGATGAGGGTGAACAGGGTCGGTAGAGGGCTTAATTGACTAAATCGAAAGCGGGGAAAGAAAGAGGAGAAGAAGGGGAGTAAGTCTAACTTAACTGCAGGGACGAAGGGGGAGGAACAGGGCGACAGTCGTATCGACTGTCGCCGGAGAAGACGATGCTCAGGGAGAGGGGCGGCGGCGAGCAGAAGGCTGGAGAGGCGCCAGCTGGGTGCGGCGTGGCGCGGGAAGAGCAGGGGAGGAGGTCTCTGCTGCTGGTAGTGCGGCAGAGCGAAGAGGTGGAGGGGGAGGAAGTCGCCGGAGCTGGTGAGCGTCTGCCGGAGAAAGAAGAGAAGAAAGCTGGGGGTTTTCTCCGTCAGGTCCAGGCTGCCTTCGTCGGTGGAGCGGCGGGGGGTATTTATAGGGTTGAAGCAGGGAGGAAGGCGGAGGGAGACGACGTGTCTCCCTCGCCGGAGAATGGTCGGAATACGAACCCATACCGTCCGTGCGTTCGCACGGCCGGTATGGGGGGCTACAATGACCATGGGGGTGCTCCTGCGACGGCTGACGACGCAGGGCACCCCCGGTACACTTGCCAGGTCCTCCACCTCACCCTGCGCGGCGCCATGCTCCGCGCAAGGTCGCCGGAGCATGGTGCTGGCAGGGTTTTGCAGGAGGGACTTGTTTGCAAAGAACGAAGAAGAGTTAGGGGCCAAAATGCGAGGGTTCAAAAGTTGAGGGCCAAAGAGTAAATATATGAGGACCAAAGTGTGAAGTCGGTCAAGGAGGTTTCTTCTTAGGCTCAAGTTTTTATACATGACTAATTAGGACCTAAGGAATCTGATGGTGAATTTTATTTTCATATTAAACCTTGTTTGACCGGTCAATTTGCGCAAAAACCCAAATTAAGTTATTAATTGGGCATGGTTCTCAATGTAGGTCAAAATGGGTTCTAAAGGCCAAATTGATGGTTCTAAACCCCAGAGATTATTTTTCTATGAATTTTAGAGGGTTTATTCTATTTTTACTTTGCCTCGAACCTTGTGAATTGAAGTGGGTTGTTTTAGGGTTACAGATTATCATTTGGTTCCTTGGAAGTGCTGTAGCCCTTGCTAGATCATCTCATCCCACTTTTATTCTTATTAAGCTGTTTTGACCTATGTTTGGGCCCTGAATTACCCTGTATGCAGATTATACTGGTAAAATTGCACTTTTACCCCTTATGACTTGTTTTCTTCTCAAACTCAGAATTCTCTGAGTTAAGCTTTTCCTTGAGATATGTAGGAGCTTTTATCCTTTGTATTGGGTCAAAATGAGCTAGTTATGGCTCATGATGAGGTTCTCATCACTCCTGATAGTGTGGAGTCATCTGTGAATCTGCTCTATCACCTCCTGACTCTACCGGATCAGCCTGGGACCAACCTCCCACTTGGTCCCCACCTCGACCCAACTCAAGGGTGTAGTACACCTCTATCCGTACAGAGCCTCGTAAGGTGCCATGCCGATGATGGAGTGGTAACTGTTATTGTATGCAAACTCTGCTAGGGGTAAATGCTCCTCCCAGGAGCCTCTCTAGTCTAGTACACAGGTGCGCAAAAGGTCCTCAAGTGTCTGTATGGTGTGCTCTGACTGTCCGTCCATCTAGGGGTGGTAAGCGATACTGAACCTCAAATGCGTCCCCAAGGCCTACTGAAACTCAGCCTAGAATTGGGAAGTGAAATGAGTATCCCTATCTGATACAATCTTACGTGGAACTCCGCGTAGGCGCACCACATCTCAAATGTATCTCTCTGCTAACTGCACTGGTCCCAAGGTGACTCGAATCGGTAGGAAATGCACCATCTTCGTCAACCTGTCTACTATCACCCAGACTGCGTCGTGTCCTCCCTGAGTAACTGGTAGACCCGCCACCAAGTCCATGGTGATGCTCTCCCACTTCCACTTTGGCACAAGAAGTGGCTGCAATGGCCCTGCAAGCCTCTGATGCTCATCCTTCACCTGCTGGCATACCAAACACTACTGCACAAACTCACCAACATCCCGCTTCATCCCTCTCCACCAAAAGTTGCATCGCAAATCATGATACATCTTTGTGTTCCTGGGATGTATGGTGAACCTGGACCTGTGCGCCTCAGCCAGGAGCTCTCTCAACAACTCCTTGTCCCTAGGAACGCATAAGCGTCCCCTCATGCGTAGTATCTCGTCTGAAAAGGAAAAGTCTCCTAGGTCCCCTATCAACACCTTGTCTCGCAGCACCTGTAAGTACGGATCTGACATCTGTCCTGTGATGATGCGGTCTATCAGCTCAGGTCATGTTTGCTGCGTCACTGTCACTATCCCACAATACCCCTGTAACTCCCAGGTACAGGACCCGAGACCGGCTCGCCTCGACTAATCCCAGGACCTAGTCGTCCAACAAGAGATAACCAAAAGTAGGAAAATAAGCCACATTCACACATGCAATATAACTAAGTAAAAGAAAAGTACAAAGCAGTAAAGAAAATAGAACAACTGTCTCAAAACATAGTACATGCCACCACAGCAACAACAGAAAAAATAAAGGAATAGGAAGTAAGAAAAATAGTAAAGCAAGTGTCCATTACTCACTACAATAGTAGAAAATGAAAGAGCTGAAAAATGACTACGGTTGGGCTCGGCTGGGCCCAGCACCCTCTGCAGCCGGAAACTCAGGCTGCTCAACTCCTGGTCCTGAATAGGGTTACGAAAAGACAGAGTCAGCGAACGGTAAGTAGAGTGGTGTTTACGTTATTTAAGTGTAAGTACTGTAAAACAACAATATGTTTATTTCTCATTTATATTTATCTCATTTATGTGTTTCTAGTTTATCTATTTCTCAAGTATCCAGGTATTTCTTGATCTTGCATGTTCCTCCTGGGAACGATCTTGATTGCAGTCTTTTCCGTAGAGTAGAAGGTACATATGGTGCTCTCCTAGCCAGGAGAGTCCCCCGTGGTAGTCCTACACCTAGTCAACCACCCCGAGGACACTGTCAAGACGTAGCAGTGACTACGGCATGCGTGATAAGCGCACAGGTAGCTCCCCCACACTGACATGCGGTCAGTCATTTCTGCTAGCGGGTATGCCCAAAGTACAACACGGAACAGTATAGGGCCTTGCCCTCTCAGAACAATGGTCTCGCCCCTCAGAACCAAACAGGGGTCTCACCCCTCCATAGTCCGCGCACCCTCGTCTGACTACCCCGGTTTGCCCAAAGGGCCTAACAAAGTCAGTGTAGGGTGGCTAGCTGAACCCCGAGCCCTGTGGGGTGGCTAGCTCCCTCCCTACACTAGTAGCACACCTCGATACTGCGTACACGAGCGCCAACAGGAGTCGGTGTAGAGTGGCCAATCCTAAACCCGAGTCTCAACCCAAGGGAGGCTAGCTCCGCTCTACACAAAAAAGGGATAGTTGCTCTCTGATGAGAACCTCATCATGAGCCATAACTAGCTCATTTTGACCCAATACAAAGAATAAAAGCTCCTACATAACTCAAGAAAAGGCTCAACTCAGAGAATTCTGAGTTTAAGGAGAAAACAAGTCATAAGGGGTAAAAATGCAATTTTACCAGTATAATCTGCATACAGGGTAATTCAGGGTCCAAACACAGGTCAAACAAATCGAATGAGAAGGAAAGTGGGATGATCTGATAAGGGCTACAGCAATTCCAAGGAACTAAATGATAATCTGTAACCCTAAAGCAAACCCACTTCAATTCACGAGGTTCGAGGCAAAGTAAAAATAGAATAAACCCTCTAAAATTCATAGAAAAATAATATCTAGGGTTTAGAACCTTCAATTTGGCCTTCAGAACCCATTTTGACCTATATTGAGAACCATGCCCAATTAATAACTTAATTTGGGTTTTTGCATAAATTGACCGGTCAAACAAGGTTTAATCTAGAAATAAAATTCACCATCAAATTCCTTAGGTCCTAATTAGTCATGTATAAAAACTTGAGCCTAAGAAGAAACCTTCTTGACCAACTTTGCACTTTGGTCCTCATATATTTACTTTTTGACCCTCAACTTTTGAACCCTCACATTTCTGCCCCTAACTCTCCTTCGTTCTTTGCATTCAGGTCCCTCCTGCCAAAACCTGCCAGCACCATGCTCCGGCGACCTTGCGCGGAGCATGGCGCCGCGCAGGGTGAGGGGGAGGGGCTGGCAAGTCAACCGGGGGTGCCCTGCGTCGTCAGCCGTCGCAGGAACACCCCCCTGGTCGCTGCAACCCACCATACCGGCCGTGCGAACGCACGGACGGTATGGGTTTCCATCTCCGACGTCCTCCGACGAGGGAGACACATCGTCTCCCTCCGCCCTCCTCTCTGATTCTACCCTATAAATACCCCCCGTCGCCCCACCGTTCGAAGCAGCTCGGATCTGACGGAGAAAACCCCCAACTTTCCTCTCCTCTCACTCCGGCAGACGCCCACCAGCTCCGGCGGTTCCTCCTCCTCCTCCTCTTCGCTCTGCCGCAATACCAGCAGCAGAGACTTCTTCCCCTGCTCTTCCCGCGCCACGCCGCACCCAGCTGGCGCCTCTCCGGCTCTCTGCTCGCCGCCGCCCCTTCCCCCGGGCATCTTCTTCTCCGGCGACAGTCGATACGACTGTCGCCCGCTCCGGCCCCTCCTCCTCCTGCTAAGTAGGTAGAGCTCCTCCTCTTCCTCCCCTCTTCCTTTTCCTCACTTTAAACATCTACTGTCGCCCTCGATTCCGACCCCTCACCCTCACCTTCTCCGCCTCCGGCCATCCTCCGGCGAGCCGCTCCCATCACCCCAGCAACCCACACGGCTCGCCGACCACCGCAGAACCTCCGCCTCCTCACCCTGATCAACCCCCGCCCTTCCACTTCCCCCACATCACCCTCTGCAACCCCACCGAACAAACCCATCTTCCGACCCACAGTCCGACCTAGGGTAGCCCTTGCACGCCGCCCCACGCCTCGCCACCATCCACACGAGCTTCGCCGCACTCTGGCGAAGCTCCCGGCACCTTCTGATTAGGCCGAGAGGCCGTTTTGCTGTGAACAGGTCACCCGACCTTCGCTGCCATTGCCGTGCAGAAGGAGCTGCTTCCGCCTGCAGCTGCAGGCGTGCCACGCCCAGATTCGACTCCCAGGCCTTGCGAGGCATTTCGACAAAGCGTCAGGCTGCAGCTGAAGCGAAGCCCTCGCGCGAAGGCCTCGCGTAACGCCGCGATTACCAGCTCTCTCCTCCGCGTGGGCGCCAACTCGGGGTGGGACATTTAGTCCCACCTCGGAAAACTCTGAAGAGGCGCAGCGGTATAAAGTGAAAAAGTGCTGGAGGCTTATTGCCTCAGCACATGGGGTGAGGTCCCCTTCACCCGCCCGGTTACCCGGTCTCGTCCGCGCTCACGCCCCGCGGACCTGGCCCGACCCGACTTAGACTGACCTGCACTCCTCGCCCACCACGCACGCCGGTGGGCCTGGACCCGGGCGCGACCCGTACCCGGCAACCCGGCAGCTCTGGGAGAGCTATCCTAAGAGCGGTTTCTGTGAGAGAGAGAGATGCGGGGGAGGGTAGAGATAGGTTTTGCCCCTCTGATCAAGCTGTGTAAGTGTGCAGGCACAGGTGAAGAAGAACCATGGAAGAAGACGAAGGCTGAAGGAAGGAGGATCACCGAGCGGCACTGTAGCAGTGGCGGTTTAAGTCGTCTGATTGAAAAATCAGACGACGTCCTGAAGGCAAAGACGGCAGAAGGAAGGCGAGGCAGAGGAGAACACAGAGAGGTCAAGGGAAGAACTGAAAGAAGAAGAGCACGAGAAGAAGATCTAAAGAAAGGAAAAGAAGAAAGAAAGGAAAAGAAGAACAGGACCGCTCTGCAGAAGAAAAAGGAAGAGCAGGAACAACTGAAAGAAGAAGAAGAACATCACCACTGCAGATAAAGAAGAAGAAGATAACAGAAGATCTGAGACGAGGAGAAGCAAAGAGAAAAGAAGAAAAGACAACAAATTCTTTCTCTCTCTTTCTTTATTTTTGTAAAAGAAACTTGTACCCCTAGAATATAACTTGCTCCCTGAGTTCGAAATCAGGAACTCTTTATTTCCGAGTAACAAATTGTAGTAAACTGGTAATCACCTCTCTATACTATACTACGACGGAATAATAAAACTATAGAGGAAGGCGACCACCAGTTTTTGGCGCCGTTGCCGGGGAGCAACGGCTATTCTAGAGGTAAACATTCCTGTTTCTTTTTAATTTCTGATAATCTCCCCTCTTTTGTGCAGCTACAGGAAATCAAGAAGACAAGCAACCGCACGACAACCACTCCGAGGACAGGTAAATTTTTCCTCTCGCTATTAACCCCTAAACTCTAAGGAGGAAGAAAAGAAAAAAACAAGCAATATAGGGCTAACCTGTCTTCCATACTTAGTAACCATAAAGAGTTGCATGTTTTCAACTCATTAGTCCTGCACACTATTAAGGGTATTTAAGGGCTAACACATTCTTGCTTGAGCCTTAATTACCCAACAAAGAACTAACTGGACCAAGTAGAGCCAACATAAGATTCAAAATTAGGGTTTTAGAGACACACTACTTAAATCAAGAATGGAGAAAATCCAAAAGAAGTGTGCCTAAACCATTGATTGAAAATACCTATTCAAAAGAAAACCTAAAACAATTGGCTCTCTAAACACTTGAACCCTAAAAGACAAGACCTAAAAGCTCTCAAAGAAAACAAGAGGTAAGGTTGACCCCTTGGGTCAACCAACCTTAAATTAGGTCACTCTTTACACTTAAAAGACTAAAGTTCAAGTGAAACCTTAAGCACCCTGATCTTAAAATTGGTAGACTTAAGAGGTCAAGATCCCCATTCTGGTCTACCTGGAACCGCAGTGACAAGAGAGGTCGGGTGGGGGAAACCCTGTAACCCGTGGGGACGCTCTACCGTGTAGGGGTCTTCGCGGGACTCTCCCTCTCTGGCTGCCCAGGTAATTCTCAGGTGGACGATCTTTCTGATCAAGGGGTCCATCTGCCCCGCACCTCTATAGTCACCCAACACATTTTTGGGTGTCTTGATTGGGTCCAGCACCTTCTAAACTTACCTCTTCCAACAGTGCATGTACGGAAGGAGGTCCCTAAGACCACCCTTAAGACCTCCTTTAGAAATTCGCTCTCGTCAAGGCCAAGCCTCGACGCCCGTGTTTGTGCAGCAACACCCTCACATTATTCTCTCTTCTGATTCAGAACCAAGTTCTTCTTCTTCCCCCATCATGGCTCAGCCAGTTGAGGAAGAAAATAATCTGGAACACCAGCTCCAGCGACTCAATAACCTCTTCCAAAACTTCGTGCACCCACCACAGCGTCCTATGATGCGGGACCACTACAATCCTGTTGCGGTGGCCATTGAGCCTCGAGTCAGAATCCCGACTGGAGGACCTGATTCCGAATTAAAGCCCAACATGATTCATGCTATACCTAAATTCCATGGGCTTAATTCTGAAGATCCCTTCCAGCACATCAAACAGCTAAAGCATCTGGCCCACACTTTTGGATCAGATGCGCAAAATCGGGATATTCTTCTCATGAGGATGTTCTCCTTTTCTCTTATGGACAAGGCCGCCCATTGGTATCAAACTCAGACCCGGCCGATCAACACTTGGGAAGAACTTCAATCCGAGTTTTTGAAAAAGTTTTTTCCCGTTGGTCGGACCAACGCCTTGCGCCATTAGATTACACACTTCACTCAACAATCAGGAGAACCTCTCCATGAGGCATGGGATCGTTTTCAGGATCTCATGAGAAAGTGCCCCCATCACGGAGTTCCTAAATGGGAACAAGTCCAATCTTTTTACCAGGGACTCCGTGAGGACATCCGCCTTTTCGTCAATGCAACTTGCGGAGGAAACATCATGGGTCAACATGAAGACACCGTATGGGAGATTCTCGAAAACATGTGCGAGAACTCCATCAACAATGACTCCATGGGATTATTCGACAGGACGAATACCCGCGCAGCGACGAATCTTAAGGGAGCACATGAGACGCAGGGCCTGTCCGCATCAGTCGACCTGGAATTAATGGCCAGTCGATTGGACAAGGTCTCAATCATTGAAAAGAAGGTGGATGAGCTGACTCAGCACTTGTAGCGAGCCACCTCCGCGCGTAACTCCTTTGCACAACCTCCTTCCACACAGGAGACTGTGCAAAACATCCTCCACCGATCTTCCCCTAGGATGGATCCATATCCATCCCCATCTGATTCTTGGATCGGAGGATCATCCGATCCTTTCTACACCAGTCGGGGGAACTCCATTCCCCCTTTCCCTGATTCTCAGGAGGTTCCTCAGACCTGCGAGGACCTCAACGCCATCCAGAATGACCCATTCTCCAACACTTACAACCCTGGATGGCGAAACCATCCCAATTTTCAGTGGGCGGGAAATTCCCAAACCCAAAGACCACCTTTTCAGTCCCGCCCACAGCCCTCTCGTCATTACCAGCCGCCTCAGCCTCGGCCCAACCCTACTTATCCATCAGGGCCAAATCAGGATCAAATGTCCCTAATCCTTCAGACTCTGGCTGACATTCAAAAAATGAATGCGGCTATTCAAAAACAGCACAAGGACGAACTTACAGAAGTTAAAACTCAACTGGCCCAGTTGGCAAATTCTCGCCAGCCAGGCACACTCCCTTCCCAACCTCTTCCTAACCCAAATAACGTGCCAACCCAGAAGCGCGTTATGAATCCAAATTTAGGCCACGCTCAATGGATTTATCAGGCCCCTACTGCTCCATCTCCAGACGAGATGGAAGCCTCAACTTCTTATGCGGGATTTCAGCAGCAGCCACCCCTCTTACCAAACCCAAACCAAAATCAGGCCGGATTAAATTCTGTAACAACACGTAGTGGTAAAACAACTCAAGACCCGCATTATCCAAACCACTCCAAGCCTGATAACCATGACCCTAGGATAGTTATCCAAGATACCGCTGTTCCGGATCCACAACCTGGACCTATCCTAGAAGAACCAACCAAGATCCCGTTTCCCGAGGCCTTGACCAAGGGAAAGAAGACCACCAAACCCGTGGCCCCTGAGGAGGACCTGGTCAAGCTCTTTGAGCAGGTCCACATAAACATCCCCTTGATGGATGCAATCCGCCACGTACCAGCTTACGCACGATTTCTAAAGAATATATGTACACCCCAGCGTAAGCCGCGAACCAAGGGAGGGAGCCCAATTGTTCTGTCAGAGCAAGCCAGCTCTGTAATCCTTAGTAGACTCCCACCCAAGGCAAAAGATCCTGGGACTCCCCTGATTTCCTGTAAGATAGGTGGTACCCAATTTGATAGAGCATTGTTAGACTTGGGTGCATCCATAAACCTGATACCCACATCCTTACTTGACCATCTAGAAGAATCTGAGCTAAAACCAACCGAGGTGACATTACAATTAGCAGATCGATCTATAAAGTCACCAAAAGGGATTCTCGAGGATGTTATCGTAAGAGTGCGGGATTTTTATTTTCCAGTGGACTTTATAGTCTTAGATATGGATGCACCTGAGAACCCTAGGGATACACCAATCATTCTAGGGAGACCTTTCTTGGCTACTGCTAGAGCCAACATCAGCTGTGAGGAGGGCCAAATAGAGCTTAAGTTTGGAGATCAAACACTGAAAATTGATATATTTAAGGCCCAACAAGGAATTAATTGTGGCGTCATCGAACAAATTTGTGACATCAAGACTTTGGTTGATGAATCACACCTCCAGAATGACTCGATTATGCCTCATCAACCACAGAAGGATCTTGACCCGCAAACAGAGGAGTCGAATCCAGATATGAACAACCCAGTAACTCCCACCCTTGAACCTCACATCTATACTGAACCACCCGCTGCTGCTGATAACCCCATCCTCGAACTGAAACCCCTTCCTGCTCACTTGAAATACGTCTTTTTGGGTTCTAATCAGACCCTTCCTGTGATTATCAATTCCAACCTCAGTCCTGAACAGGAATCCCGTCTGATTGTTGTCCTCCAGCAACATCGCAGAGCCATCGGATGGACTCTCGATGATTTGACTGGAATAAGTCCCTCTTATTGTACTCATCATATCTATTCAGAAGAGGGCACACGACCTTCTCGTGAAATGCAGAGACGCTTAAACCCCAATCTGCAGGAGGTCGTGAAAAAGGAGATCATCAAGTGGTTAGATGCCGGAATCATCTACCCGATCTCCGATAGTCGTTGGGTGAGCCCAATTCAGGTCGTGCCCAAGAAGGCAGGACTCACCACTATAACGACTGAGACCGGAGAAAGCATTCCTACCCGATTAGCCAACTCGTGGAGAGTCTGTATAGATTACCGCCGACTCAATTCCTCCACGAAGAAGGATCATTTCCCACTACCCTTCATTGATCAAATTCTCGAAAAACTTGCAGGAAATAGGTTCTTCTGCTTTCTTGACGGGTACTCCGGTTATAACCAGGTGGCAATCCATCCTGAGGACCAAGAAAAGACCACGTTCACCTGCCCCTTCGGAACATACGATTTCCGAAGGATGCCTTTCGGTCTTTGCAATGCACCCGCTACTTTTCAGCGATGCATGCTTGCCATATTCTCATATATGGTAGGTGATTATCTGGAAGTCTTCATGGATGACTTTTCAGTTTTCAGAGCATCATTCGACGATTGCCTCCAACACTTGGTCCAGATACTCAGGCGGTGCATCGATGTGAATTTGGTTCTTTCCTGGGAAAAGAGCCATTTCATGGTGCCTGAGGGAATTGTCCTGGGACACTCAATTTCGGAGAAAGGTATCCAAGTGGATCGAGCTAAGGTTAATCTGATTTCTCACCTTCCTATGCCTAGCTCGATCAGGGACATCCGTTCCTTTTTAGGGCATGTCGGTTTTTATCGACGATTTATCCCTGATTTTTCAAAAATCGCGCGCCCCCTGACCACTCTTCTCTCCAAGGATGTTCCTTTCAAAATTTCCAAGGAATGCACTCAAGCATTTGAAATCCTGCGTGACCGAGTCACCCAAGCCCCGATCCTACAGTCCCCTGATTGGTCTCAACCCTTTGAGATCATGTGCGATGCATCCGACTTCGCTGTAGGAGCGGTTTTGGGGCAGAAAATTGACAGGAAACCTGTGGTCATTTACTACGCCAGCAAAACACTCGATGAGGCTCAGCGTAACTATACGGTTATTGAGAAAGAGCTGCTAGCTGTAGTATTTGCCCTAGAAAAGTTCAGATCGTACCTTCTGGGTTCCCGTGTCATCATATACTCGGATCACACAGCTGTGAGGCATCTCCTTGCAAAGAAGGACGCGAAACCTCGATTAATCCGATGGATCTTGCTGTTGCAAGAATTTGACCTTGAGATTCGCGACAAAGCGGGAAAGCAAAATGTGGTAGCTGATCACTTGTCCCGTCTTCCTTCTGAAATAATTGACCCTTCTGGACCCATCACTGAGCATTTTCCCGATGAGCACCTGCTGACTATTGGTACTAGCCTTCCATGGTTTGCTAATGTAGTAAATTACTTGGCATCTCATCAGATCCCGTCCGATTGGCCGAAGGCCAAGAAAGACAAATTACGCTCCGATGCCAAGTATTACATTTGGGAAGACCCGTACCTCTTTCGCATAGGTGCCGATCAGATCATCCGGAGATGTGTCCCGGAAGGGGAATTCAACAATATCCTCTCTTTCTGCCATGACCAGGCATGCGGTGGCCATTTCGCCGGGCATAAAATCGCATCAAAAGTCCTCCAGTGCGGCTTTTACTGGCCCACACTGTTCAAAGACGCATACAATCACTGCAAGGCATGCAGTCGTTGCCAGACTTTGGGCAACATGAGCCATCGCGACATGATGCCTATGCAACCGATTCTAGTATGCGAAATCTTTGATGTTTGGGGGATTGATTTTATGGGCCCCTTTCCTGTTTCGGATGGTTTCGAATACATTCTGTTGGCTGTGGACTACGTGTCCAAATGGATCGAAGCCATACCGACCCGAACCTGTGATCACAAAATCGTTCTCAAATTCATTCATCAACACATTTTCTCAAGGTTCGGGATTCCTCGTGCAATAATCTCTGATGGGGGGACCCATTTCACAAATGCTCAGTTTAGGTCACTGATGACCAAATACGGGGTGTCTCACCGAATCTCTACTCCTTACCACCCCCAAACTAATGGTCTAGCTGAGCTGTCTAATCGGGAGATCAAGAAAATCCTGCAAGTCACTGTTCGACCTGACAGGAAGGACTGGTCGTCCCGACTTCCGGAAGCATTGTGGGCCTATAGGACCGCCCACAAGACCCAATTGGGCATGTCTCCCTTTAGACTGGTGTACGGAAAGGCATGCCACCTTCCCGTAGAACTGGAGCATAAAGCCTATTGGGCAGTACGGAACTGTAATCTAGATCTTTCCAAGGCTGGGACCCACAGAAAACTCCAAATCAGCGAGATCGATGAATTACGCCTAGACGCGTACGAGAACTCGCAAATCTACAAGGAGCGGGTTAAAGCCTTCCACGACAAACACATCTCGAGAAAGATCTTTCATCCTGGTCAAAAGGTCCTACTCTTTGATGCCCGACTAAAACTCTTCCCAGGAAAACTGAGATCCAAGTGGGTCGGACCATATTTGGTCCGACAGGTTTTTGGAAATGGAGCAATCGAAATCAGTCCACTCAGCCACGATTCTGAACCTTTCATCGTGAACGGTCAGAGACTCAAGCCGTTCATTGATGTAACTTCTACTGATTTGGCTGAAGCATCTTATATCCTCCTTTCCCCTTGAGCTTATTGCGCCCAGCCGATGGCGTAAAACTCAGCGCTTAACGGGAGGCAGCCCGTCATTCTCTTTGAAAACCTGAAACTTGTTCTGACACCTTTTTGCACTTGAGGTTCACCCTTGTAGACAGCCGACCCCACCTCAGATGCTTGCATCTGGGATTAGAAATCGTCCGCAAAAATTCAACCCGACCCATCCACTCATCCAAATTTCTGTCTTAAGGAATGAACTAAGTTAAATAAAAACCCCCTAGGTTACAATGAGGACATTGCAAATCTTAGGCATGGGGGGGTATGAAAGTGCAAAACTTGTAAGAAAAGGTTTCAAACAAAAAAATTCACATATGCCAAAAACACCATAAAAATTAAAAATTTTTCGAAAAAGAATAAAAGGAGAAGGAAATTTTGTGAAGGAGAAGAGAAACAAAATGAAAAAGGAGCACAAAATTATAAGAAAAGGTGATAGTCATTAGTAAGGAACTAAGGAATTAACCTAAGTTCTAGACCTCATTCAAGAAAATAACTGAAAAGTGCATAATGAGATTAGTAAGAACGCAAACCTTAGGCATTCTTGAATAGACTCTTAGTACCCATTAAGATCTAGACACTCCTCAAGAGGTTGAGGAAAATGAAAAGCTGAAGTATTAGGTCTAAGGCTTAGGGAGTATTTGGCCTCGTTAACTAATTTTTGGTTTACGGGACTCAGTAACCTAAGCACCCTAACCTCACACACAGCCTGGTTCAGTAAGCGTAAAAATCAAAATCACGCAGAAGCTTCGCAAAATTCTGAAAAGAACACCTAGAATAGGAGCGGCCGATCGACACAAGTTGATTTGGACGAGTTCCCAGCTCGGAGAGGCGGGAAATCCCCTCGAAGATGCGTAACAAAATATCATCTCCTCGGTGCCTGTCTCTTAGGATATTTACATATCCTACTGGGGGCATGTAAGCACTCTGCTGATTCAGATTCCATGGATGGCATTATCTCGAAGTGTCAATTGCCAGGGTCTGGGTTCGGCCACGGAACACCATGGATGGGATTATCTCGAAATCTCAATAGCCAGGGTTCCGGGGGTTGCCATGGGCGGTGCTATCTCGAAGCATCGATTGCCAGGAACCCCTGAGGATTGATGATGGGAGCAAGGAATCTGATACAGACCTGTTGAAAAGCCAATCCTAGGCTAGAACTAAAAAGAAAAAGAGAGAGAAAACTCTCCAAACAGAATAACTTTCTATCTCTCTCTTACAAAACGCACTGCGAACTGAGCCAGGGCTAAAATCATTTCAAGCACGGGTGCTTTAACCACAAAGTCCAATAAACCTTAGGTTAGTTCTTGTGGGCCTTAAAAACCTTTGCTAAAGACTGAGGCTAAAGCTAGACAGATTTGGATCTTGATTGGTACTAGAGTACCTTTTAGGCCTATGGTCAGCATTCTAACCTAATCTAAGCTCAAATGAAAAAGCACTTATCTGAAGTTATTAAGAACTTCATGGTCTAGAACAAGGGTTGAAACCTTAAGTTTTTTTTTGCTAAGGGACTAGCAAAAGCTAGGCATGGGGGTATGATGAGAACCTCATCATGAGCCATAACTAGCTCATTTTGACCCAATACAAAGAATAAAAGCTCCTACATAACTCAAGAAAAGGCTTAACTCAGAGAATTCTGAGTTTAAGGAGAAAACAAGTCATAAGGGGTAAAAATGCAATTTTACCAGTATAATCTGCATACAGGGTAATTCAGGGTCCAAACACAGGTCAAACAAACCGAATGAGAAGGAAAGTGGGATGATCTGATAAGGGCTACAGCAATTCCAAGGAACTAAATGATAATCTGTAACCCTAAAGCAAATCCACTTCAATTCACGAGGTTCGAGGCAAAGTAAAAATAGAATAAACCCTCTAAAATTCATAGAAAAATAATCTCTAGGGTTTAGAACCTTCAATTTGGCCTTCAGAACCCATTTTGACCTACATTGAGAACCATGCCCAATTAATAACTTAATTTGGGTTTTTGCATAAATTGACCGGTCAAACAAGGTTTAATATAGAAATAAAATTCACCATCAAATTCCTTAGGTCCTAATTAGTCATGTATAAAAACTTGAGCCTAAGAAGAAACCTTCTTGACCAACTTTGCACTTTGGTCCTCATATATTTACTTTTTGACCCTCAACTTTTGAACCCTCACATTTCTGCCCCTAACTCTCCTTCGTTCTTTGCATTCAGGTCCCTCCTGCCAAAACCTGCCAGCACCATGCTCCAGCGACCTTGCACGGAGCATGGCGCCGCGCAGGGTGAGGGGGAGGGGCTGGCAAGTCAACCGGGGGTGCCCTGCGTCGTCAGCCGTCGCAGGAACACCCCCCTGGTCGCTGCAAACCCACCATACCGGCCGTGCGAACGCACGGACGGTATGGGTTTCCATCTCTGACGTCCTCCGGCGAGGGAGACACGTCGTCTCCCTCCGCCCTCCTCTCTGATTCTACCCTATAAATACCCCCCGTCGCCCCACCGTTCGAAGCAGCTCGGATCTGACGGAGAAAACCCCCAACTTTCCTCTCCTCTCACTCCGGCAGACGCCCACCAGCTCCGGCGGTTCCTCCTCCTCCTCCTCTTCGCTCTGCCGCAATACCAGCAGCAGAGACTTCTTCCCCTGCTCTTCCCGCGCCACGCCGCACCCAGCTAGCGCCTCTCCGGCTCTCTGCTCGCCGCCGCCCCTTCCCCCGGGCATCTTCTTCTCCGGCGACAGTCGATACGACTGTCGCCCGCTCCGGCCCCTCCTCCTCCTGCTAAGTAGGTAGAGCTCCTCCTCTTCCTCCCCTCTTCCTTTTCCTCACTTTAAACATCTACTGTCGCCCTCGATTCCGACCCCTCACCCTCACCTTCTCCGCCTCCGGCCATCCTCCGGCGAGCCGCTCCCATCACCCCAGCAACCCACACGGCTCGCCGACCACCGCAGAACCTCCGCCTCCTCACCCTGATCAACCCCCGCCCTTCCACTTCCCCCACATCACCCTCTGCAACCCCACCGAACAAACCCATCTTCCGACCCACAGTCCGACCTAGGGCAGCCCTTGCACGCCGCCCCACGCCTCGCCACCACCCACACGAGCTTCGCCGCACTCTGGCGAAGCTCCCGGCACCTTTTGATTAGGCCGAGAGGCCGTTTTGCTGTGAACAGGTCACCCGACCTCTGCCGCCATTGCCGTGCGGAAGGAGCTGCTTCCGCCTGCAGCTGCAGGCGTGCCACGCCCAGATTCGACTCCCAGGCCTTGCGAGGCATTTCGACAAAGCGTCAGGCTGCAGCTGAAGCGAAGCCCTCGCGCAAAGGCCTCGCGTAACGCCGCGATTACCAGCTGTCTCCTCCGCGTGGGCGCCAACTCGGGGTGGGACATTTAGTCCCACCTCGGAAAACTCTGAAGAGGCGCAGCGGTATAAAGTGAAAAAGTGCTGGAGGCTTATTGCCTCAGCACATGGGGTGAGGTCCCCTTCACCCGCCCGGTTACCCGGTCTCGTCCGCGCTCACGCCCCGCGGACCTGGCCCGACCCGACTTAGACTGACCTACACTCCTCGCCCACCACGCACGCCGGTGGGCCTGGACCCGGGCGCGACCCGTACCCGGCAACCCGGCAGCTCTAGGAGAGCTATCCTAAGAGCGGTTTCTGTGAGAGAGAGAGACGCGGGGGAGGGTAGAGATAGGTTTTGCCCCTCTGATCAAGCTGTGTAAGTGTGCAGGCACAGGTGAAGAAGAACCATGGAAGAAGACGAAGGCTGAAGGAAGGAGGATCACCGAGCGGCACTGTAGCAGTGGCGGTTTAAGTCGTCTGATTGAAAAATCAGACGACGTCCTGAAGGCAAAGACGGCAGAAGGAAGGCGAGGCAGAGGAGAACACAGAGAGGCCAAGGGAAGAACTGAAAGAAGAAGAGCACGAGAAGAAGATCTGAAGAAAGGAAAAGAAGAAAGAAAGGAAAAGAAGAAGAAGAGGACCGCTCTGCAGAAGAAAAAGGAAGAGCAGGAACAGCTGAAAGAAGAAGAAGAACATCACCACTGCAGATAAAGAAGAAGAAGATAACAGAAGATCTGAGACGAGGAGAAGCAAAGAGAAAAGAAGAAAAGACAACAAATTCTTTCTCTCTCTTTCTTTATTTTTGTAAAAGAAACTTGTACCCCTAGAATATAACTTGCTCCCTGAGTTCGACCTCGGGAACTCTTTATTTCCGAGTAACAAATTGTAGTAAACTGGTAGTCACCTCTCTATACTATACTACGACGGAATAATAAAACTATAGAGGAAGGCGACCACCACTCTCCTTAGTACCGCGTACATAAGGGCCAGCACACTTCCCGTCTACATTCTAGATTCTGTTTATCCACAGGAGTTCTACTCCTAATTCCCCATAGGGTTCATGCTCATATTCATCTCATTTATCCAGACCCAGATCTCATGTTTCATAATTTGTTCCTCATCCATATACAAGCAGCTTGTGTTCTCATAGTTCAGTTCTAAATCACAACATGCAACTTGTGATTTCACAGTTCAATTCTCATTTACATACAGGCAGCTAGTATTTTAACATGCATCTCGTAATTATACTAAGGGCATTTGCTAGCAATTTATCTTAATCATGCATTCAAGTAAACAGTACAATTCAAACATGCTCATTCATTTCTACCCTAGGGTTCATTCGACATCCTAGCGTTCAATCCGACTATTCCAAGCAAGTGTATTCTCATTTAAATATTAACAACTCAGTTAAACCACTCTACCGGGTATCACGGGAGGAATGGGGGCTTGTGCCGCAGATCTCATCGTCTCCGCGGGCCCCGAACACGCCACTGGCGAGTAACCTGTACCAGCAACCAATGTACATTAGATGAGCTCAAAATGGTAGATACTCAACACGAATACGTACAGGAACTCGAGTGGGAAACAACGGCACTTTGTTTGCGGAAATCCGATTCCGTTTAGGCCTTAAACAAGCCAAAAATGCGGTTTCTGATCAAAATCAGACGCTTGGGACTAGTCCCAGATGTCTTAAAAGACATCAGAACTCACCTTATGTTTCCTGCGGTGATGTGCATACATATGATTAACCTAAAATGTCTATTAATGCATGTTCTTAGTGTCACATTAGCATCATACATTGTAAATAATGCATAATATGTATAATCATGCATTTAGATCAAGTTGTATAAATTGTATAGTAATTATCTCCTTTCTATGATCAAGGACAAGGCGACTTTTTATTGGGGCCTCGGATTGAAGATCCAACCATATGGATCTGATCAGGGCAATGATTGGAGTTTAACAACTCCAAGATTGTCCCAATCAGACATCCGTAGCACCAGATAGGGACTGTTATAACCTGGGGCAGCAAACATCGTTTAAGACGTCTGGGAAGTGGTCCAGACGTCTGGTTTGCGTACAGGTTCGCGTCTGCGTGCATGCATGCGTAGACTGCACCCGCCGCCCTCCTTCTTCTCTTTCCTTCCTCCCTGCAGACGTAGCTTTTTCTCTCTCTCCCCTCGGCAACCTTCAAATACCCCTCTCCTCCCCCTCACCCTCACTCCACCGCCTTCTTCTTCTTCTTCCTATCAGTGAGAGCGTGAGCGGGTGAGGGCAGCCGCAGCGGCTGTTGTGAGTGTGTGGGGAGGAGTTGCTGTGAGGGAGAGAGAGCTCGGTCGCGAGGTTACGAGCTCGCCGGAGCAGCTAGGGCCGGCCGGCGGTTGCGCAATAGGTGCGTGGTGCTGGGGACGAGCTGCTGCAGCTCAGGCAGTAGGCGGGCGCAGCGTGGCATGGCCATGCGCTGAGGGCGGAGGGCGAGGAGGTCCTGATTCTGGGAAAATTTCCTAGAATCAGACGTCTGGACATACGTCCAAACGATGCAGGAGATGTCTGGAGGAAGGTCCAGACGTCTGAAAGGTACGATATTTTACCTTCCTTCTTCTTTCGCATGTACGGCCATGCAGCCGTTCCGCCGAAGTCTTCTGCATCCTTTCATGTTGAGAACGGGCGCATGTGTGTGCAGGACTTGTTCGGGAAGGTGCAAGGGCAAGCCATCCCACACAGATCGGACGTCTAAGCACAGCACCAGACGACAGAGAGGGTCTCCAGACGTCTGGAGTGACAGTCGAACGTCTGGAAACTAAGTCCAGACGGTTCAGTGGGCTTCTGAACGTCTGAAGGACCGCGCAGATCAAGGTATGACCGGAGCTATCATTTAAGACGTCTGGAAAAAGTTCCAGACGTCTAATTTTGGGCAGACTTGTCATTTTTGACCCGTTTAGGGTCTGTTCGCAGTCTGTTTTCCGCATTTCAAATTTCGTTCTTCTCAGATTTAGTTCCTCTACCTGTTTACAGTAATTGTATGCTGTTCTAAGTAGCTCCATGTATTTGATCCTTGTGTTAGGACCCCGTTCCGTTGCGGCTCTGGGGGTTGTGGAGGCACACGGGCTTGCCGATTACGCCCCCAGTACTCCCGATTTTGCGAGTAGAGTGGCCCTTTCATTTATTTATCAAAAATTATGCACTTGTGAAATAATTAATAGAGTCTAGGGTATTGCATGAACCCTATGAATGAAAAACTAGATTGAATGATAGATCCTAGGATAATGCATGAATCCTAGGACTGGAAAACTAGATTGAATGATAGATCCTAGGATAATGCATGAATCCTAGGACTGGAAAACTAGATTGAATGATAGATCCTAGGGTATGGCATGAATCCTAGGATTGGAAAACTAGATTGAATATATATACATTGCAGTCTTGGAAAAGTAGAAAGGAAACGATAACTGCCTGTAATTGGTTAACAGTTGCCTATTTATGGATGAATAATTACGGTTGAGAACTTGGGCTATATGAGTATAAAGCTGAAATGATGAAACCTAAATTGGCTGAGTTAAAGGAGCATGAACCCTATGGGAATTAGGAGTAGAACTCTTGGAAAGTGAATGGAATAGAATTGGGGAAGTGAGTTGGCCCTTGAGTACGGAGTACCAAGGAGAGCAATTGTTCCCCTGTTTAATGCAGAGTGGAGCAAGCCGCCCTAGGGACCCGGGGTTAGGTCTGGCCACTTTGTACCGACTTCTGGCCCTCGTGTACACAGTACTGAGGAGAGCTACTAGTGTAGGGAGAGCACTAGCTACCCCACGGGCCCCGGGGTTCTGCTAGCCCTCCTACACCGACTTGTTAGGCCCACTGGGCAAACCAGGGTAGTCAGGCGAGGGTGCACGGACTGTGGAGGGGCAAGACCCCTGTTTGGTTACTGTGGAGGGGTTGGACCCCTGTTACTGAGAGGGCTCTGCCCTATAGTAGTTCCGTGCTGTGCTTGGGCGCACCCGTTAACGGAAACGACTGACCGCGTGCCAGTGCGGGGTAGCTACCCGTGCGTTTATCGCGCGTGCCGTAGTCACCGTTACGTCTGTCAGTGACCTTGGGGTGGTTGACTGAGGGTAAGACCACCACGGGGGACTCTCCCGGCTAGGAGAGCACCACGTGTTACTTCTACTTTTCGGAAAAGACTGCAATCAAGATTGTTCCCACGAGGAACATTCAAGATCATTAGAAAGATCTGAGAAATAATTCAATAGTGAATAAATGGAAAAATTAAAGAAAGAAATTGAAAATATAACAGCTACTATCCACCTTACTGTTTTTCTTAGCTTTGGGTTGCCACTCTACTCAGCGTTTCGCTGACGTGTCACCTTTGTTACCTTTCAGGACCAGGTGTTGAGCAGCCAGAGTCGGCGGCTGCAGAGGGTGCTGGGCATAGTAGAGCCCAGTAGTTTCTACTTGTGTGGTACCCACTGTACTTTTCCTTCTGTTGTAGTGAGTAGTTTCTGTTACCCCTGTACTCTTTTATTGTAAGCATCATGTTATGTACATGTTTATTTCTTTACTGTTGTGGTGATGTATACTGTAGTAGTTCTTTTCTTTACTGCTGTATTTTGTTACTGCTAGTTATATGCATGGTGAATGTGGTTTATTTTACTGCTCTTTTGGCTACTTTCTCGTTGGACGACTAGGTCTTGGGATTAGTCGAGTCGGTCTAATTCTCGTGTCTCGTAGGGATTCGGGAATCTGGTCGTAACAGAGACCAAGGAACCCTAAAGATCAAGGGCCAAGATGGTGTTAATCCACACCTCAGATGACAAATCCGACCACACGAATGGGTTTGGATCGACGATTGTAGCCTAACGATGTGAAAATCGATCCAATCCGACACCCGTGGCACTGTCTACAATACTTAGAAGATGGACGGCCAAGATGGCGCCACATGGTGCCATCTCGACTGCCCAAACTGGACCAAATCTGCAAGACTGCCGCACCCTATCTCTCTCCTCACCCGCGTGATGATTCTAGACCGTTGGATCACCATCCAACAGCCACGGATGCTCGTGCCTTAAAACCTCTGTGCGACAAACTCACCGCAATAGCGCAGCAGTCAAGCGAGCTACGCGAGCACTGATGTGCTGTTGTGCGTGTGTTAAGAAGTGTCGTTATAATCACACTTGCAACGCCAATTTTAATGTAAATAAACAGAGGCGAGTCCGAGTGTTGGTCTCAGGGAAGCGTGAAAATCGGATTTCTCTTATCACTTGTTGTCACGGAAAGCATGGAGTTTTTGCTTGCAGAGGTGAGGTTTGAAAAGCGAGAGAGAGATAGAGAAAGAGAGAGAGAGAATAGGGTTAGAGTGTTTCTTGTTTGATCATGCAACTTAAACAGAAATTAAAGTAACAACTGAATAGAAAATAACTTCATTAATCATGCACTTTTAGTTCATAGCTTACAACATTAAATACATGCTTAAACAAAGTAATGGAAAGCTTAAAAGAGAGAGAGAGAGAGAGAATGGAGAGCGACGAGGCAGCCACGATGGTGGAGGAGGCTCCGTCGACGGCTCGTCGTCTCCGGTGATTACAAGAGGGCCTAAAGCTAGCTAAGAGAGGGGTGGAGTAGTTGCAAGGGAAGTGAATGCCTTGAATGAGTGGTTGGAGGGGTTTAAATAGGGTTAAGGGCTTTCTAAAAGAAGAAGGGGCTTTAGCGACGTCCGGAACGTCGCTAAAACCACTCAAAGCGTCGGTGAAGTCCTCCAGCCCGTCGGTCAGCCGCCCGCTCTGTTTCTTCTTCACACGCGATCCACGGCCGCTGCGTGAGAGCCGTCCGATCTGAGATTTCTCCTCGGCTGCGCTTGGATCGTGCCTCGAGCGTGCATGTGCGCGGGCGTCATTGCCCAGCGTACATGCGCGCGTGGGCGCTCGCGAGCTGTGGCCGCACTGGGTGGCGAAATCTCGGCCGCCCGATCAACATTTCACCGCGCGCAACCTTCATCTTCGAATTCACGCTCCACGCGACTCGAACCCGCGTCGCGTGCGTGCGGGAGTGCGCGCTAACTGTTGTGCCACACCCGCGCTTTGTTGCGGCGACTGTGGGCGAGCACGCGAGTCTTGACCGTTCGATCAAAGATCAACTGTCGAGATCCGATCTCGGCTGGATGAAGAGGCGGCGTGCGGTGGAGCGGGGGTGACGTGGCGCAATATGGGCCGTTGATCTCCAAATCAACGGTCAGAACTTCTTGGGCCCATTATAGGAGCTCCGGATGTCGGATTTGGCCGATCTTGAGTCCGTTGGACTCCGTTCGTCGTTCTGAATCCATTCGTCTGGTCCGATTGCTCATCTGAGGCCTGCTTTGACAAGTTCTTACACAAATGGCCATTAATACAGTTTTATAAGCAATCTTGGTACATGATGCATGCAATGCTCCCATTCTACTTATGTTGTGCCTTTTATTCTTAAGATGGGCCATATTCAGCATAATTATTACCCCCTTGTGCTGTGTTATCATACCCCTATGCTTACTCCTTGCTAGTCCCTAGCAAGGTTTATTCTAGCCTTTATTTCCTTTCAGAATTTAAGAAGTAATTGCTTAGACACTTCGTCACTTGTCAATAAGAGGAAATATACGAAGATCTTAATCTACAAAGACTAGGTAGTGCCCGGGTGTCTGCCAAAATAAGAATCGCCCGAATCCTTACTTTAATATGCATATGTATATATATATATATATTTTTAGAATTTTTTCGGAATTAAGTGTGGGTTGGTAACTTTTACGGCTACCCAACCCACCCAAAACTTGGTCAAAACCCTAAGTGCTAAGCATCTTGGTGTGAATGTTGTGATAGACTCACTTAACGGTAATTGAGACAGACTTCGGATTTCTACGCCCCTAGGTGACCGGAAAAGGAAATAAATTTGCCTGAAGGTGTATTTGTTCGATTGGTAGCTTTCTCCCTACATTTGTTTTAATTGGGGTCAACACAAGGATTTTTCCAATGTATATCTCCCCGGCTTGTACTACTTCCCTGCTTCTTCCTTAAGTGTTTTGGTATTTTTGTGCAGTTATTAAGCTGGGCTCTAGACAACCGACTAATGGGCTGTTACCCACGATCACTTGCCAGCCATATTTGTGCGGTGAAGTGTGGTTTATTTTCTTTTCTTCTCCTTTTTTTTTTTTCGTAGGTGGCTTCCCTGATCTCAAATGTACCTAGAGGCAATGAAGAAGAAATGGCATGTGGCTGGGTTCTGGACAACTTGCCAATGGGCTGTTACCCATGACAACTTGCCAGCCATACCACCCTAGAGAGTTCATTAGCTACCCAATTTCTATCAAAATCTCCGAGAAGTGAGTCTGTGCAAAAATGTGTGCAGATGCTTAGACTCAAAGTTTTTCTGAGTTAGAGGGTGAGTTGATAAGTCGTATACTTATCACCTTATTTAGTAGGTGGATTAGAATAGCTTAAGGTTGCACGGATTCGAAGCTAAATCCATATTTTAACGGACACTAGGGCTAATTAAGCCTGAAGGCCTGAAAAGTCTAAGTGTTTAAGTTTTTTTTGTATTATTTCTCACTATTTACAAGTTTCTAATGCCCTAAGTTTTCTTCCTAAATTCAATTTTTTATTTTATTTTATTTTATTTTATTTAGACTGATTAAATGAGCTCAAGATTATGTAATTTACCACCCCCTCATGCTTAAGTTGGACAATGTCCTCATTGGCAAGTACATGGATGCATAAGGGTTCAAAAAGATAGTACCTGAGTGACGTAAAATACTGGATCAGTCTGAATCCTCTGGGTTGCCTCCTAGGAAGCACTGGGTTTAACGCCTCCAGCTGGGCGGTGCACAAACAGGAATGGCTTGGGTCAAGGAGGTATGTACAAAATCAACCAGACCCAAAATCAGAAGTCCACAGATGCAAACAAGGTTGTGGTGGAGTCCCGTTCCTAAGGGAAGGGAATTCTGTATCATGCATGCCCGTGCCAGATCCTCTCTTAGTCTGCGGGCATGCAAACAAGTTGATGTGGACGAACACACCCCAAATATGACATGCCAGACACTAACGATGTAGGTTTTATACTCAGCTTGTATCCCCATAAAATTGTAATCTATCAAAAGCATATCAATTCCAGTGCATTTGGTCTGCAGGATCTTTATTCTGGTAGGGCAGGTAACAAAGTCAAGAGTTTCATAATGAGCCCTACAATCAAGCATGAGGCCTCTCTCCAAATACAAATCTATCTCTTCCGCAACTATGGTTTCATTGCTCATTCCCTCCAAGCCCACGATCTCAAGAATATTTTCTTCAACCTCCTTTGTATCAGATTCACTGTTTGGGGTTGCATTAGAGGAAGGGTCAATTTCATCCTCTAGATCATATTCTTTCTCTCGGCCCTCCTCCAAATTTGTGATGGGGATTCCAACAGATTCATAATCGATTTCTTTGAAATTGTAACTCCATTCCCCATCTCCAATGTTGGCTGCTGTTCCCACCAGATTGCTTCTCTTGGGCCGATTAGATTCGGATTTCAAGGCATCTCCCCTCACATTCTTAGTTTCCTCCTGATGTTTGTCCTCAATGCTCCCCAAATTGTGTTCCGAGGAATCCTTACTGTCCTTATCCACTGATCTGTCCAACTCCTGAGGGGTATCAATGGTGGACTGAACCAAATCAGGGTGACTGGGTGTAGTCCAATTGATCATGGTAGGTCCTTGCTTTATGAATTCCATGAATGGCATTGGGTGCAACAGCTTTCTCTGGCCTTCTTTCCCTAATTGTTGGAACAAATCCAACATGGCATGTTGCCCTTTAACCAATTCTTGATTCTGTCTGTGTAGTTCTAACTGGAGGTTATCAAGAATTGACATGGTGTCATTTGGTGTCCTTTGGATTTCCTCCTTGAAATCCAGGTTAAGAGAGTATGGTTGAGGTTGTGGATCAGAATCCATACTGGGGTTTAGGTTCTTTGGTGGGTCCTCTATTCTATCATGTTCAGGGTCTAGTTCTTCAAGAGAAACCATTCTCTGTTTGGTCCTACTCCATAATAGTTGAGGTTCTAAGTTCTCCTCCCAGTCAGATTCTTCATCAGGGGACCAAATCAAAGGTTGATGATCCTGGGCTTGCCTAGATTTTTGATCATTTTCTGATTTCCATTTGTCTAGAACTCCTTCTAATCCAAAGGTCAAGTAGGAAAGGTTGTTGAATTCAGATGACCTTTCTTGGTTATTATCTTGAGAAGGGTAGGGTTCTTGGTGTTCTCCTAAAGTGTAGGTCCTATCACAGTAGAGCGAGTAGGACCTAAATGAGGAGGCATCGTGAGGAGAATCGAGATATGGAGCCCCACGATTTGAATCGTACCCTTGGGTGGATATGTTGGGTGTATTCCAATAAGAGGTTGGTGTGGTTTGGTCATAATTGGGACAGTTGGGCCAAGAGGGATATTCAAGGTCGTATCCCCAACTTGGTGGTTGGTTAGCCCAAGTAGGCTGTGGATATGGTCTACTTGGGTTAGCATATCAATCCTATTGGGGGTAGTTTGGGTAAGATGGATAGGCATTGAAATCCATGGTTTGGAAGAAATGGAGGGATGCGGGAAGAACAGATGAGAGAGAGTTGTGTACTCAACCAAGCAAATAAGCCTAGTCCTTATGATGTGTTCCTTAGGGGACCTAGAAATCTCCAAAAGGGTGATTAAGTTCGTAACCACTAGACTGCCCTTCCCAAAGCTAATCTAGCCAGGTTGATTACGAGGGTATTGCAGGGAAGGTTCTTCCTTTAGCTTGCGCCTCTGGTTCCGTAGACCCCACAACTGCGGTCATTTGACACTACCCCACAGCCTAGTCACCAAATTCTACCAAGGGAATGAAAGCCAAGTGCCCAGCTAACAAAACCTCGCCTTTCGAGACTTAACTCAGTCCTGCCTAGGGCACATCTACTCAGTTTTAAAGGATTAGGATAGTGCTTGTGCTTAGGGTTATGTGATGAGGCGTTGATTGGGGTGGTGCCTCTTAATTTTCCACTTTCAAGGTGTGTGCTTCTAGCAAAACATGATTTTTAAGCAAGGATTTCTTTTAAGATGTGGTGTCTTTTAGTGTTTCATCCTTACTTTAGTATTTTTTTTAGGGTTGACGTGTCTTAATGTTTTTAAACAAGTTTTAGTGGGCACGTCAAGTTCTGCACACAATTTGGTGAAAGAAGATTTCCTTTTATTCTGTAGAGGCTCTAAAACCCTAATGTACTCATCCTAATGATCATGCAGCTTCTATTAGATGAGTCGGTTTTAGGGTTGAGTGCTGCGGCCCAGGTCAACTCACGGTGGCTTTGCAAACACCACTCAAGAAAAAGAAAAGAACACTCCAAGAATTTATTCAGAATGTTAGAGTGTACATTTTTTTTTTTGTGGGGTGATGTGTTAAGGATGTGGGTCAAGCAATCATATACCACGCCAATTTTTTTTTCAATTTTTACAATTTTTTTTAGTTTTTTCACGAAAGCAAACAATCATGCGAGAAAAATTACTCACTATCGGTTCTCGTAGCGCCTACTCCCTTGCTACCGTCGTGGGATGCGTCGCTTCGCCGTCCATGTGCCGAATTCCTGCAACCATCAAGTAAAAAGGAAAATAACGCATTAGACGATGTGAGAATGAATGTGGAATGGAGGTGATAAAACAAGTTCATTGCCTCCCCGGCAACGGCGCCAAAAACTAACGTGCTGTTCTGCGTGTGTGTTAAGAAGTGTTATAGTCGCACTTGCAATGTCGGTTTTAAAGTAAATAAACGGAGGTGAGTTTGAGTGTTGGTCTCAGGAAGGCGTGAAAATCGGATTTCTCTTATCACTTGTTGTCACAGAAAGCGCAGAGTTTTTGCTTGCGGAGGTGCAGTTTGAAAAGTGAGAGAGAGATAGAGAGAGAGAGATTAGGGTTAGAGTGTTTCTTGTTTGATCATGCAACTTAAATAGAAATTAAAGTAACAACTGAATAGAAAATAACTTTATTAATCATGCACTTTTAGTTCATAGCTTAAAACATTAAATACATGCTTAAACAAAAGTAATGGAAAGCTTAAAAGAGAGAGAGAGAGAGAATGGAGAGCGACGAGGCAGCCACGGCGGTGGAGGAGGCTCCGTCGACGGCTCGTCGTCTCCGGCGATTACAAGAGGGCCTAAAGCTAGCTAAGAGAGGGGTGGAGTAGTTGCAAGGGAGTGAATGCCTTGAATGAGTAGTTGGAGGGGTTTAAATAGGGTTAAGGGCTTTCTAAAAGAAGAAGGGGCTTTAGCGACGTCTAGAACGTCGCCAAAACCACTCCAAAAGCATCGGTGAAGCCCTCCAGCCCGTCGGTCAGCTGCCCGCTCTGTTTCTTCTTCACGTGCGATCCGCGGCCACTGCGTGAGAGCCGTCTGATCTGAGATTTCTCCTCAGCTGCGCTTGGATCACGCCTCGAGCGCGCGTGTGCGCGGGCGTCATCTCTCGACGTGCGCGCGCACGTGAGTTCTCGCGAGCTGTGGCTGCGCCACGTGGCGAAATCTCGGCCGCCCACTGCTGATCGGGCGGCCCAATTTCGCCCCGTGCAACCTTCGTCTTCGAATTCACGCTCCGCGCGGCTCGAACCTGCGTCGCGTGCGTGTGGGCGTGCGCGCTAACTGTTGCGCCACGCCCGCGCATTGTCGCGGAGACTGCGGGCGAGCATGCGAGTCTCAACCGTTCGATCGAAGATCAATGGTCGAGGCTGGATGAAGAGGCGGCGTGTGGTGGAGCGGGGGTGACGTGGCACAATATGGGTTGTTGATCTCCAGATCAATGGTTTGAACTTCTTGGGCCCATTGTAGGAGCTCCGGATGTTGGATTTGGCCGATCTTGAGTCCGTTGGACTCCGTTCGTCGTTCTGAATCCATTCGTGTGGTCTGATTGCTCATCTGAGGCCTGCTTTGACAAGTGCTTACACAAATGGCCATTAATACAGTTTTATAAGCAATCTTAGTACATGATGCATGCAATGCTCCCATTCTACTTATGTTGTGCCTTTTATTCTTAAGATGGGCCATATTCAACATAATTATCACCCCCTTGTGCAGTGTTATCAAGCACGCGATGCGCATTCAAGCTTGCATTCGCTGCGAGCGGGCACGCGATTGGAGCTGAGCGGTGAAGATCCAACAGCGTTGATCGATCAATAGTGCCCACGCGCAATCAGACGCACGGTGCTTACGCGTGATCACACGCAGGCACGCGGCGTGGGCGTAGGCACTTTAAGCCGTCTGATCTCTTGAGCCCGCGAACGTGTGTATGCGTTGAAGGGCGTAGAGGCGAGGGGGGCGCGAGTAGCACGCACGTCGACTACATTCAGGCCTTTAGTGATGGATTTATCCAACGCTTTTTCAACTATAAAAGGATACCCCTTCCATACGGATTTCTCATCCCTTCCTTCTCTTCTCTCCCTCTCCAAAGCTCAAGAGAAGCTTGTCCCACACCTAGGATGCTCCTCAAGAGCTAAAACCAAGTTTTCTCCCCCGTTCCTAAAGCGAATCCCGCGACGACGACAACATGCTGCCTCGTTCCCGTTCCACCTGCTTCATCCTCCTTCCTGCTCCAACCCTCATCTTCCAGGCATTGTCTCATCTGGCTCGTCCTCCAAGCGATCATCGAGGAGGATAACTTCTCTCTCCCATTCTTTTTCCTGCTTTCTAGAGTAGAATTTTCCTGCTTTCTAGTTGTAATAATTTCTCGCTTTCTAGTGTAATCTTTTCTAGCTTTCTTAATTGTAAAAATATTTTGCAATATCAAGTGAATGTTCTCTCTCTCTCTTCTTGTTTATACTGATTTCCTTGTGATTATTCTGCCCTTTAAACAAAAACACAAAAAAAGTACAATTACGAATTTTGATCGATGTAGCCTCCCTGAGTTCAACCCGAGATTTCTTTATAGACTTTTCGGTATAAATTTTATTTGTTGAACAGATTCCTTCGCTACTCAAACTACAATGACAGGTTTTCAAAACCAATTCTGATTGCGTAGTCTTCCGTCGTTCAACATTTTGGCGCCGTTGCCGGGGAGGCAACAATTTTCCGATCTTCTTTTCGCATTTCACGCACTTTACTGTCTTCTAACTTGTTTTTTCTTGTGTCTATTATTTTGCAGATACCTCTATCAGGGAATCGTCAAGTGGTAGATCGGAGTAAAGTACAGTTGAAGACAACTGTAAATGCTCCCCATTCTTCTCCCTCCATAGATTTCATTTCATCACATTAAATTCAAATTCCAATTAACCTAGGTGGTTGCATAAATCATAGGATTAGTTTGGTTGTTTGGATTTCCACTCACATTCATTCACCCTCGTATTTAAAAAAAAACAAAAAGATATTTTTGTGGGGTAATTCAACATACACACAACATACACCCACATTCAAGGCACTTAACCTAATTGATTTTCTTCTACTTAGCTGGATTCTGATCTGTGGAACCGGTACACACAAATCAACACATAAAAGAGTAGAAATCATTCTAGGTTAATCATTTTTGTGTGCCTAACTTAGTGGTGCAATTGTGGCCAATTGTTTCAGTTGTTTGGGCCGCACCACTCAACATAAAATCAACTCACCAAGTAGCTTCCTCTTAGGATTTTCAATCTAGGTTCATACCAGGCACTCCACTTTATTTTTTATTTTTAAAGGAAAACAATCTTCACCCGTGCTTGAAAACCTGGTTTGCCTCAAACTTGATTGAAATCAACCTAATTCTAAACCCTAAAAGCTACTTAAGTAAGATTTGAACATTAAAATCTACTCATCACAAATAATCTTGCTTGAAAACCCAATTGTGCATGCACTTATACATACTCAATTGATCATTAAGGGCACAACCCATTTTAATGGCCCACCACATTCCATAAGCACTACAATCCCAGGCCTCAATAAAATCGAGTAGACATTGGCCTTAAGGTCTGATTCGTTCTTCGGGGCCTAATCTGAGATTGTTTACGATTAACTTGCTTATACTGATCAATCTGATGTCTAGCTAAGGGAGTAGCGTCAAACGATCACGGCTGGGGGGTACATTAGGAACTGGAGGTTCAAGTCGAAGGAAGGACCTTCTCCCTAGTCCCTCCTTCTAACTGGTTGGATTGAGTAGACACAAATAGAGAAAATTGTTTATAATCTTAAGGTGGGTTCTGAGAGTCTGTAGATCCTTAGGCTACCCCACTTAAGGACAGGCTTATTTTGTTGTGCTGCAGGGTTTTTATCCCCAGTCCTTCGGACCTTTTCCTAGTTTATGCTAAGAAGAAGGTCATTGAATCCCCGATTGGAAGGACCACTAGAGTATTCTTGGAGGAGTAGATCAGATTTTAGCCAAATTGATCCCATGGCCGATCAACAGCCTCCTCTGCCACAGGATCCACAGGAGGTATTTCAAAGGCAGCTGGAACAAATGCAGAGAATGCAAGAATGGTTCCAGAGAATGCAGGGTGCTCAACCCTTGAAGGATTTTTATGATCCTTCAAATTACAGGGAACGTCCCGATGTCCAGATTCCTATCGGAGACGTAGAAATCAAACCCTAGGTGTTAAGCCTGATCAAACATTTCCATGGGCTTGGCTCTGAAGACTCGTTTTAGCACCTGGAGGACTTGACCACTTTGGTCTAGACCACCAAGGCGTGAAACGTGAATGAGAAGCAAATGATCATGAGGCTCTTCCCCCACTCTCTTAAGGATAAAGCCGCTCATTAGTACAGGACTATAGGAAGACCAATTGCAACTTGTAATGAGTTGAAATCGACCTTTCTAAAGAAATTCTTCCCTGTCGGACGTACCAATGTTTTGAGACGGGCAATCACTACCTTCACCTAGTGGCCGGGGGAGCAGTTTCATGTTGCCTGAGAGCGATTCTAGGGCCTATTGTGGAGGTGTCCACACCACGAGGTGCCGAAATGGCAACTCCTGCAGATTTTCTACCACGAGTTGACTGAGCAACTCGGAAATCACGTGGACGCTTCTTGCGGAGGAAATTTCCTCAACAAAGACGCAGATAGTGCGCACGATTTGTTTGAAGAGATGAGCGAGAATTCGATCAATCATGCCTCCATGGATACTTTTAACCTATCCCAGCAGCCCAGATCGAATGGTAATGAAGTCCACGACTCTCATTCATTTGATATGGAATTGATTTGTAATAAACTTGATAAGGTGGACTTGGTTGCTAAGAGAATGGAGTGAATGGTTGGAAACTCAATGAACAACTCTCGATCCACTCAATCCCAGAATTCGGGATTCCAATCATCGCAAGCTCCTTCTGTACGGGAGTTCATGAATCAACTTGATGCGGCTCAACCTGAGTCAGCATTATTTGGAACCCCACGGGTTCCAAACTGGGGCCTTTGATCCCAGTTTCTCTGATCCTTCCCTTTCTTTCTCTCCATCCTCACCCTATGAGGATGTTTGTGCTGTACAGGAGAATGTTAGATCCAACCCTTACTCCAATGCCTATAATCCAGGTTGGAGAAATCACCCTAACTTCTCCTGGAAAAACCCAGGGCAGCAGACCCAATTCCGACCTAACAACTATGCTCCACAACGACCAATGGGTCAGGGTCATGTTTATACTCAGTTATTCCCAAATCAAGTCAATCATCCAGCTTGGAATGCCCGTCAACCCGTAGGGCAAGCTGATTTGAATCGACAAATGGTAGAGATGCAAGGATCTATTTTCCAACTCATGCAGCAAATGAAAACCTCACTGGACAACTTGCAAATTGGGCTCATAGCTAATTCTCGTCAACCCGGATCTCTACCATCTCAACCCATACCTAACCCATGAAATATCCTGAATCCGAGCAATCAAGCCCATGGGTACCGAAATCAAAGGGACCAACACGCACATGCTCAGGTGGTTGAGTAGGGTCCTTCCTCTTCTTCTTCTACCGTAAATCAACGGTTCTTGGCTAATGAAGCCCCTCCAATCTTTTCTAACCCTCCCCAAGACCCAAACTCATATGCATCCGCAAATTCTGTTACCTTGAGGAGTGGTAAACTCAGGATCCACAACCACACTGTTCTGATTTACTGAATCCTGAAGAACCTGAGGAGAGAAAGGAGAGTTCTAGAGAAGAAATCAAGGCTCAGGAATCTGATTCCAAAGATCCGACTCATGTTCCTTTTCTTGAGGCCTTGATCAGATCAAGGAAGAAGTCTGTTAATAGTAATGAGGAGCTTCTGAATATTTTCAAGAATGTCGACATCAATATCCCACTCCTCGACGCTATCAAACATATACAGGCTTACGCAAAATTTTTAAAGGATTTATGTACATAGAAGCATAAGTCGAGAGAATCTGTTCCGAGGAAGGTGGTACTCTCTGAGCAGGCTAGTTCTGTTATCCTGCATCACCTCCCTCAGAAAAAGAGAGATCCAGGTGCTCCTTTGATTTCTTGTATCATCGAAGATTACACTTTTGATAGAGCATTGCTGGATCTGGGTGCATCCATCAACCTAATTCCAACTTCTCTTTACGAGAAGTTCGGATTAGGTGAACTTCAGCCAACTTCAGTAACGCTGCAGTTAGCGGACCGTTCAATCACAAATCCGTGAGGCATTATTGAAGATGTTATTGTTAAGGTTAAGGATTTCTATTTTCCTGTAGATTTCCTTATCCTTGACATGGATGTACCTGAAAATTTGAGGAACATGCCCATCATTCTGGGGTGTCCATTCTTGGCTACCGCCAAGGCCAACATTAACTGTGAAAGCGGTAGCATGGAAATTGCCTTTGGGGATCAAAGAATGAAATTGGATATTTTTAAGGCGATTAATAAATTCAAGGATTGTGGATTTATTGAGGAACTTGAGGACGATAATATGAATATTGAGACTTGTATGATGGTTTCTGCATTTGAAAGTTCCTCCTTTGATGACAAATTAGACCTGCAACCCTCTATGGCAGACCCACCATCTTTTGAAGAGGTTATTGATTTTGTTCACTCTCAACCTCTTCCTCTTGATGAATCTTCATCAGCATCTTCCTTACCTTCAATCATCAACCCGCCCCAGCTTGAACTAAAACCATTGCTTGACAATCTGAAATATCAGTTTTTAGGACCATATAAGATGCTCCCTGTGATTATCAATGCTAAATTAACAAAGGAGCAGGAGATTAAACTGATTAAGGTCCTGAAGGAACACAAAGAGGCAATTGGTTGGACCATTCATGAGCTTAGGGGGATCGAGCAATCATATTGCAATCACAGAATATTTTTGGAAGATGGATCCCACCCTTCTCGCCAAATGTAGAGGAGATTAAATCCAAATATGCGAGAAGTGGTTAAGAAGGAGATTATTAAGTGGCTCGATGCAGGAATCATTTATCCGATCTCTGATAGTCCTTGGATAAGTCCCGTGTAGATTGTTCCCAAGAAAGCTGGGATTACCATTGTGACTAATCAGAAAGGAGAATCTGTCACAACTCATTCAGCTTCCTCTTGGAGGGTTTGTATCGATTACAGGAAGCTGAACACGGCCACGAAAAATGATCATTTCCCTCTGCCTTTCATTGATCAAATCTTGGAAAGATTAGCCGGGAGAAGTACTTCTGTTTCCTTGATGGCTACTCAGGATACAATCAAGTTCCTATCCATCCCGAGGATCAGAAAAAAACTACTTTCACCTATCCCTACGGAACCTTTGCTCTCCGTAGGATGCCATTCGGCTTATGCAATGCACCTGCGACTTTTCAAAGGTGTATGCTAGCCATATTCTCTAACATGGTGGGAGAGTTTATGGAAGTCTTCATGGACGATTTCTCTATTTTTGGAAAATTGTTTGACTCTTGTCTAGCTAATCTTGAAATGATTCTTAAACGATGCATCAAAACAAGATTGGTCCTTAGTTGGGAAAAGAGTCATTTCATGACACAAGAAGGCATCATCTTGGGTCATGTAATCTCTGAACGGGGAATCGAAGTGGATAAAGCTAAGGTTGATGCTATCACCAAACTTCCTCCTCCCACATCTATTAAACAAATTCGATCATTTCTTGGTCATGTAGGATTTTACAGGAGATTCATCAAGGATTTTTCGAAGGTTGCTCGTCCTCTAAGCAATCTTCTCGCCAAGGAAACACCGTTTGATTTCGACGAATCATGTCGTAAGGCATTTGATTTTCTTAAAATAGCTATCACTTGTGCTCCGATGTTGCAACCACCAGTTTGGACAGCCCCCTTTGAGATCATGACCGATGCTTCTGATTACGTGATCGGGGTTGTTTTGGGTCAGAAAGTTGATAGGAAGCCCTCTGTTATCTACTACGCTAGTAAAACTCTGGACGAGGCCCAGAGGAATTACACTGTTACTGAGAAGGAACTACTAGCCATAGTAATTGCTTTGGAGAAATTCAGGGCTTATCTCTTAGGGTCTCATGTCATTATATATACCAACCACTCGGCTTTGAGACATCTCTTGGCCAAAAAGGATGCCAAACCCCGGCTTATTCATTGGATTCTTCTGCTTCAAGAATTTGACCTTGAAATCAAGGATAAATCCGAGGTACAGAATGTGGTGGCGAATCATCTGTCGAGACTTCTGAGTGATTCTTATCGTCTGGACATTCCGATTGCTGATACTTTTCCGAACGAAACCATCCTTACAGTTTCAGGTGTCCAATCCCCATGGTTTGCTGACATCGCTAATTATTTGGCCGTTGGTCAAATCCCCCAGGATTGGACCAAGCAACAATGGGATAGACTCAAATCAAAGGCCAAATATTACTTTTGGGAGGACCCTGAATTGTACCGCATCGGCTCTGATCAAATTATTCGCCGATGCATTCTGGAGAACAAATTCAACAGTATACTCGAGTTCTGCCATGCATCTGCGTGTGGTGGACACTTCTCCGAGAAAAAGACGGCTACAAAAATTTTGCAATCTGGATTCTATTAGCTGTCTTTATTCAAGGATGCTCAAGAATTCTCGAGGTCGTGTTCCCGATGCCAGGCATTTGAGAGCATAACTAAGAGAGATATGATGCCCCTAAACCCGATTCTTCCTGTCAAAATCTTCGACGTTTGTGGCATCGACTTCATAGGACCATTCCTCCCTTCATTTGGACATCAATACATTCTCGTCGTTGTTGATTACGTGTCCAAATGGATCGAGGCGATTCCAACCCGAACCAATGACCACAAGGTGGTCATTGATTTTGTCAAGAAGAACATCTTCAGCAGGTTTGGGATTCTGAGGGCCATCATTAGTGATGGTGGCACTCATTTCACTAATGCCCAATTCCGTAATTTGCTGGCAAAATACAAGGTTAATCACCGAATCTCCACACCTTACCATCCCCAGATGAATGGACAGGCCGAGATCTCCAATCAGAAGATCAACAATATTCTGCAGAAAACGGTTAGGCCTGATCACAAAGACTGGACTCAAAAGCTTGAGGACGCTCTTTGGGTCTACCGTACGACGTATAAAATTCCCATCGGCATGTCTCTGTCTCATCTGGTGTATGGAAAGGCATGCCATTTACCTGTAGAAATTGAACATAGGGCATTCTAGGCAATCAAGCAGTGCAATCTAGATCTGAGTTTAGCCGGGAAGACCAGGAAACTCCAACTATCTGAGTTGGAGGAGCTTAGAAATGATGCATATGAGAATGCCAAGATCTACAAGGCTCAGACCAAAGCTCTACATGACCAATTGATTTCCTGCAAGAGCTTTGAGCCGAACCAGAAGGTCTGGCTATTCAATTCTCGACTTAAGCTCTTTCCCGGAAAACTTAGGTCGAAATGGAACAGCCCATTCATTATTGACCAGATATTTCCAAACGGAGCCATTCAGATCTCTAACCCAAAGACGGGTAATTCATTCAAAGTCAACAATCAACGTCTGAAGCCTGTTATTGACCATAATATTCTAGAACCTATCTCAGTCATGGTTGCTCTGACCATGTTGTGACTTCATTGGCTAGACTTCGCCTAGCTGATGGCATTAAACTCAGCAGTTGTATAGTCTGACTCAGAGCTGACCTGAGCTTCATATTCAGGTGATATCTTCCGTACTCTACCCTTCCTTTTATGTCTTTTCTTCTCAATGTGGACATTACATTAGCTAGGCATGGGGGGGGTTGGATTCATTTTTGAATCATTTTGTCAGCTCTGTGAAATTCTTGTAAATTCTATTTCTCTTCTTATATATACATAAAAAAAAATTTGAATTAGGAAGGAATACTTGGACATTAGGACTTTTCAATCTTAGGAAATATTGCAATAGGATCTAAACACTAAGACCCTTCAGGTCTTTGGGCTTAATCAGCCCGGGTATCCACTAAAATGTGGATTTATTTTTCGAGTCCTCGCCATCCTGAATTTTATTTTAATTTGATTAAACAAGTTTGGGTGATAAGTACATGGCTTATCAACCCGCCCGCTGATTTGAGGGAACTTTAAGTCTAAGCATCTACACACTATCTTGTCACTGACTCGTTCGGTGGTTTTAACGGAAATTGGGTAGCTAATGAACCTTCTAGGATGATATGACTGGCAAGTTATCATGGGTAACAGCCCATGGGTAGGTTGTCCAGAACCCAATCACTGGACCACTCTCTTCCTGCTACCTTTAGGTAAATCTTAGACTAGGGAAGCCACCTACTTAAAAAGAAGAAGAAAGTCAAAAAGAAAAGAAAAAGAAAAAGAAAAAGAAAAAGGAGAAAAGAAAGAAAAAAAGAAAATAAAAGAAATAAGCCACACTTCACCGTACGAGTATGGCTGGCAAGTTGTCGGTGGTAACAGCTCATTGGCCGGTTGTCCAGAACCCAGCTCAAGAAATGCACTAAAAATTCCCAAAATACTTAGGAAGAAGCGGAGAAGTAGAATAAGCTAGGGAGATATACACTGGACTCACCCTTGTATTGACCCCATAAGAATAAAAGTAGGGAGAAAGCCACCGGTCGTAAAGATATACCTTTAGGCAGAACTCTTTTTTTTAAGGTCACCTAGAGGGGTAGAAACCCGAAGTCTATTCTAATTGCCATTCAATGAATCTATCACATTCACAATAAGATGCTTAGAACTTAGGGTTCTCATCAAATCTTGGATGGGTTGAGTGGCCATAGAAAGCCACTCTTTAACCCTAAACTCAAAATTCAAAAAAAAATTGAAAAGAAGAAAAAGAGAAAATGAGATTTTTCTTTGAATAGGGCGAGGGCTTGAGGCGGTCTGCATTTTGGCAAATACCCGGGCGCTGTAGTGTCTTTGGAAGTTCAGATCCTAAGTAAAAATTTCTTAATGTTGAAAATGATTTATGCCCAAGTAATCCAACCTAATTGCTTTATAAATAGCATGTAGTTTTTGCTAAGGATTAGCAAAAGATAGGCATGGGGGTGTTATGTGCATACATCTGATTAACCTAAAATATCTATTAATGCATGTTCTTAGTGTCACATTAGCATCATACATTGTAAATAGTGCATAACATGCATAATCATGCATTTAGATCAAGTTGTATAAATTGTATAATAATTGTCTCCTTTTTATGGTCAGGGATAGGGTGAATTTTTATCGGGGCCTCGGATCGAAGATCCAACCATACAGATCTGATCATGGTGACGATTGGAGTTCAACGACTCCAAGATCTCCTTAATCGAACATCCATAGCACCAGATAGAGATCGAGGAACCCTAAAGATCAAGAGCCAAGATGGTGTTAATCCACACCTTAGATGATAAATCCGACCGCACGGATGGGTTCAGATCGACGATCGCAGCCTAACGGTGCAAAAATCGGTCCAATCCGACATCCGTGGCGCTGTCTACAATACTCAGAAGATGGACAGCCAAGATGGCTCCATGTGGTGCCATCTCGGCCGCCCAAACTGGCCCAGCCAAATCTGCAAGACTGCCGCACCCTATCTCTCTCCTCACCCACGCATGGATCTAAATCGTTGGATCACCATTCAATAGCCACAGAAGCTCGTGCCTTAAAACCTCTATGCAACAAACTCACCGTAGCAGCGCAGCGGTCAAGTGCGCTATGCGAGCGTGCAACGTGCGTTCGAGCTCACATTCGCTACGAGCAGGCACGCGATTGAAGCCGAGCGATGAAGATCCAACGACGCTGATCAATCAATAGCACCCATGTGCAATCAGACACGCGACGCTTACGCATGATTGCACGCTGGCGCGTGGCGCGGGCGTAGTCACTTTAAGTGCGCAAACGAGCACATGCGTTGAAGGGAGTAGAGGCAAGGGGGCACGTGAGCGGCGCGCATGTCGGCCACGTTCAAGCCTTTAGTGACGGATAAATCCGTCACTAAAGGTCTTGAATTACTATTTTTCAAGTTGTAATGTCCAAAATGGCCCCACTCCTTGCAACTATAAAAGGAGGCCCCTTCCATATGGATTTCTCATCCCTTCCTTCTCTTCTCCCTCTCCAAAGCTCAAGAGAAGCTTGTCCCACACCTGGAATGCTCCTCAAGAGCTAAAACCAAGTTTTTGCCCCCGTTCCGAAAGCGAATCCTGTGACGACGACGATGTGCTGCCTCATTCCCATTCCTCTTGCTTTGTCCTCCTTCCTGCTCCGTTTCTCGTCTTCCAGGCATTGTCTCGTTTGGCTCGTCCTTCAAGCAATCGTCGAGGAGGATAACTTCTCTCTCCCATTCTTTTTCCTGCTTTCTAGAGTAGAATTTTCCTGCTTTCTAGTTGTAATAATTTCTCGCTTTCTAGTGTAATCTCTTCTCACTTTCTTAGTTGTAAAAACATTTTGCAATATCAAGTGAATGTTCTCTCTCTCTCTCTTCTTGTCTATACTAATTTCCTTATGATTATAATGCCCTTTAAACAAAAACACAAAAAAAAATATAATTGCGAATTTTGATTGACGTAGCCTCCCTGAGTTTGACCCAGGATTTCTTTACAGACTTTTCGGTATAAATTTTATTTGTTGAACGGATTTCTTCGCTACTCGAACTACAACGATAGGTTTTCAAAACCAATTCCGATAGCATAGTCTTCCGTTATTCAACATGCAGCAAATTCAGACGTCCAAACTCCCTCTACGGCCGTCTAAGGGCACTTCCCGATGTCAGACAAGATCTCCAGTTATCTAGAAGCACCTCCGGACGTTTGGAGATGTGATCAGACGTCCAAAAGTACTTAGGAAAGCACACCCCATGCCTTCCCAAAGCTTGCCCTGCATATGAAAACGCAGGCACGGCTTCAGCCCAACAACTCCTACACTGAGATCTTCTGCATGGCGGAAATCAACGCAGGAACATGCGTACCTCACACGATACGTGCTTTCAGACGTCCAGCCTTAGCTCCGAACATCCAGGTGCCTCGCCAGTCGTCTGGACTTCACTCCAAATGTCTGATACTGGAAAACTTCCAGTATCTGAACCTCCTAGCAGCTCGCTCCGCTCGCACCTCAGCCCGCAGCGATAGCTCCAACCATTGCAGGAGCTTGAGTAGCTCCTTGCCGACGTCCTCCTCTCTCCTACAAGCTCCTCCTTGAGCTCCACCGAGCTCCCGCAGTTGTCTTCCTCCTCCCCCGCTCTCACTCCCTCGCACTCTCTCACTCTCGCTTTTCCCCGTTCTCCCTCACCAACTTCTCTCTTCCTCACCGCAGCTACAGCAGAAGGGATGGGAAGGTGGCTATCGCAAAAGAAGGTGGAGGTGGTGGTGGCTGTGGTGTGAGGAGAGGAGAAGGGAGGGGGTATATATAAGAAAGGGGTTAGGGTTCGAGTGAGGAGCAAAGGAGAGAGAGAGAGGGTCTCTGCATGCGAGCGCAGTATGAAAAACTCACTTTCAGATGTTCGGGAACGTGTCCAGACGTCTGGACATACGTCTGACTGAAACTCCAAATGTCTTAAATGACTAAAAATGTAACGGGTCATTACAATAACTCATCAAAAATCGAATCAACGATCAAAGAACCCTAAAACCCTAATTTGATTTCACTTCTATTGCTATAGACAACGTAGACAAGGAAATCAAATCATGTATTGAAATCCACTAAGATTGAGTCTCAAACCATTCTTAAAATCCTCTGAACATCAAGCAATCTTAGCATATTAAAACCATTTAGAATCAAAATAAAATGTTGCCTAGATGAGCATTTGATATATGCTCGCTGGTATGTTCTAATCACCTAATCATCCTCCACACCATTGATTGGTGTTTAAGATGATTGGGCGACACTATAACACCCATTAGGTCATTACAAAAGTCTCAAATCCAAGCATCCAATTTCATGGACTCCTGCTATGCAGGCAAGGAACAAAATAGTAGTCAAATCAAAATTTGGGCGTGAGAAATCCAAGCAATAAAAATCTAATCAAACAAGTTCAAATCGATCATGATATATCTAATTCAACTCAGATCAACACAATTTACTCAATTAAATCCAAATTATGCGCAATTGCCTCAAACATCATTCGATTAGACATCACAGTCAAATCTGACTCAAATCATCAATTGAGATCAATTCCGATTGAGGGGAAGGTCCTTGTGGACTGCTGGAGTGTTTGAGAAAACCCTCATTTGGTCTTGGCATGCCAATTGTTCTCAAAGCTACTAAGCTTCAGATCTAATGGCTATCGTGATGGAGGAAGTGAATTGTGCTCAACTCAATGAGGAAATCAGTAGAAGGTGGTTATGAAGTGAAGAGGAAGGTCAGATGAACCAAATGAATGAGTGGATCTTTCTCTCTGATCGGAATTGATCAGAGAGGGTGATTGGCATTACAGTGATCTACTCCTAATTCAGAGCAAGTAAACATTGAATTTATGATCTAAACTATCTAAACTAATCTAATCTAATCTAGAAAGTGAGTAAATCTATCTAAGAAAGCATTAAATTCCTATTCTAAATGGATGAATGGGACCTGAGGTACTGTAGTTGGTTGCTACAGCGACGAATGGATGGAGAGAACTTCCAGCGATGATAGCTTAAAGGAGAAGGAGCTCAGGATGTCCTCAGGAGTTACGTGATCCTTACCAACATGGAGGAATTAAGGAAAAGGAAGTAGCTTCTGTCACAAGCCGAAGATGATGAGGGAGGAGAACTAGAAGGGAGCAAATGATCAACGCAGTGGGGGAAGGAGTCGATGGACTTGCGCCGAGGTCCAAGGTGATCTTTAAATAGGCGTTAGGGGTTGTAGTGACCGTCAATCACAAGTGAGGTCCGTTGATAACCAACAACTGGGATAGGTTCTAGGATGCGTGGCAAAGATTTGGGACGAATATGAACCACACAATGTGATCTACATTCAGGTGCATGGTAGAACTCGAATAGGTTGTGTTAATATGGTGAAATTATCGTTGAAGTGAATATAGTGGTTAACCTAAATTGAGTCTAACCATCTTTCACAAAAATTTTTTACCTGGCCTACTTAATTTTATCTTGGTCACTTTTAGGCCCAGGGTTGATCTCAGGGAGGCGGGAATTAAAGGTGAAGAAGTTTCTACACCTTTCCTAAAATGTATCACTTCCGTGCGTTTATTATGTTTTTGGTTTTTTTTCTATTTAAGATTTTTTGTTGATAATATTGTCCTTGAGGCACACCCTCAAAATCAGGTCCTTGGCTTTGAGCCAAATTGTTCTTGGCTTTGAGCCAACTTAGGGTTTCCAAAAGAATTGGCCCTGCTATTTGCAAAACCAAGTACCTGCAAGACAAGAATTATCTTTTCTCTGTTACTCTTTTTTTTTATCTTTTTAATGGCAGGAAACAAAAGAGAAATAAATACAGTCTTTGTATATATAGATATATATATTATATATAGGAGTGGGGGTGGAAGTGGAAATGGCGTGTAGCATAGTAAGATGCAACCAACAAGACGAAGTGCTGCGTAGAGTGTGGGACGGATGTGTGGGAGTGTGTGCGAAGGCGCTTGCTTTACGCGGGTATCGGGGAATATCAGCAACTGGTGCAGATATTCCCACGATAGAATGCGTGGTGGAGTGACTAGTGCAAGGGCGTATGGATACAGCTAGGTGATGTGTATGTAAAGATATATATATATGTATATATATATATGCATGTATATATGTCTAAAAAATATGTATATATATATGTATATGTATATATATATATATATATATTTACAAATAGATATATATATATATATAGTAATATATGTATATAGATATATTTATATAAGTATCTATGTATATAGATATATATAGATATATATATATATATATTTATATATATATATGTAGATATATATTTATGTATATATGTGAGTGGATATATAAATATATATGTGTGTAGACGTGAGTTTATAAGGGTGCGTGTGTGTGTACAAGTGTGTGTGAGAGAGTACACGTGAGTGTGCACAAGTGAGTGTGTGTGTGCGCGTACTGGCGGGTGGCTGTGAGAGAGAGGGAGGCCTTTAAGTCTTCTGGCGGAAGCTTCCGCCGTTTGATCTCGCAGGAGCGCGCTTAGGTGCACAAGAGCTTCACGCGGGCGCTAGAGGGAATGCATGCGCTGTCTTCGCGTGCAGGTGGGTGCGGGAGTGCAGCGCAGCGCACTGCGTAGCAGGTGGGAGCGACCACAGGCGCAGACATGGGCGACCAGCTGGAGCGGGTTGCGGGCGAGGAGAGAGAGAGCGCTGTGCCACCGGCTAAGTGAGAAACAAGCCAATGGCTACAGTGTCGCGCTGAGAGGCGTGAATAGTGGCTACAGTGCTGCACGGGAGCGGGCGACCGGTAGCACCGATTCTGCATGCGCGGGCACGTTGGGAAGTGCCTGCGCGTGCGGGGAAAGCTCGCGGAGGTCTACTGGCATGCGTGAGATGGCCTGCGCTGCTGCTGGCGGTCGTTGCTACTGCTGGAGCTTCCAACCTTGAAGCTCTGACAATGGCGACGAGGGTGTTCAGCGGTGAAAATAGAGGGTGAAACCACCATGCCCACCTGCTCACGAAGGAGCTGGGCGGTGGTGGAACTTACAGTGGTGGTTGTGGGACCACTGTGAGCTTTCTCCTACCCGCAGTGTGTCTCTTCAGTGGGAAGAGATACTGCGTATGGAGAGGGAGAGGGGAGGAGATTGGCCTGGAGGAAGGTGTCTAGGGGTGGTGTATGTTCCAGGCTCCCCTGCGCAAGGGAGAGGGCAAGGCTTTTTAAAGAAGGAGCCTGCCACAGCCATGCTACAGGTGTTGCAAGTCCAGCCATGCTGCTGGTAGAGGAGTGGTGCATAGAGGTGCATGCCCCATGTCCTGAGCCGCACGAGGGAGAAGAATTTCAAAGTCAAAATAAAAAATGAGAATGGTGAATTTGCAATGCAGCCCTTGATGAAGATGTTAATTAGATGGCCAATTATTCGCATTATCCTCCCCTCTTAACAAATGCATGCATGTGTTAATTTACAAATGCAACTATAGTTACATAAGATACAATGGTAGTGCTAGGAAATAACACAAGATGGCATAATTACTGGTGTATTTTTGTTGTGCAATCATACTCCCATGCCTATCTTTTGCTAGTCCCTAGCAAAACATTTTGTATTGTATTTTGAAATGATCTTTAAGCTAAAGATTTTTTTCTGAGGCGATAGGGGTGTATTTATTTGTTGGATATTGTGAGAACCAATTGCAGAGAAGACTACCAGTACTTTAAGTCTTACGTGACATAGACCATCTCTCGACTAACCTGGACTCTTGATATTTAAACCTTAAGTATGATTTCCAGGACTCAGAAGGTTTTTGCCGTACTCGAGAGCTCAAGAGATTATGGTTTGTTCATAGTGAAGGATCAAGATTGACCAGATGAACATTAAGACTCAAGCCCAGGGTTTCACGAATCTTTAAGTGCAGGTTGGTCCCAATTTCAGCTCGTGTCTTCAGATTGACCCTTAAGAAGATGACGGAAAACTCAACTCCCATTTTATTACATTTGTGGATCAAAGAATATATGGTAGAAACAAGGTATTTGTAACTTGCCCTGAAAAACTTTTTAGGGAGAAGAATTTACAAACATTTGCGAGATATACTGGCTTATTTGCATAGTTTTTTTTTTTTTGAAACAAGTGTCAATGTATCTCTTACAACTTTATTTTGGAGGAACACACTTTTTTTTGGTGGGAGAGTTCCTTTTTGGTCGAAAGAGTTTCTCCTAGACACAAGACTAAAGCCTGGGATAAAAAGTCTACCTACGCGCACAGGTAAGGACTCCACCTTCCCTAATGAACACTAGGGTTGGATCTTATGTTCACCTGGTCTTTCTTGATATGTGTAGTGTGAACCAAGATTACTTAAGCTCTCAAGTAGAAGCAAACCAACGGATCCTGTACCGATGTCTCAGGTACAAGAATACGTTCTTAGTTAGGAGAGATTCTGATCTATCTTGTCAATGCTCAAGTGAATTAAGCTGAGCCTCAGCGAATCAAGCTTCTGTGGCCTGGAAAGTCTTTAAAACAGTGGTTGAATATCCATAAACACTTATTGTATTTTTGTTTCAGCCTTCAAATCATTACTAAACACCTTTTTTTTTTCTTTACTATGTACATATTTATAGATGGATGGAAGCTGTACGATACCATATAATACCTATATCCTATAGATGCCTAATTAGCCCATAGTTGTGGGCTATTTAAGTATTTAAGTGCCTAGACATTAGGTTAATTCTAACATTTATTTAGCATAAATTAGGATGTAAATAGATTAATTCATATTTAAATGCTTTTAGAATTAACTTAGAATTGCATTAGTTAACTAATTAGGTACATTGCATGCATTAATTTAGGTTAACATAAAAGTTGAGGGTCTGTATATAAATAACCATAATATTTTAACATTATTTTCTTTATTCTTCTTCTTGCAGGAACGGCTGGCTACCGCTCCAACGCCACCAGCTGCCGCAGTGAAGAACCCATTCAAGGAGGAGCGGATGTGTTGGATCTAGTTGGGCAGCTGATTTCAAATTTGTGCAGGCCACTACAAAAGGAGGAGAGAGGATGCTGAGCGAGGTAGACCTCCACCACCGACCCACCACTATGCAGAGAGATCTTCTCTCTTCCATTCCATACTGCCGGCCTCAACCGTGGCGGCGAGTCTCCACCACCGTGGGCGTGTGGTGTGACAAGCCACACCGCCATCCGGAGCGCGTTCGCATTACCGTGAGCACCTTAGCGTGCATCTCCCTCGCCGTCGTCACCAACAACCATCGCCGCAGCCACTGTGCAATCACCCTCTCAGTAAGCCACATCGCACTCCTGTAGCACCCACCGTCTACCCATCTCACCTCCAGCCGCACGCAAGAACCCGCACTTCCTCCCGCTCTCACCGCCTGCACACCCACGCCCAACAGGCTGCGCACGCCCTCCTCCCACGCCTGTAGAACCTCACCCGCTCACTCCCGCGCCTGCAACACCTTCCCCGCACCTGCAGCCTTCACCCGCACGCCCCCTTCAGCCTTTGCGAGACCTACAGCCGCACCCACACAACCGCGCACGCCCTTCTTCCGCGCCTGTAACACCCACTGCAGCAGTCCGCCCACACCTCCAGCCTTCGCGACCACCCGCCTGCGTAGCAGTCCTCACCGTCAACAGGCCGCGCGTGCTCCCGCACCCTCTAGCCAGCATGCAGCAGTCCTCCCGCGCCCTCCAGCCAGCGCGCGCTCCGCCCGCCAACAGCAGCTGCAGCACCGGCTGCAGCCACCTCTGCCGGAGCTTGTCCGGCTGGCTCCGGCTGCCGCGCAACACGCCGCCACCACCGTTTCGAAGCCCTCAGTCCAAGGAACTTCCTCCGAGCTTCCCGCGTCCGGCCGTCCACTCCTCGTCGCACACGGCAAAGGGGAAAAAATCCCCTATTTTGCTACAGTAACCGAGCCATTAAAAATTACATTTTCTACCATTGTCAATTTTTAATAATATTTTATTGATTCTGCATTGCGACAAATACTCTCTAGTTACTCATAATTGCTATTTCAGCATTGTTTCTTATTTCAACCTTAATCTGAAGGCAATTCTAGCTTGATTCTTGTCCAAACTAACTACGAACAAACGTTTTTAACTGGTGTGAATTTAAATACGTCATTGCCTCCCTGTGGATACGACCTTCTCCTTTGCGAGTGGTTATTTCTTTTTAAATATTGATTAGTCAATTTTTCCACCACATAAAACTGCAAACAACTTTAAAGCGAACAATCGACTAGTCAAATGGCGCCGTTGCCGAGGAGGCAACTGACGCAATAATTTCACCTGATTTTATTTTTATTATTTGTCAATTGCACAGTGATTTGACCATTTATTATTTTCTTTCCTGTGCGAGAAAATTTGTGCAAGAATCAGCCAGTGTGAGAGGCGACCCTTGACGTCGCCAGAGGAGAATTAGACGAGCTATTTTGGAAAGGAGGAGAAGGACGAGGACGCGACGGACATCATTGTATATTTAGTCGCTAGTTAGAATAGAATTAAGACTTTATATTTAATTTTTTATTGTATTTTGTTTGAAACCCTTGTTCTGGGGTATATTTTGAGGGGTTTGTTCCCTGATTTTGTTTTGGGCCCGTGTTGGGTAATTTTTGGGAGCCTATTCCCTTTTCTTTAGATTTAGGTTTTTAGTTTATTGATTACTTTTATTTGCTTGTGCATAAGTAGTTTAAAAATTAAAAAAAAAAAAAAAATGAGCTGCCTACTAGAAGCTGCCTACTCTAGGACGAACCATTTAGGTCTGTATGAGCAGCCTCTAGATTTATTTCTCTGCATTGCGTGCATTCTTGCATTATTGATTGCTGGAAGCAAGGTACGCATTTTCTTACTTTGCATCCTATTCTCGATCACGCATTGCATTAGGACTTAATGTGAAGACCACCTAATCTATACTGAATAAATCTAATAAGTGGTCACATATTTTCTAGAAAAAGGACTAATTAAAGGAGGGACATTTTAAAAACCAAGGATTTGATTTTCAAACCTGGCGTACGATTCAAAATTCAAAATCTTTTATGGTGTATGCACACTTATTTCACTTGCACCATGACACGCTTCTAGACACTCCTTAGGTTTGGAAATACTAGGACAAGAGCCCTCCTATCGTTGGATTCTGAAGTGTTCGGAACTTGAGATCAAAGGTTTTGTAAATCCAAAGAGGGGGATACCCTGTCACAGATTTTTGGGGGTAGTTGAGAAGCACCGCTAAAGCACAGCTTTAAAGGAAGGCTTAGGCCTACTTGCATCCCTCGATCTTCCATCTTTGGATTTACTTGACCATTTGAGATTTAGGGAAGAACACCTAAGCTCCAACTAGGTCTTCTTAGGCGAGCCGTAGGTCGACAATAGGCGCTTAAATTGATTGAACAAATTGTATTGTCACCTGCAATCTGACTTAAAATCAAAAGCCTAAATTGGGAAAGACCTAAAAGATCCTTTTTGAATTGTGTTTTGCTTGGGGAATTCTGATTGAGGTGTGAGTTAGAATGGACCACATTGATTTTCATCCTTTCACATCTTGCCCACACCCTCACCCCCACTCTGCATCCTTCGATCCCAAATGCCGAGATGGTCCATTCCTTGATGGACATAATGACAATCATTGGGATCCGTTTTACTCCTATTATAGGAGTATTGGCCTGGTTAAGCCCCAAATCAGTGAGCAAAACCTAGGAGTGGGATTTGCTTTTCCCAATATCCCACATACCATAGAAATACCCAACCCACCCTCCCTGAAAAATTATAATGGTTGGACAAACACTCCTGGATACTATAAGCCTGAGCCTGACTTCTCTCATGATAGAAATGACCTCTCCTCTTTGAAGATGGAAATACAGAAAATGCAAAACGAAATGATTGAATTGTTAGGAGAATCTTCGAGAGCAGGCCAACAAGAAAGAGATGAAATTAGCCACCCAATCTACCCCATTGAGGATGACGTACACACCTCTACAATAGATGCATCTCCCGTGGGAGAGCTACACTTTAAGTTGGAGGGAAATTCTGGGGAGAATAGCTACTTTTCGAGGATCGATTTTGAAACCTCCCCATTAGATGACACTTCCTTGAGAGATCCACACTTTAGGTGGGAGGAAAATACACATGAAAGTAGCTATGCATTGGATGAAGAAAGGTGGCAACCCGAGGAAGATAACGATAAGGTTGAGTATCCACCTGAATTATATTGGAGTGAAAAGAAGGGAATGATGGTACCATTAGAAGACTTCGACCCAGATGATAGTATTTTTGTGACATTTGATGAAGTAGGTCAAAGTCATGTTGTTAATCCTATCCTCCCTTCTGATCACGATATGGAACTCAAACCCACCCTTAGGGAACCTAACCCTAAAGAAATTGACCTATCTGAGGAGTCTGATGTTACCAGTGTAAACCACTTACCTCAGATAGAGCACCCTAGGGGATCTACTGAGATATTAAATGATTCTAGACCTCGAGTACATTATGAATTGTGTGATGAGGAGGAAGATGAATTATATGAGGAACATACATTCAAGATTTGGAGTGACACTAAGGGTGATTATGTCTTATTTGAAGAGTTAGCCCCAGAGGATGTCACAAATTTGACCAAATTAGGTTTCCTTAGCACACCCATTAATGATATTTCTCCTCATGATGAAATGATGGAAAATTTCGAAGCAATTTCTAAGATTTATGTGGATTCACATATAGACTCCGGGGAAGATTTGAGTAAAGAACAAAAACCTGGGGATGACATTGATAGGATAACCCCTAGATCTGTTGCTTCCAACCTGCCTTCATTCACTTCGAAGTCACCCTCTGATTCGCTTATATCTGAAAGCAAAATTGTGACTCCTGATGAAGAGCAGGAAGATACATGTGATGGTGCAAGGAATGCTAGGGATGAAATTGAGGATTTAGAAAGAGTGTTAGGAATGGACACCGAGCTTATTAAACCCAACCTAGATCTTATGGCCATCCCGCAACCTCGTAACTTGGACACCTTAGACGATCCTTGCCTTAGAAAATTGCTCACTTTTGTTCTGACCAGGGGGCTTAACAGACCAATATTTCCCGTAATGGAGTATCGGGTATGGATTGATGATTTCTTTAGTCAGTCCATTACCCTGGGGGTTTATCTTTGCATCATTCCTTCCCCATACCTTTTGGAGGATCCTTGTCATCCTCCCCCTACCCCTTTAGAGGTTGTTATACTGTTTATCCTTTAGAACCTCTTCTGGTGACCTGGGAAGATTTCATTCCCATTTTAGTTAGGCAAGCATTTGCTATCAGGATTCATCATCAGCTCGCCAACATCCTAGGTTACCTATTTTCTAGGCCAACATTGCTTTGCTTATTTTTAGGGCCTATTTCTGTAATTCTTGAACCTGATTTGCAGGTTCTTTGGCTATTCAGCTCAGCTCTGACCCAGGTAATATCCTTCTATGCAATGAGGACATTGCAGAATTTAGGCATGTGGGGTGTACTTGGGAATATACATAGCATAGTGCATTCATTGCATACATTTGCAAAAAAAAAAAAAGTTTTGAGCTTAACTGGCTAAGTCCTGCAGTCTTAAGCAAATCAGAACTCTAGGGTAGACTAAGTTAATTCTAGGGTCAAACTTTAGAAGCTAAATGAGCTACTAGCTTTAGACCTTTAGGGTCCTTTGTGGACTTAAAAACTTAAGTAGGAGTTAAGTTGTGGACCATTCCTCAAGAGGTTGAGGAAGGGAAGCTAGGGTTTGAGTTAAAGGTGGGGTAGTACCTGGAGTCTTGTTCTACCTTTTGGTTTATGGGTCCTTGTAACCCAAGCATCCAAATTTCACACACCTGGTCTGGTAATTAACTTAATTTTTGTCTTTCTGAAAAGAGATTTGGTTCTCTTAGTTTTGACTTAGGAGAGGCTTGAAAACACATTTTGATTGGAAAAGTTCTCGCCGTAGGAGAGGTGGAGTATATACTCACCTTGAGGATGCGATGATAACATATTACCTCCTCGGCGCTTGTCTCTTAGGATATCCATCCTACTGGGGGCATGTAAGCGCATTGTGCGGTTCAGGTACCATGGGCGGCCCTATCTCGAAGTGCCGATTGCCATAGGCCTAAATTTGCTTAAGAAATCCATGGGTGATACTATCTCGAAGTATCGATTGCCAGGAGTTCTTGGGGTCGTTATGTGTGGTGCTATCTCGAAGCATCGAAAGCCAGGCACCCTTCGAGGTATGGTAATAGGGACAATGAATCCGACACAGACCGTGTTGATAGCTGATCTGAGGTTAGACTTAAAAGAATCAAATAAAATAATAATAATAATATATATATATATAAAATTCCTTTAACTCAAATAACTTAGACCAATGCACAGGCACAGATGCTTTAATCTCAGGGATCAATAAACTTTAGGGTAGAGTCAGAAATCAGGGAAACTTGTGCCTGCAACTCGTCTTTAGCCGACCTAGTCTGTAACTTATCAACTACTTAGGAACCTTGGGTCTAGAGTCTGAACTTAATATGCTTCTGAAGGAAGACTAAGTGAGTTGACTAGTCTACTTGGAGTGCTAGGTTTCGCTTAATTTTGCTAGGGACTAGCAAAAACTAGGCATGGGGGTATTTGATTAGCCCATAGTTGTGGGCTATTTAAGTATTTAAGTGCCTAGACATTAGGTTAATTCTAACATTTATTTAGCATAAATTAGGATGTAAATAGATTAATTCATATTTCTAATTCAATTACATAATTCATGCATCTTATTCATATTTAAATGCATTTAGAATTAACTTAGAATTGCATTAGTTAACTAATTAGGTACATTGCATGCATTAATTTAGGTTAACATAAAAGTTGAGGGTCTGTATATAAATAACCATAATATTTTAACATTATTTTCTTTATTCTTCTTCTTGCAGGAACGGCTGGCTACCGCTCCAACGCCACCAGCTGCTGCAGTGAAGAACCCATTCAAGGATTAGCGGATGTGTTGGATCTAGTCGGGTAGCTGATTTCAAATTTGTGCAGGCCACTACAAAAGGAGGAGAGAGGATGCTGAGCGAGGCAGGCCTCCACCACCGACCCACCACTGTGCAGAGAGATCTTCTCTCTTCCATTCCATACCGCCGGCCTCAACCGTGGCGGCGAGTCTCCACCACCATGGGCGTGTGGTGTGACAGGCCACACCGCCATCCAGAGCTCGTTCGCATTTCCGTGAGCACCTTAGCGTGCATCTCCCTCGCCGTCGTCACCAACAACCACCGCCGCAGTCACTGTGCAATCACCCTCTCAGTCAGTTAAGATGTCCGGGAAATTTCCCGGACATCTAAAGCCACACCCCACTCCAGTAGCACCCACCATCCGCCCATTTCACCTCCAGCCGCACGTAAGAACCCGCACTTCCTCCCGCTCTCACTGCCTGCACACCCATGCCCAACAGGCCGCGCACGCCCTCCTCCCACGCCTGCAGAACCTCACCCGCTCACTCCTGCACCTGCAGCACCTTCCCCGCACCTGCCGCCTTCGCCCGCACGCCCCCTCCAGCCTTTGCGAGGCCTGCAGCCGCACCCACACAACCGTGCACGCCCTCCTTCCGCGCCTGTAAAACCCACTGCAGCAGTCCACCCACACCTCCAGCCTTCATGACCACCCACCCGTGCAGCAGTCCTCATCGCCAACAGGCCGTGCGCGCTCCCGCGCCCTCCAGCCAGCACGCAGCAGTCCTCCCGCGCCCTCCAGCCAACACGCACAGCCTGCAGCGCGCGCTCCGCCCGCCAACAGCAGCTGCAGCACCGGCTGCAGCCACCTCCGCCGGAGCTCGTCTGGCCGGCTCCGGCCGCCACGCGACACGCCGCCACCACCGTTTCAAAGCCCTCGGTCCAAGGAACTTCCTCCGAGCTTCCCGCGTCTGGCCGTCCACTCCTCGTCGCGCACGGCAAAGGGGAAAAAATCCCCTGTTTTGCTACAGTAATCGAGCCATTAAAAATTACATTTTCTGCCATTGTCAATTTCTAATAATATTTTATTGATTCTGCATTGCGACAAATATCCTCTAGTTACTCATAATTGTTATTTCAGCATTGTTTCTTATTTCAACCTTAATCTGAAGCCAATTCTGGCTTGATTCTTGTCCAAACTAACTACGAACAAACATTTTTAACTAGTACGAATTTAAATACGTCATTGCCTCCCTGTGGATACGACCCGCTCCTCTGGGAGTGGTTATTTCTTTTTAAATATTGATTAGTCAATTTTTCCACCACATAAAACTACAAACGACTTTAAAGCGAACAATCGACTAGTCAATGCCTATCCACCCCCCCATGCCAAATGATGCTATGTCCTCATATGCATGCAGGGTAGGGTAGAGAAAGGTCCAAAGATTAGGGAACGAGAGCTGAGGTACAGGGTATATAGTAGGGTGGTAGGGTGGGTGGATGGTGGGTGGTGAAGTGAAAAGGTGCGAAGTGTATGTGAAAGTGGAGGAGTGTTGTTGGGGTGCCTCCCAACGAGCACTGAATTTAACGTCCCCAGCTGGACTCAGAATGAGGCACGAAATTAGTTACCCTCCAGCAGGGCAACAATTTCTCCAACGGGGGCAGGTTCATGAGTAAGATAAGGTTTTAAATGCTGCCCATTGACCAAAAATGTATGCCCAGATTTGGGATCTTCAATTTCAACAGCACCGTTGGGAAATGGTCTCGAGACCAAGAAGGGACCAGTCCATTTGGACTTCAATTTCCCAGGAAAGAATTTGAGTCGGGCATTGTAAAGCCAAACTTGCTGAGATGGCTCAAATTCCTTCCGCTGAATTCGGTTGTCGTGAAAAGCCTTAGTGCGTTGCTTGAAAGTTAAGGCAGAATCGTAGGCTTCACAATGGAGCTCTTCCAGCTCTTGGAGTTGGAGTTTCCTTTCTTGACCACACAGGTCTGGGTAGAGGTTACATTGGCGAACCGCCCAATAAGCGCGGTGCTCTAGGTCCACGGGCAAATGACAAGGCTTCTCGTAAACGATTCTATAAGGAGACATACCTAGGGGAGCCTTGAAGGCGGTTCGATACGCCCAAAGTGTGTCAATCAGCTTGTCCGACCAATCCTTACGGTCAAGCCGAACTATTTTCTAGAGAATTTGCTTGATTTGCCGGTTCGACACCTCAGCCTGGCCGTTCGTCTAAGTATGATACGGAGATGCGATATGATGGTAGACTCCATATTTCCTCAGAAGTGCCCGGAAAGAAGCATGGGTAAAATGGCTTCCTCCATCCAAGATAATGGCTCGAGGGATCCCAAAGCATGCAAAAATTGAAAGTTCTACCCTTGTACTAGGAGGGGTGAGATCAGCGTGACAAAAAAATGCGGAATTGAAAATATATAAACAATCTCACAAAAATAAGCAATCACAAAATGTACACAGGAATTTTTAGGTGGAAACCCAAACCGGGTGAAAACCACCACCTAACCCTCTCGAGTTAGGATTTTCCGATCAACCTAGTTGATCAAATCCACTAACCGAATCACTTTGAAACGAGGGTGATTCAACCTCAGTACAACCACGCTACAAGTACGAGGGTAGCGTTCCTCAACCCCTTCTCTCCACGAGAAGGATTTTGTCCCACGAAGGAGACGGGAATTCGCAAAGCGAATACCCAACCAAATAACAAAGATGAAATAAACAATAGTCCTATAGAGCCAACAAAATAATTAAACCTAGCTTCTATAGGAAATAGGAAACTCCCCTTTGCAAGGAGTGCGTCGACGATGACGCGGTGCGTGTGCCACGCGATGGCGCTACGTAGCTCTCGTGAACAACAGCGGGAGAGCGGGCGCGCAAACTGAATTTAGCTCTCAAGATGATGGAGCTTGAGATTGGAGAGCAAGAACTTCTTGGACACAAGAGTGTGAAAGTGTGTAGCTAAGTGTATCCAAGTGTATTTCTAAGTGTCTCTTATGTTTCTCTTCTTGTGTTTTTGTGTTGCAAAGGCTCCCCTCTATTTATAGAGGCCTTAGGAAGGCTTTGGAAGGCTTGGAAAAGCTTCCATAGCTGTTGGGTGCAAAGCCCAAGAGAATCAGGCCGAAATCAGGACAATGATTGCATTTGACAGGGTCATCAGACGTCTAATTATGGCATCAGACGTCTGGAAGGCCACTTTAAGACGTCTGATTTCAAGGTCAGACGTCTGATTCTATGCGGGTTTCTCCCTGACTTGAATCAGATCTAAACAGGGTTTTTACGCAAGTCCATCAGACGACATACAGGACGTCTGGCACTATGTATGGACGTCTGGAAACCTACTTTTACTGCGCAATGGATTTGCAACGGCTAGAAAATATCTGAGAAGAGATTTTCGGGTCAGTCGAGGCAAAACGGTCAATTATCAGACGTCTGTAAAGTCCTATGGACGTCTGATAAGGCTCTAACGGTCATAATCTTGAGTGTTTTCTAAGCCAGCCAACGGTCCACTGATTGGACGTCTGGCAAAGTCATCAGACGTCTCCTAAGACGTCTGGTCTAAGGTCTGGACGTCTGAATTCATCAGACAGAACTAACTATGTCCAGCCTAACAGTTATCAGACGTCTGAAACAACAGTCAGACGTCTTAAAATGCTTTATCAGACGTCTGATTTGGGAATTAGACGTCTGGAAGTGCTGTTTGAACCCTATATTGGTTTTCTAGGTATTCTACAGAAAACCTAAGTATCCTAGGCTTGTGCCGGTGTTCCTAGGACTACTGTTAGGGTTCTTTGAGGCTCTTTAACATAATTTCTAAGGAAAATAAAGAGCAAGAAAAATAAAGATAAAAGTACATGAAAGGATTAAAAAGAATCTATCCTATTCTTCTTGTCTTCTATCTTCAATCTGTCGCTCCACGCGAACCTCCTCTGTTTTCCGTCAAGCTCCTCCAATCCGTCCTGGATGCGAGCTCGAACTCCGTCTAAACACGTCCACATTTGCAATTGACCTGAAATCTAGGACTCAAATTGCAAATGTTAAATAACACGTGTTTTGTTATCATCAAAACAAATGATCGTGGTGCTCTAGCACCAACAAAAATGTGGTCTTTGACAAATCGACTGGATATGACATGGTCAGCATGGTGCGTGGGAATGGCCTCAATCCATTTTGAAACATAATCAACAGCAACGACGATGTATTCGAAGCCGTTGGAAGGAGGAAAGGGACCCATGAAATCGATTCCCCAAATGTCGAAGATTTCAGCAGCTAGGATGGGTTGCAAGGGCATCATGTCACGACATGACATTGACCCTAACGACTGGCACCTAGTACAATGTTTGGCATAATTGTGTGCATCCTAGTGAAGGGAGGGCCAAAAGAAACTGTATTGCAACACCTTGGCTGCAGTTTTCCTCCCAAAGAAATGGCCTCTGCAGGCCTGATCGTGGCAGAAGGATAGCACACTGTGGAATTCGCTGTCAGGAATACAGCAACGGATGATCTGGTCAGCACCTATTCGAAAAAGTAGTGGATTATCCCAGAAATAATACTTTGCTTCTGCAATGAGACGCTCGCGCTGGTTTTTGGGCCAGCCACGTGGAAGGGAACCAGAAGCAAGGTAATTGGCAATGTCGGCATACCAAGGTCCACTTGCCACATTAATTGCCAATAGGTGCTCATCGGGAAAAATCTCATTGATCGGTAAGGTTAGTCCAATGTGGTCAAGGTCCAGTCTCGAGAGATGATCAGCAACAACATTCTGGGCTCCAGCCTTATCGCGAATCTCAATGTCAAATTCTTGGAGCAAAAGGATCCAATGAATCAATCTAGGCTTGGCATCCTTCTTGTGCATGAGATGGCGAATGGCCGCGTGATCAGTGAATACAATAACATGCGAGCCCAGAAGGTAAGAGCGGAATTTCTCCAGCCCAAAGACGACCGCCAGTAGTTCTTTCTCAGTGGTTGCATAATTACGCTGGGCCTCGTCCAACGTCTTACTGGCGTAGTACACCACGAAGGGGTGTCTATCGCGTCTTTGTCCCAGGATGGCTCCAACTGCAATGCCGGAAGCGTCACACATGAGTTCAAAGTCGAGGGACCAATCAGGTGGCTGGAGAACAGGGGCCTTGGTGATAGCATCACGCAGCTGCGTGAATGCTCGTATGCAGTCGGGGCCATTATCAAAGGGCACTTCGGTCGATAGGAGATGAGTTAAAGGTCTAGAAATCTTGGAGAAGTCTTTGATGAATCTCCTATAGAATCCGACATGTCCTAAGAAGGAGCGGATTTGTTTAACAAAGCCAAGCACAGGTAAATCAGCAATTACATCAAGCTTAGCTCTGTCAACCTCAATGCCCCTATCGGAGATGATATGCCCAAGAACAATTCCCTCGTGTACCATAAAATGACTTTTTTCCCAGGAGAGCACAAGGTTCACATCAATACATCTCCGAAGGATACGGGTCAGGTTGGCAAGACAGTCATCAAAAGAGGATCCAAAGACCGAAAAGTCATCCATGAAGACCTCAAGAAAGTCACCCACCATGTCATGGAATATCGCCAGCATACATCTCTAGAAAGTTGCTGGCGCGTTACAAAGTCCGAACGACATCCTTCTAAATGCGAAGGTACCGAAGGGGCAGGTAAAGGTGGTTTTCTCTTGGTCCCAGGGGTCAATTGCCACTTGGTTATATCCAGAGAATCCATCCAGGAAACAGAAAATTTTATTTCCCTCTAACCGCTTCAGGATTTGGTCAATAAAAGGTAGCGGAAAGTGATCTTTCTTAGATGTAGCATTCAGTTTCCTATAATCTACACACTCTCCAAGATGTAGGAGTGCATGTAGGGATGGATTCGCCCCTGTCATTGACACGGATGGTGAGTCCCACCTTTTTGGGCATGACATGAATCGGGCTCACCCAGGGGCTATCGCTGATCGAGTAGATTATACTCACATCCAGCCACTTAATAATTTCCTTTTTAATGACCTCCCGCATGTTAGGGTTGAGACGTTGCTGCATCTCGCGGGAAGGTCGAGCCTCCTCCTCTGTATATATACGGTGAGTGCAGTAGGAGGGGCTAATGCCAGTTAAATCTGATAAGGACCATCCAATGGCTGCCTTGTGTTCCACAAGGACCTTTGTTAGTTTACACTCTTGCTCCCTGGTCAATTTTGAACTAATGATTACGGGGAGCGTTTCATTTGGTCCTAAGAAAACATACTTAAGCGTATCAGGCAACTCTTTCAGCTCGGGAGTGGATGGTGAAAGTTCTGGCATTTCTTGGGACAAGAGTGTCGCAAGCGGATTAGAAGAAAACAAGGCAAGACAAAGAAGTTGGCCCTCAGATTGGCCAAGAAGAGGAGCACCTTGGATTGATGGATCCAAAAAGGGATAGCCCCAGTGAGCAGTATTTGGGCTCAATGTCCCAGTGTGGAGTTGCAATTCCGCCTGATTTGGTGGGAAAGAAAGAGCAATCCGATCTTCAAGAGTGTGGACCGGCGATGAGTAGCCCGAATATGACTCAGACCACGAGGTATGGGAAGAGGAGAAAGCCTCATCAAAAGTCTGGTCAGGAGAAGGTACAGGAAAAGGGAGTGATGGGGAACATCACAATATGTGTTGGTCAGGCAATCGTCTGTGTTTAAAGGCAATCCACAGCAGTCAGAATAAGTCCCTATTAGTCCGATACACACACTAACGGCCATGTCGTTGTCAGACGTGTCATCCTCGATGCAATCGCAATCAAAGTTCTTGGCTGCCTTGAAGATGTTAAGCTTGAGCTTCTCAGATCCAACGGCAATCTCAATATAACCTGACTAGCAGTCGATATGGGCGCGGGCTATAACCAAGAAAGGTCGACCAAGGATGATCGGACAATCAGAAAGTGAGCTAGGAACTTCCATATCCAAAACAAGAAAGTCAACAGGAAAACAGAGACTGTTGACCATAACCACCACGTCTTCCACCACACCCATTGGTATTTTGACAGAATGATCTGCCAACTGTAACGTGACAGGGGTGGGTTTCAGATTTCCTAAGGCAAATTTCTCGAGCATGATGGTTAGTATAAGATTGATGGAAAATCCTAGATCAAGCAGAGCACGGTTAAAATTGCAGCCTTGGATGCTACAAGAAATAAGCGATGTGCCCGCATCTTTTTGCTTCAGTGGTAGATCTGACAGTATAGCACAACTCGCATGAGGCGAGAGAACCACCGGATTTTTGTTTTCTTTGACTGTCACCTGGGTGTAGTGTAGTCTTTGAAAAATCGGGCGACAGTAGGTATGTGGTCGATAGCCTCTAACAGGGGTACCTTGATTTCAACATCCCTGAATAAATTACGCAAGTTATCAAAGGCCTGCGTATCCTTTTTCTTGCCTTTTGGCTCCCTCAGTAGAGCCTCAGGGAATGGGACTGATTCTGGCACTAGTTTGGGTGTATCGTCCTCTCGCAAATGCGGTGCGCATCCCGAATGAGAGGGCGATGAAAAGATGGGCCAGGATCAGGTCGAGGTAGATCAACGGTTTGCTTACCACTCCTCGTAGTAATTGCATTGGATGTCGTGGGTCCAGTGGGATCATAAGGCGGAGGAGGGTTCATAATAGGGACATAAGGGTGTGGTGCTGCTACGAGATTAGCCTGGAATCCCAGAGGAATGCTTGGAGCTTGCAGAATCTGATGAACCTGCCCCTGAGAAGGTCGTACCTGTGGTTAAGGACCACGGGGGTACGAAATTTCGCTGTTTGGGAACAGGTTGGGCTGGAAGAGTGCTCTGAGATCTAGTCGCCATACGTAGTTGACTGATCTCAGCATTCTGCTGCGCCAATTGGTGCTGAAGAGAGGTCATGCTCTCTTCATGGCACTTAGACATTTCCGTCATCATTCGCATCAGTTTATTAAGAGGACTTGATGTGTGTTCTATTTGCTGTATGCAAGGACCCGATGGCAGATTCACCACAGGATTAGACTGGGCCCTTGGGATGATGGGTGCGAACAGTCGCATTGGTCCACCTGCGGGGTTTTGGTGCTGCGGGTTATTGGACAATGTGAAATTAGGATGATTTCGCTACCCTGGGTTATAAGTAGCAGAGAACGGGTTATTCCCCAGGGCGCAAGCGTCTTCTAAGCCAAAAGACGAGTCCGCATGTAAATATGCATCCGAGAACACGGAGGCTTGGTCCTCCGTGTCAAAATACCGGCTTGCAGAAGCCAGATTCACATGACTTACCGAATTGCTCAACGCTCGGTAAGGAAGATCTCACAGGGTTTTTGGGGATAAGCCTGTCGTTGGAAGGATTAGGATTGTGACGAAGTGGTGAGGTGGGGGTGTTTGCCATAGAACGGGCAAGATTGACCAGAAGCTCATCTAGCTTCTTGTGCACGACGGAGACTTCATCCAATTTTTGTGCGATAAGGCTAAGATCTGTGGATGAATAGGAGGGTCTCGTGTCAACTTCGTGAACATTACGGGACAGGATGGTACGATTAAAGGCGACAATGGAGGCATTGTTCATTGAGTTTTCGCTCATGTTTTCAAATAATTTGAATGCTCCATTCTCGTCTTTATTCATGAAATTTCCTCTGCAAGAAGCGTCCACAATCTGCTTCAAAGTCTCATTTAGCCCATAATAGAAAATCTGGGCTATATGTCACTTAGGCAGACCGTGGTGCGGACACTTCCAGAGGAGGTCATTATACCTCTCCCAAGCCTCATGAAACTGTTCGCCGTTTTGTTGCGTAAGGGAAGTGATAGCACAGCAAAGCGCGTTGGTTCGCCCGATTGGGAAGAATTTCTTGAGAAATGCTGTTCTCATCTCTTCCCAAGAATGGATGGTTCTCCCAAGGTTGTGTGACCATTGCGACGCTTTATCCCACAACGAAAACAGGAATATTTTCATGAGGACAATTAATAACCCGATGTTTCTTGGTTTAACCGTTTCAACCAATCGGGTTAGGTCTTCCAAATGGAGAAAAGGATCTTCACTTGCAAGACCATGGAAGTGAAAGTTAATCATGCTAATTATATTGGGTTTCAATTCAAAATCGTCCCCTCCTATGGGGACCCAAATTTGTCCTATGGTCTTTGTAGCAACGGGATTTTGATAAGAGCTAAGAGACCTAGGCTCCTTCTGTTCGGGAGGGTTCTGCATTTCCTCCAAGGTTTCCCTAATGGCTTCAATCTGTTCATTATACATTTCCATTTGGGCTTGGAGGCGGGTTATGGGGTCCATGGCTCCACCACCTGGTGGGATTTGAGGGGGGCGGTTTCCTCCCTCGGGATTTGGGGGTGGGCATGCAGCCATGTTTGTGGAGGAGGATGACGATTCGGTTTCTTTCCTTCTAGAATTATCAGACAATTCAAGCAATTCAGGGTTTTGTGACCTCCTCCCAAACATGCACTACTGCAGGAAGAATTGGGGAGATAAGAAGGGAAAAAGGGATGAGAGAAATGACGTCGCAAAGGTACACTTGATGACTAATCAAGGCAATCAAAGTCTTAACCTCTACAATGTGCCCTTAGACCTAAAGATCTAAGTTACCTACTATCACAACCTACGAAACCAAATGCGAGCACCGCGGAACCACCGGGCCAGATTGAAAGGCTATTTGCCCTAGTCTTAGACACCCAATAGCACACGGGAACCCTCACCAGCACGTAGGCGCTACACGCAGGTAGTTAGACCTCCAATCCTTAATAAGGGTCAAGTTGCTACTAGTTTTAATTTGAGGCTTAGGATCAAGTGCTTCAGGAATGTGAAGGGCGTTGTATACGGGTAATGCCCAAGTACGTTGATTTTAGAAAGTGTGTAAACCAAGCATGCAACGGGGAAATCTCCCCGAATTGAAGTTTTAGTTGGTGAATGATTTTTAAAATTTCAGCCTTAAGTAGTACGGATTTTAAGATTTTGCTGAGTTACCAATTCAACCAATCTCTGGGTTTTGAGAAAATACAAGTTCTTCTATGCCCAACAAACCCTTCTTCAATGTGAGTTGGTTAATGCATGCTAAAAATGCAATGGGCTTCCCTAGGTGGAAATTTCTATGTGTGGATGCATGAATCAATTTTAGGTTAGTGTGAAAGGGAGCCAAAGTACTTCAATTCAAGTGCTCCCAATCACCAAAATAATGTTCCACACACAAGGCTCAACCACAAGATGATGTAAAGAAAATCAAAGTGTTGGGATTGAAATATTCGGGATCAAATCTAAGTCACGTGAAAGGTCGTGGTGGGGTTGGAATCAACTCAATTCCAAGTCTCCCCACCAAAAAAATGTGATCCCGAATTGCGGATAAATGAGGCAAGGAAGGATGGCAGTCAATCTATTTAATCTTGCCTCAAAGAACACTTCACATGATGAAAGATTCAAGAATCAAGATTCTTGGATCTTTGCTATGCGAAGTTTGGCGGGAAATCAAAGGGTGGTGGGGGTGATGGCAAACAATCAAGCAAGTGATTTTTAATCCGCTTGCCCCAAGAAATCCCAAAAAGTGTTTTTAGGTTTTTTTTTATTTTGGTGACAAGTTAACCTAAGTTGCTAATAGAAGGAGAGACCTACCTTTTTAGCAATGTGGGCGAAGCTCCAGTGCGGCGCCAGTGACTTCATGCTCTCATTTCCACCTTGGATCTGCCCCCGTCTCCGACTTCCTCTGCTTGCCTCCTTCTTGCAATTGGTTTACCTGCACACCAACAAACAAAAACACATGTTAAGAGAAGGGTGTGAGAAGAGAAAATCAAAGGAATGGAGTAGAAACTTACCTCAATGCGCACCTCCCTGGCAACGGCGCCAGAAAAAAAGCATGGTAGAACTTGAATAGGTTGTGTTAATATGGTGAAATTATCGTTGAAGTGAGTATAGTGGTTAACCTAAATCGAGTCTAACCATCTTTCACAAAAATTTTTTTACCTGGCCTACTTAATTTTATCTTGGTCACTTTTAGGCCTAGGGTCGATCTCAGGGAGGCGGGAATTAAAGGTGAAGTTTCTATGCCTTTCCTAAAACGTATCTCTTCCGTGCGTTTATTATGTTTTTGATTTTTTTGCTATTTAAGATTTTTTGTTGATAATATTGTCCTTGAGACACACCCTCAAAATCAGGTCCTTGGCTTTGAGCCAAATTATTCTTGGCTTTGAGCCAACTTAGGGTTTCCAAAAGAACTAGCCCTGCTATTTGCAAGACTGAGTACCTGCAAGACAAGAATTATCTTTTCTCTTTTACTCTTTTTTTTTATCTTTGTAATGGCAGGAAACAAAAGAGAAATAAAAACAAGGTAGGTTGCTTGTAGAGAAATAAATACAGTCTCTGTATATATAGATATATATATATATATATATTATATAGTGGTGGGGGTGAAAGTGGAAATGGCATGTAGCACAGTATCGAGTTGGTCCACGTCTATTAAGACGCAACCAACAAAAAGAAGTGATGTGTAGAGTGTGGGACGGATGTGTGGGAGTGTGCGCGAAGGTGCTTGCTTTACGCAGGTATCGGGGAATATCAGCAACTGGTGCAGATATTCCTGCGATAGAATGCATGGTGGAGTGACTAGTGCAAGGGCGTATGGATACAGGTAGGTGATGTGTATGTAAAGATATATATATATATGTATGTATGTATGGATATATATAGATAGGGTTATGACTATATAAGTATATATGTAGTTATGTATATATATATAGATATGTAAATATATATATATATGTACATATATATATATATATATATATATATATATATATATATATATATATTTATAAATAGATATATATATATATTTATTTATTTATAACTATATAGATATATATAGTAATATATGTATATAGATATGTATATGTATATATGTATATAGATATATATATATATGTACATATATATTTATGTATATATGTGAGTGGATATATAAATATATATGTGTGTAGACGTGAGTTTATAAGGGTGTGTGTGTGTGTACAAGTGTGTGTGAGAGAGTACACGTGAGTGTGTACAAGTGAGTGTGTGTGTGCACGTACTGGCGGGTGGCTGTGAGAGAGAGGGAGGAGTTTAAGTCGTCTGGCGGAAGCTTCCGCCGTCTGATCTCGCAGGAGTGCACGCAGGTGCACAAGCGCTTCACGTGGGTGCTGGAGGGAACGCGCGCGCTATCTTCGCCCGTAGGCGGGTGCGGGAGTGCAGCGTAGCGCACAGCGCTGCAGGCGGGAGCGGGTGTGGGTGCAGACGCTGGCGCGGGCGACCGGCTGGAGCAGGTTGCAAGCGAGGAGAGAGAGCACTGTGCCACAGGCTAAGTGAGAAACAAGCCGATGGCTACAGTGTCGCGCTGAGAGGCTCGAACAGTGGCTACAGTGCTGCACAGAAGCAGGCGACCGGTAGCGCCGGTTCTACGTGCGCGGGCGCGCTGGGAAGTGCCTACGTGCGTAGGGAAAGCTCGCGGAGGTCTACTGGCGTGCGCGCGGTGGCCTACGCTGCTGCTGGTGGCCATTGCTGCTGCTGGAGCTTCCAACCTTGAAGCTCTGACAATGGCGGCGAGGGTGTTCAGCGGTGAAAACAGAGGGTGAAACCACCATGCCCACCTACTCACGAAGGAGCTGGGCGGTGGTGGAACTCACAGTGGTGGTTGTGGGACCACTGTGAGCTTTCTCCTGCTCGCAATGTGTCTCTTCAGTGGGAAGAGATACTGCGTATGGAGAGGGAGAGGGGAGGAGATTGGCCTGGAGGAAGGTGTCTGGGGGTGGTGTGTGTTCCAGGCTCCCCTGTGCAAGGGAGAGGGCAAGGCTTTTTAAAGAAGAAGGAGCCTGCCACAGCCATGCTGCAGGTGTTGCAGGTCCAGCCATGCTGCTGGTAGAGGAGTGGTGCGAAGAGGTGCATGCCCCATGCCCTGAGCCGCGCGAGGGATAAGAATTTTAAAGTCAAAATAAAAAATGAGAATGGTGAATTTGCAATGCATCCCTTGATGAAGATGTTAATTAGATGGCCAATTATTCGCATTATCCTCCCCTCTCAACAAATGCATGCATGTGTTAAGTTACAAATGCAACTATAGTTACATAAGATACAATGGTAGTGCTAGGAAATAACACAAGATGGCATAATTACTGGTGTATTTTTGCTGTGCAATTAGTGCACAACTTTGGTCACCGGTGCTAAGCAGCAGGTGACAGGTTCACCATTAGATCAGAGCCAAGAGGATGAACATGTGAGAGAGCTCGAGTTCTTCGAATAAAAAAAACCTAAGGAAGAGCACCTGCAAGTGTATTAGGAAAATATCAAGGTAGGTCCTTGAGGCGAAGCAATAGGATGTTTGCAACAAAACCCATTAGTGATAGAAAAAGGTTACCAAAAGGCCCCTGACAACTTACAGTTGTGTCCCTGGCAAGTTTTGAATAAGGAATATGTGAAGGCTAATTGATATGGGAGGGACCTATATGTAAATCACTAAATCCAAGGTCTTAACAATGTCAGAACTCAATGTGATTTTTATGGCACAATATTTGAACACATTAGAACATAAACTAACCATTGATTTGTACTTTTAAACTCATTTTTGTGCTCAATTGGCATTCAGATCATCCATTTACTTATTTAATACAAAATCTCTTAAAATTGACCTAATTATGTATTTTTAACACAGAATTGATGTTTTATGCTATTTTCATTAATTCCCGCACTTAACATATTTCTTGTGTTAATTTGATAGTGTTTAACTTAATTTCTAGCTGAACTTGGGCATTTTAGCTATGATGAGCCACACCTCATCATACCCCCATACTTAGGTTTTGCTAATCCCTTAGCAAACAACTCAATTAAGTGTAAAGCATTCAGTGTCAACAAGGTAAGTGTGAAGAGATTTCTTTTTAACTCATTTCAAATGTCAAGTGTTTAGAGATGATCTTTAAGCTGAGTTTTCTTAATCAAGCCAATTGTCTTTATGTAGTAGAAATTGTGAAAACTAGTTGCCTAGAAAGACTACCGGAACTCAAGTCTTACATGACATAGACCATCTCTCGACTAACAAGCACTCTTGATATTTAAACCTTAAATGTGATTTCTAGGACTCAGAGAGTTTTACCAAGCTCAGGAGCTAAGAAGTTATGGTTGTGCTCAATGCAAATCAGGACTAACCAGACGAACTCTAAGACACAAGTTCAGGGTTTCACTTCTTTTTAAGTCCAAGTTGGTCTCAACTTCAGCTCATGTTGTTGGATTGACTCTTAAAAATGGTGAAAATTCAAACCCAACACTTATTGCGTTTGTGACTCAACGAATATTTGTTGAAAACACAGGGTATTTGTAATGCACCCTGAAACAACCATCTCTGGTGGATATACATACAACTGGAATTGGAGACCATATTGACTTATTCCAAAGAATGTCTTTTTCTTTTCTTTTAGACTTTTTTTTTTAACTGGAAGGCGTCTCGAATTTCTCGCTTGCCACGGAGCTCCTCCGTGATCAGAGCCACGACCACTCTCCGACGTCAAGTCGGGATGGTTGGACACACACCAACAGCACGTCCACCCATAATGGTGCTGTGCGCATCTGGGCAAGCCACAGTGTTTCAAACCTGCGCACCCCACACAGAGAATGCCTTATGGGGAATGGGTGCACCAGTTGTGCTGCCCTACTAACCCCCTTTTCTTTTCCTTTTGACTTTTTCTATTTTTTCTGCTTTTCTCATTTTCTAATTTTTTTCTTGATTTTTCTTTTTTTCTGAAAGCAAATGTCAATATGTCTCCTTCAACTTTATTTGGTGGAGCACACTTATTTGGTGGGTGAGTACTTTGGTGGAAAGTGCTTCTCCTTGACACAAGACTAAAGACTGAGACAAAGAGTCTACCTGCGTGCACAGGTAAGCACTCCACCCTCCCTAATGAGTACTAGGGTTGAGACTTAAGTTCATCTGGTCTTTCCTGAATCTATGTAGTGTAAACCAAAGTTACTTAACTTTTAAATAGAGGCAAACAAACGAATCCTATACTTATGACTCAGGTACAAGAATGTGTCCTAGGTTAGGAAAGATTTTGGTTCTATCTTGTCAAAGCTCAAGTGTATTAAGTCTAAGTGAATCAAGCTTATGTGGCTAAGAAAGTCTAACTAGTAAAGGTTGAATGTCCATAAACACCTATTCTATTTTTGGTTCATCTTTAAGATCATAATTAAATACTTATAAGAATTTTGTTCTTATTCTGTTTCTCCATTTCATAATTTTCTAGAGTTTCTCACTCAGTAGTGAATATAGAGGTCCCTTATTATTTTTTTGGAATTTTTTGTTTTTGCAAATTTTATGTATTTTTGTTTTATATTTTTTTCAAAATTTTTTAATTTTTTTGGCTTTTTTCTATAAGACTATCTATATACACTAAAGGATGTGTTTATAATTGTATTCAAAGAAATGATTTCACCATTTACACCCCCCATGCTTAATCGATGTAATGTCCTCATTAAATGATTAAGGTGGATGCAAACGTATACTTTGCTTTTCACTAACTTAGGTTAGGGTGACGGAAGGAAGTCAGAATAAGGAGATAAAATCTCTGTGAGAATGATTTCAAGTATGATAAAAATTAGAGTGGATAGTCGGGTTAAGTAGTGAAATGCAGGACAAATGTGACTATGAATGCAGACTAAGAATGAAAGGATAGATACCTCAGGAAGAAATGGGAAACAAAGAAAGAGAAAACAATTATATACAACATGGGTTAATTCCCAAGAAGTGCTAAGTTTTAATCCTTCAGCTAGGCGTAAACCCAGAATCAAAAGGTTCAAAATGTAGGAGCCATAAGGTAGACTTGACAAGTCTAATATCATGAGGCTTAATAAAAGGTTTCAATCTTTGTCCATTCACAGTGAAAGTTTCAAATTGTCAATCTCAGAGATCTCAACAGCTCCATTATCAAATAGTCACTTGATAATGAAAGGTTCAGTCCATTTATATCTGAGTTTCCCTGGGAAAAGTTTAAGTCTAGAATCAAACAGAAAGACTTTTTGACTAGGGTGAAAGGTTTTCCTATGGATGTGATGGTCGTGGAAGGCCTTGAGTTTATCCCTATAAATTCTCGAGCTTTTATAAGATTCATTCCTTAACTCATTTAGCTCAAAAATCTGTAATCTTCTATGATCACCGGCCTTCTCTAAGTCTAAATTGCACTCTCTAATTGCTCAATAGTCTTTGTGCTCAAGCTATACGGGAAGACGACAAGGTTTTCTGTACACAAGTCTAAAAGGAGACATGCCTAATGAGGTTTTGCGAGCTGTCCCATATGCCTGCAAAGCATTAGAAAGGTGGGAAGACTAATCTTTCCTATCAAGTCTAATAGTAGTCTGCAAAATCTTTTTTATCTCTCAATTGGACACTTCAGCAGGTCCATTAGTTTGTGGGTGATAAGGTGTTGCTATTCTATGTGTCACCCCATACTATTGAAGCATGGACTGAAAGTGAGTGTTTCTAAATGAGACCCTCCATCACTAATGATGGCTCTAGGTACCCTAAAATGAGAAAAGATATAATCATGAACAAACTGTGCCATAACTCTGTGATCATTCATTCTCGTGGGTGATGAGATGTGGCTCATTATAGCTAAAATACCTAACTTAAGCTAGAAACTAAGTAAAAACACTATCAATTAACACAATAAAAGGGTTAAGTGTGGGAATAATGGAAAATAACCTAAAACATTAATTTTGTGTTAAAAATGTATAATTAGGTCGCTTTTGAGAGATTTTTTATTAATTATGTAAATGGATGCTTCAAATGCTAAATTGAACACAAATTGAGCTTCAAATTACAAATCAATTGATGGATTAGTTTCTTATATGATCAAAACACCTACCATAAAAACTTCATTGAGTTTTAACTTGATTAGGGCCTTGGAAATAGTGATTTTCATTTAGGTCCTTCTTTAACAAACAAGTATTCAAATTTTATTCACTGAAAAGAAGTCAGTGACTTAATTGAAAGCATCTTGGGACTTGGTGGTTACATATCCTTTCACTTATGGCCTTTCTTACAAAATTTTTACCATTTCTCCTTTGGACCTTTCCTGCAATTATCTCATTAGACCTGAGCTGAGTACCTACTTCCTCAGCTCGTGCTCACGAAGAACACAACCTTCAGTAATCGTTCATCCTTTGCACCTTTAATCCAAGGGTGGATCTAGCTCCAACCCTTAATCCTCAGTTCCGAAATCTTCCCGCCACTACCAAAATCACATCCAACGATCATATTTCATCCTAATCCTTTCCCGCACCCTCAGCTCTCATCTCGACTGTCAATCCTAAATGGCCTTCACCTTTGATCTTCGGTCACCTAAGTGCCCATAGCCTATTTAAGGAGCTTCCCAACCACCTAAGCTTCTTTACCAACTCCCCCCTACTTCCTCGAGCATGGTCATTCATCCCACTCCAGTTCCCTTTCCTCCTTCAACATCGCATGTAACAGAGATGGGATTTCCTCCTTCCTCACTTCGTCCTTGCTACTAAGGATCATGCAACTCCTGAGGGCAACTAGGAGCTCCTCTAGTCGAGCTCTTTGTTGCTGGAGTCCCTTCTCCCTTCGTTCGTCACCGTAGCTACCTACCATAGATCCTTAAGTCCCATTCATCCCTTAGATTAGGATTTTACTTGCTTTATTAGGATAGCATAGTTAAATTAGAAATAGTGTCAATTGTGTTACATTTAGTTCAGATTAATGTTAATTGCTTGTATACCTTGATCTACCCTCTTTGATCAATGGGGATGGCTTCAATCCATTTAGACACATAATCCACAGCTAATAAGATGTACTCAAAACCATGAGAATTTGGAAAATGTCCCATAAAGTCAATGCCCCATATATCAAAGATCTCACATACTAGAATCAGGTTCAACGACATCATGTCTTGGCAGCCAATACTATCGAGAGACTGAAAGCGTGAACATGCTCTATTATATTCGTGTGCATCCTTGAAGACCGTGGGCCTTTTTGCTAGAAACCACTCTACAATATCTTAGCAACGGTCTTTTTGCCAGAAAAGTGGCCACCACATGCCTAGTCATGGTAAAACAACAAGATACTATCACTCTCCTTATCAGGGGCACACTTCCCAAGGATCAGATCTTTACAGTGCTTGATTAACCAAGGTTCTTCCCAGTAATAGTTCTTGGCTTTGACTCTAAGTCTATCTTTCTGATGTCTAGTCCAGCCAAGGGGGACTACTCCAGAAGCCAGGAAGTTGACTATGTCAGCATGCCAGGGAAGATCAGAATGAATGACCAATAATTACTCATCAGGGAAGTGGTCTACTATGGGAAGTGAAGGAGATATTGCTTTAGAAGGAAGGAGGGATAAGTGGTCAGCTACCACATTCTGCTTCACAGACTTGTCACGAATCTCTAAATCAAATTCCTATAGAAGTCAAATCCATCCAATCAAAGGAGACTTCGCATCCTTCTTAGCGAGAAGATGTTGAATTGCAGTGTGGTCAGTGTAGACTATAATATATGAGCCTAAAAGATAAAGTCTAAATTTCTCTAATACAAATACTACTGCTAGTAATTCCTTTTCGGTGATTGTGTAATTCCTCTATGCTTCATCTAAGGTCTTGCTAGCATAGTAAATGACTGTAGGATTTCCATCTAATTTTTGCCCAAGGACAACTCTTACTACATAATCAAAGGCATCACACATGATCTCAAAAGAGTGAGACCAATCTAAGGGTTGAAGTATTGGTGCCTTGGTAACCAGATCACAAAGTGTTGTATAAGCACGAACACAATCATTAGAGATCATAAAGTCTACATCCTTAGAGAGGAGATTGGAAAGGGGTCAGGCAATCTTAGAGAAGTCCACTATAAAGCAGTGATAGAAACCAACATGCCTGAGGAAAGATCTAATCTGTTTAACCAAGGAAGTAATAGTAGGTCAGATATCAATTTTACCTTCACACGGTCAACCTCAATTCCTCTCTCTGAAATAAGGTGACCAAAAATAAGTCCCTTTCGTACCATAAAGTGTGACTTCTCCCAAGAAAGTACTCGGTTTACACTAATACATCTTTGCAGGTGATCGTAGACATTTGCGTTGCAATAAAAATGTTGTTTTATGTTGTCTTTGTTGTAGTATATTTGTCACAATGCAAACATATGTTGCGTCATTTTTATTTAATTACAATTTTTACTAGTTAGTTTCTAGGTGGTTCACTAGGATCGAGGTAGTTATTGATATACATCACTTTCTAAATCCAAAAATGTTCTTTTATTCTAAAAATGTTAAATTTATTTACAAAAGGAATGAATGAATTAGTCAATCATATACAAAAAGAATCAATTAATATGTATGTACAACGAATAGTCATCAAAAACTGACTACTACTATACTATGTTAATTATATACAACTACTCTAAGTAATAGCTAATATAGGTACAAAAATAGTTACTAATATGTACATACTAAGTTATATTAACATACTAATATCTTTAGTAACATATATTCTATTTACAGTGACATGTATATACGTTGGTATAGCCTAAGTAACACATTTACTCAACATAAGGCATAAATTACTATCAATACTGACATATAAGCATATATACATTGACATATATATCTGTCACTAAAGCCTCTAGTGTTATTTGTATACAAAAAAGTCTCAAACATATCTACTCTACTTTACTTATACATATACACTATTATATACATATATGATGAGTTGTGACTCATCATAACTAAATCGCCCAAGTCAAGCTAGAAACTAGGTTAAATACTATCCAATTAACATATAAAAAGGGTTAAGTATGGAAAATAGAGAAAAAGACCTAAAACATCAATTTCGTGCTAAAAATGCATAATTAGGTCATTAAATGAGACATTCTATTAATAAATGTAAAACGGTGATCCAATTGCAAATTGAACACACACATGAGCTCAAAATTCCAAATCAAAAGTGTAATTAACTTCCTAAATGTTCAATTAAGCTTCCATAAAAACTTGATTGCATTTTGACATCATTAAGACCTTGCAATTATAGATTTACATTTAGTTCCTCCTTTCATCACATTTCACTCATTAGCAAACCAACCAAGGAACTTTTGAAGGCCGAAAGGACCATTTTGAAAGCCCAGAAGGACTGCTCTGAATTGATTCTTGACCACTTATGGGCTACTGTGCTATTTTTCTACCCCTTCGCTGAGAGGCCTTCCCTGCAATTTCACCAACACAACTTGCAAGCACCTGAAGTTCCTCCCGCACTGTAGCATTGCGAAGAACATGAGCCATCGTGGCCGTCAATTCTCTACACCTCTCGATCTATGGCTCTCCTTCAATCTAAGTTTCGCACGAATCATCACGTGTGTTCACCACCTTGCCCAAATCTGATCCTACGGTCCACTTCTGGCCTAAGATTGTGTGCGCTTCTCTCCTCAAATCCTCACCGCCCAAACCCCTTGCACCTAATCTCACCCTTGCAGTGAGTGTAATCACTCTTGATTCTACTTAAGGAGCTCCACTGATCGCGTGCGCACACATCGACACCCTCCCCCATGAGTCGATCCCTTCGTCCACACCTGCAGCTTCCCTTCACCCCAATTTCCCCCACCAGCTGTGACAAAGCAAGCTTCCCACCCCAATTTCACTCGTCGCCAGCCGACCGGGTGGTGGACCTGAGATAACTTCTTCAGCTGCCAGTTCTCTCCCCTTTCGTCGTCACCAACCGTCCACAGGAGACCTTAGACATCTTCCTCCCTTAGAGTAGCCTTTTAATGCTTTCTTAGATTAGATTTACATGATTTCTAGGAGTAGGAGTAATTAGAGATGATCTGATGACTGTTAGTGTAGTTTAGGAGTAGATTTAGAGTAGAATTCGCACTGCACCTCCTCTGATCATTTCAGATCAGAGGAGACAAATTCACACCCTTCCCATTGATCATAATTCTTCCCCTTCATATTTCCATTCCACATTCTATTTTCCCCTCAATTTTAATTTCGCTAATCACCCAGCCATTAGGTCAAATTTCAGATCTGAGGACTTCGTGTCTCAAATCTGAAATTAGTGCCAAAGACCAATTTGAGGGGTCACCCACTCATTTCACAAAGTCACAAAGACCCCTTGATCTTGTTCACAAACTCAATTGACTCGATTATGTTTGAAATTGGTTTTTCATGATCGAATCTATGATTTGAATTCAATTTTGAGCTTTATCGGATTTAATCGAGTTGTTTGAGGATTTTAGTGGCTTTGATTAGGTGTATGCAAGGATTCCAATGTCTTGAGTATTTTTTTGATTTATGGAGGAGCATATACCTGATTTAAGTCATTTATTGGGGAGTTCTATCAAGGAGAATCAATCTCCTTGATTTGAGATAGAACAAGGATCCAATGCATTATGATTTGATCACTAACTTACCTTGATCACCAATCAATGGTGTTCAAGACAAGAACGTGATTAAATCAATGCTAAATTCATAGTAAAAGCCCTATATGGGCGACATTCATTTTCCCATGCACACTTTAGACCTCCATTTTTTATTTGTCAAAGAAGTGTGGAAGTGATTTGATCAGTTAGATGATGTTTGCGATCCTAAAGTGCATTAGATCAGACCTCCCTAGGTCTGATATGATTTGATTTCAGTATCTGAATGAGCATTTGGTTCTATAGCTTTCATGACCATATCAAGAGGTTTTTAATTGATCTTTAAGGGTAAAAATCATATTGGAATACTGATGCACTTCAAGCCCATAGTCAGGGAATTTTGAAAGGGATTGTTGAGCTTAATGTGGTTTGCTGTAGCTCTAAAAATTAATTTCAGAGCTGCTACAGACCTCTGAAACCACTATAGGACAACTAAATTCACCCTTGGATAATTAGATATCACTGAGCAACCTTTGAATTGGATGTTAAGACATCTGGGCATTGCCTTGGAGGGCTATTAGCTACAGCTACTATTGTCTTGCTGTTGCTGTTCTGCTGAACTCCAGCAGCAACATTGCTGTTGTATGAAGCTATTAGATGGTCTGAAGACTGTAGGACAGTAACTAGAATTAGGAGAGTTGAATGGCTGACATATTTGTAATGTGTGTATTAATTTGTAACAAGCATTGTTGTACTAATATTGATCTTTAAATCTCATTTAGATTGCTTGTACTAGTTTTAATCATTTATTGTCAGCTATTTTTGTGCCTAACTATCTACATTGGGAATTTAAAGGATAGATTAAATGAAATTCATGTTTAATGGCTAGAACATATTTCTTAGATTCTATAGAGCTTATCTGAATGTTTTTACTGCATTTCTAGCCTTTAGATTAGGATTCTAGGCCTTGAGTTCACATTACAAAATCCCTTTTTAAGGCCTAGGTTGTATCAACTTTGTTAATAAATAAAAACACTATAAAAAAATTCAAAAAAGATAAAATAAAGGTATAGTGAGTAGGATTAACTAATTCTCTACACATGCGCAAAGTTTTAAGGTCATCTGAACCCTCGGCCTGGTAGAACATACCAGTCGATGGTTCAATATGCCTCTTAACTTAATAAAAGAAACTCATCTAGAAAAATCCCAAAAACATTCTCTCTATCTCATCTATTTCTTTCTCTCTCATCCCCTACCTCTATAAAATATATAAAACCCATAAAAAGAAGAAAAACCCTAAAAATACACAAAAACACATTGTATATTATGTATATACTTGTATATATAAGGTATATATGTAAATAGTGTAAAATATGTCTATAGACTATATAAATAACTTATGTATATATTCTATAAAGTAAATTAAGAATTTAAGATAACTTATTCTTTATATAACTTATTTGTATAATTAGCTATTAATTTAATTAACTTATATGTACTATAAGCTACATAATTATAGAAACCATAATAAATTAACTCATTTATAAGTAATACTGTACACATGTATTTATGTATATATAATGTACATAATGAACCCTATACCATAATTTAATTACTTATATATAATAAATAATTTATTTATTAAGTTACTAGCTAAGTTATTAAGTTAAATTAAGATAAATTAGTAAGTTAAGTTATAACTGAACTAACTTATATTTTACATTTGTAGTATTGTATTTTAAGTAAATTAAGCTAACTTAACTATATTTATAATGTAGTATACTATTTATACATAATTTATATGTATATTAGCCTGAATCCACCTATTTAAATGTAAATAAAATGAAAATAAATCATGTAAAATACAATAAAAATATGTATTAAATACTTTAATATGTATATTAATACTCTACAGCATCAATTAGACCATTAATTAACTAATTTATACATTAATTAAGAAATAAACATAAAAATCAGTATGTATAAAGTTTAAACTTTAGTTAATTTATTTATATAGTAAACATAATTAATTTTGCAAATAAATTGTATAATCATGTAACCCTATGTAAATACTTTAATACCCCATAATTTATTTTTAAATTATAATAATTTATGGCTCTCAAATCAAGGGCCAAACATTGCAAACCAAAACGCTGCACGCTAGAATTTCGACGTTAAACCCCTGTGGCATAGTGCCACATCGTGGGTTGTAAAGCTCCCGCAACGCCTTAAGTGGAATTTTGGCAACCTCATCTTCAGTCGTCGAGCGTTGGGCACTAATTAACGATCCCCTCTTATCCCTTCGAGCATATGGCATATGACCTTGGTTTGTGATGAAATAAGCGAACAGTAACCATGGGTCTTAATTAATAAGGGGTTAACTAAGTGAGAAGGGCACCGTGCGGCTTAAGTGTGAGAGAAGAGAGAATGAGAGAGCCTTAAGCAAAGAAAAGATTAACAAAAGAAGAAGAATGACCGTAGATATGTATGTCTATATATATAATGTGTATATACAAATATATATATAGTATACTGTAAATATATATAATAAGTATACGTAGTATAAGTAATGTTTGAGCTATATATGTAGCTTTACTGACAGACTAATCCGTCACTGTAGATAGAATAATTGTCACTATAGACCCTAATTTTTACCTTAGCTCATGTACATACTTTTTCCTAAGGTTTAGCGACGTTATAGAAGTTGTTGTGTTAATATATTAAGTTGGTATGATATACATATTATAGCATATTATTGTATAAATATGTAAGTATTATTGTTTAATCGCTGCGAAGTCGATGTTTAAAATAATCGTGTTGCAGTATAGTCGAAATCACTTTGAAAACAAATACAATTTTATTACTCGAAAAGATTCCGAGGTCGAACACAATGAGCAAATGGAATTCGCACACTAAACTTAGCAATTAATGCAAATTGAACACATAATATTACTCAAAAACTAATTATGAATGTTGAGCATATGAATATATGAAGAGTAAAAAAAATTATAGACAAAATAATGGTGATTTGAATCACCAATTTACTCAAATCGACTTAAAGAAGGGAATGTGAATTCAGATGTCTGATTTTGCAATTAGACATCTTAAATGACTTTGGCTATAGTCCCCTTCTTTTCTTCTTCTTCTTCTTCTGCAATCCTTTTCTTCTTCTTTTTCTCCTTAGGCCTTCAGCTCATGCCTTCACTTCTTCTCTTCTCTATCTCTTCTTCCTTCAGCCCTATGATCCTCCTCTTCTTCTTCCTTCTTCCTTAGGCTTTCTTCTTCTCTGGCCTACTTGCCTTCTGAATCTGACTAAGCGTCAGAGTTAATCTTCCCATGACAAAAACCCCCTTCCCACATGCAACTATCCTCTCTCTTTCTCTCTTTCTATTTCAGTCTCGCTCTCCCAAAGCCACAGCCGATCGGGTAATCGGACCTATCACAAACTAGGAATTTGGATGTGTAAGGGTTTTTCCCAATTCAACGAATCCAATTCATTCAGAAAAATAGAAATTCAGGAAGAAAATGGAATGATGGAATCATTCGATTCTGTTGACACCAGCGTGAATGGTAAGCAAGGAGTGAAGGTCAAGCGGGTAGTCGGGTCGGCCAGGTCCGCAGGGGCAATGTCGCGGACGAGTCCGGTGAAGGGGGAGGAGGACCTCACCCTTAGTGTTTGGAGGCGAACAGCTGGAGGAACAAAATCAACTTATGCGGCTACGGGCGTCTCTTCGTATTCGAGGTGGGACTAAATGTCCCACCTTCCTTCCACGCATACAGCAGCAGGGTGCTTGGCCAAATTGGAAAGGTTGCGACTACTGGAGCCTCTACGTGAAGACTTGGATGTGTGCCCGAGGTAATTCCGCATGTCCTGGGGCAATAACCTAGGATAGCAGCACCTAGGAGAGCAGCAAGCAAGCTTCAAGCTTGATTTCTAATGGTGGATGGGGCCTTGAACCTGAAATCAGTAGAACAGCCTTTCGACCATGTCAAATCACTCAGGGAGAATCGTCGGAGCACGGCAAATGTGTTGGGGGTGGTGGCGTGGCGTGTGGGTGCCTGTGGGTACGTACCTATGTCACACTGCGTGGGTGTGAGTGGGTGTGTTCGGGGAAGTGTTTGGGTGGATGATGGAGTGAAAGGAGTGAGGGGAAATGATCAGGGAGGCGCAGTGGAGGTTGTAGGGTGGTCGACGAAGTGGATGGAGGTGTGTAGCGAGGGGAACACCTCGCCGGAGGAGTCCCTAGAGATGGAGGAGATGGCGGTGGTCAGTAACGTCGGAGGTTGGTTTTGGGAAATAAAGAGAGGGGAAGGAAGTGTGAGATAGAGGGAATCTAAGAACCTAGTTCTAAGGGACGAAAGGGAAAGGAATCCTACGCCAGTGTGGTTGCCAGACGTGGGGAAGATGAACCGCCGTAGGAGAGGCAACGGCAAAGATGGGGCAGGGACGACGTCAGTGGGTATTGCTCGACGCGGAGGATGGTGGTGAAGGTGAATCTGCCACTGCTATTGTGGTCAGACGACGAAGAAGCTAGGGAGAGGCTGCCAGAGCTTGCGGAGTCTTGTGGTAGGATGGGAGAGAGGAATAGAGGGGATTCTGACCCAATTTCAAGTTGAGTACGGTTGAATCTGGGGCTTCTTAAATAGGTCTTTGAAGAGGGTTTTGTGCTTGGAAGCCAAGCCTCCAAGCAAGGCATGCTCGCCGGAGAAGGAAGCTTTCAAGAGACCCAAATCGCTCATGCGTTCGCATGAGAGATTAGGAAAGATTCAGGGCATCTAACTGGGTTTATATTGGAGGGAATTTCTCAGAGAATCTCCCTTCCAATTTTGGAGGAGATTTTCCAAGAAATCAAGGAGAAATCTCCTTTCAAAGGTTGTCGGAGTAGGATTCCTCCGCGATAATGGTGGAGGGACCTATTTGTGAAGACAACGAAGAAGTTAGGGAGCTGTTTGCAAGGGCTTTTGAAAGTTAGGGGTAGAAATGTAATCAAACAGGACCCTTTTGCAAACTAGGTCAAGATGAGTTCCCCTTAGGTCCAAATTTTGATACTAACTTAATTTGGACTTAAGGAAACCAATGGTGAAGTTGGATTTTGGTTTTGACTACGTTTGACTGAGTAATTTATGTAAAAACCCAAATTAGGGCAAATATCTGTCTGAGACTCCATTTTAGGTCAAAATGGATTCTGATGACCAAATTAAAGGTACTAAACCCTAGAGAATATTTTTCTATGATTTTTAGAGGTTTTAGGTGAATTTTATCCTGATTATAACCTTGGTTAATTAAGTGGGTCAGTTTTAGGATTTCAAAAGTCATTTAATTCACAGAACACACACAAACCTTTTTCTGTCTAATCCAACCCACTTGTTATCTTATTAAGACCATTTGACCTTTATTAGGCCCTTGAGAAAACCCATGTTTGTACTGCATTGGTAAAATTACAGTTTTACCCCTTATTTCTTGTGTTTCTCTCAGAAAGGTTATGCAATGAATTTTGATCTTCAGTTGGCTATGTAGGAGCATTTATTCTCTTCATTGGGTCAAAATGAGCTAGTTAGGACTCATGATGGTGTTCCCATCATACCCATATGCCTAGCTTTTGTTAGTCCTTTAGCAAAATTTCAAGGTATCAACTTTGATTCTAGACCATGCAATCTTTTGATTGTTCAAAAACTGTGATGTATGCTTTCTTTTATAGAATAGGTTAGAATGCCGATAGTAGGCCTAGAGGTACTCAAGTACCAACCAAGATCCAGACCTAACCAGCTCTAGCCTTAGTCTGCCGCAAAGGTTTTTAAGGCCCACTAGAGCTATCCTAAGGTTCGTTAAACTCCGCAGTTAAAGTACCCGTGATTGTAACATGTTTTAGCCTTGGTTCAGTTTGTAGTGCATTTTTATTAGAGAGAGACAGAGGAATTTTTCTTTGTGGAGAGTTTTCTCTCTCTTTTTCTTTTTATTTCTAGCTTCGGATTAGCTTCATAACACGGTCTGTATCGGATTCCTGATCCCTATCATTAATCCTCGAACGGTCCCTAGCAATCGATGCTTTGAGATAGCACCGCCCATGGCAACCCCCAGAACCCTAGCTTTCGAGATTTCAAGGTAATCCCACCCATGGCATTTTGTAGCTAAATCCAGACCTTGGCACTCGACATTTTGGGATAATGCCGCCCATTGCATCTGAACCTGCACAGGGTGCTTACATGCCCCCGGTAGGATATGTAAATATCCTAGGAGACAAACACCGAGGAGACGATATGTTATTGCGTATCTTCAAGGGAAATTTTTCGCCTCTCCACACTGGGAACTCATCCAAATCAACTTGTATTAATCAGCCACTCCTAATCTAAGCGACTTTTTCATAACAATTTAAATGCATTTGCGTGATTTTGATACTTAAGCTCACTGAACCAGACTGTGTGTGGATTGGGGTGCTTAGGTTACTGAGTCCCGCAAACCAAAGGTTAGTTAACGAGGCCGAATACTCCCTAAGCCTTAGACCTAATACTTAAGCTTCGCACTTTCCTCAACCTCCTGAGGAGTATCCAGATCTTAGCAAGTACTTGAATTTTTAAGCCTATGATCACAGCCCAAGAGGCCTAAAATCAGCGTTCCTACTAATCCCTTCTTTATTTCATTAGCACTTTGTTGCCTTTCATTTTTTTCTTTTGATATGGTCTAGAACTAAGTCAATTCCTTAATTTCTTACTAATGACTATCTCTTTTCTTTTCTTCTCAAATTGTGCTCCTTTTTGTCATTTTTAACTCCTCCCCCTTTTTCTCCTCAAAATCTGATATGCCATCAAAATTTCCTCTCCTCTCATTTTTTTTGTTCTTTTTTAGGATTTTTTTTTTGTATTTTTGGAATATGTAATTTTTTTGTGAGAACCCTTCCGAACTTTGATTTTTGTATGCTTGCACTTTACCACCCCCCCATGCTTAAGTTTTGCAATGTCCTCATTGTAAACGAAGGGTGTGAAACAGTTTTGAGTTCAGGGATTTAGAACAGGATTATCGGGTAGGCAAACGGGTCGGGAATGACTGTTGCATATGATTTCAAGCTCGAGTACGGGTACCGGAGGTGGGATCGACTATTCTAAAATCGAACTTAGGGTGCAATAGACGTGAAGTACAGAAGGATAATCAGAAGAATCTCAATTTTTGGAATGATGGGTTGCCTCTCGTTAAGCACTAAATTCAATGCCTTCAACCGAGCGGGAAATGGTCTGGAGGAGTGGTCAAATCAAATGAGTTTTGCAGAGCAAGCACCTTGATCAAGAGCCTGGTTAGTCCAACCAGGTGCTTGTTCAGGTCAACAGGCTGATGATGCAGCCCAAACCCAATCAATCTGGTGGTCGATAAATGTAGATCAAGAGATGTGGAACCCACCATATACTTTGGAACTCAAAAGGGTATGGAAGTGTATAGCGAGGGTTTGGCTGAGTCTAATCAGCCTGATCAGAGTTGGGATCCTTAAATGAAAAGGAATCAGTGGAGGATGTAGGAACCCTACAGGAGTGATCAGAGAATGATGGGGCATGATTTGTAGTCTGATCGATGTCCAAAATCCGATAAAAATGTGGAGGAGAATCATCTACAATCGGCTCAATAAGAGGGGAATCAGAATAGAAATTGAGTCTAGTTGTGGGTCGAAGTTGAAAACGGGTTTGAACAGGTTCTGTATATATAGAGGAAGTGGTATTATAAGAATTGTGTATGAGGGCTCATCTAAAAAAGAATTAAAGGTGGGTTCATTTAAAGAGTCCTCATAGTGGCCAGCAAACTCAAAGGTAAATGCCTGAAGAGTGTTTATAGGATAAGGAAAATCTAAGTCAAGAAAAGATTCAAATTCTGGATTGTAGTCACTCTCGGCACTTCTTATTTCTGATTCCTGAGGATCTAAAAGAAATGATCCCATCTCAATGAAACCTGAATTTAAATCCGTGATCTTGGGATTAGGAACCTCAGAGTCAGAGTCGAAGAATGGATCATGTGTGCAGAGGTCATAGTTTGGATCGTAGTCATCAGGAAACAAAGGTTCTCCAAAATCATAGTAAGATTCGAAATTGTCGGAGAAATTGCGAGAATCAAGTTCTGAATTTGATTCAAGATCAGAGGTTCCACTACAGAGTAAATCACAAGATGTAGACTCAACAACCTGACTTGGGTCTAGCCTATTTGTAGATTCCGAGCTTAACAAGGTGTCCTTATTGGGTCTGGGCTCGTGTTTTTGGCTTGTAGGGAAGACCCAATCAAAACCTCACTCTTCCAACTCCTCAATTTTTGTATCGTAGATTGGCGTGACTTTTGAAAAATCAATCTATATTTTTGAGGATGTTAGAGAGGGACATTCATCAAATAAAGGCCCAGAATCATCATTCACATTCAAACTTTGATTTTTGTCATACAGGGCCTTGTAATTATCCCAAGAAGATTCAGATCCAGATTCTAAAATAAGGATGTGGGTTGAATTACTAGAATCTAGGTCAGAATTACCTTCGAGGGTCACCTTATTAGAATAAGGGGCATAATTTACACCCTTGAGAGGTTCTAATTCAATCTCATTATTACATGAGTCTAGCAATTCTATGCTTGGTGAATTAGGGTTTTGGTTTTCTAGGGCTGGCTCAAAATCGTGTTCTCTTGCAATTGAGACTTCCCAACTTATTTCAAGATCAGGCATATCGTATTCCATCTGGGTTGGGAATCTATAACAACCTTGTGTCTCAAACCCGGGATTTGGGAAATCATGTTGATCCTCAATATTATTCCAAGATGCTTCATTAACTGTTTGGGGCATGTCCGGGTATTTTTGATTGATAACTTGTTTCAACAATTTCATCATTTCTTCCCAATTTTCAAGATCATCTTGGTGGTTTTCCCAAAGTACAAAATTTGTCATGCATTGTAGATATTCAAAGTTATACAATTTTTCTATCTCGATGTATCCTGTTATGAGAATATCCCAAGTTGATCCATTCGTTGCTTCTATTAATAACAATTGGGCACAGTTTATGATGGAGGTTGTTGTTGTTGATACATTAACCTGAATGTCTTCAATTGGTTTTGAGGTTCTGTAATCAATCTCATAAAATCTAAGGGCATTCTCAACCATTCTATCTTTCATGGATCTTTGTGATTTAGGTTTCTTCAATGGTTTTCCTAAATAGCCAGGCTGCATTTTTGAATCAGATGGTGGAATCAAGATGTAGAATCAAAATTTCAAGTTTAGATCACAATTGATTAGATCTAAAAGAGATTCCCAAGAAAATTTGTGTGTGTGCTCTAAATAGAAGGGATGAGGGACCAGATTGTGATATTGATCCAATCAAGGTACCTAAATATTTTTGGATGACTATAGAGGTTTGGGGCGGTTGATACCCCTAGATCAGAAAGTCGTCCACCTGAGAATTACCTGGGCAGCCAGGAAGGGAGAGTCCCACAAAGACCCCTACACGGTAGAGCGCTCCCACGGGTTACAGGGTTTCCCCCACCTGACTTTCCTTATCACTGAGGGTCCAGGTAGACCAGAATGGATAACTTGACCTCTTAAGTCTACCAATTTTATGTCCTAATTTTTGCCTTTGTTTTCACTTGAATTGGCAGTTGATTTGACTTGTGACCTAATTTGGAGGTTGGTTGGGCTACAATGTAGTCCAACTTTTACCTGACCTACCCTAAAGATGGCAGAATGACTCTAGATCAAGACCTAGAAATCACCCTGATTTGACTCCCAGGTTATTAGGTACAAAGATTTTAGGGTTCAAGTGATTTTAGAGCTATATTTTAGGGTTTTTCTTGATTAGATCTTTTCAATCAAGGGCTTGGGTAGTACACAAATGCGGGTGGGTTCGTTTCCTTTTATGCAAGCAAGTGTGAACTAGCACTCCAAAACCCTAATGCAGAAACCCTAATTGGCTTTATTTCCAAGTCCTCTTTGATCTTCAAAAATGTTCTCCTTGGACTTCAAATAAGAAGTGAGTAGTCCAAGAAGATTATAAATTAAGCATAATCCTTAATAGGCACAGGAAATTTGGGGTAGGATCTCTAAATAGAATCGCTTCAACTTCAATGATATTTGAAAAAATTTCGCAAATCAAGAAACTTGCCTTTTAAATAATAATTACTATGAAAAATAAGGCAAATGATTCCTAATTGATTGTTTCCTTTTTGTCTTCCTAAGATTAGGAGGTTGATTAGGGAAGAATAGAGAAGTTACCTACCCTGGAGTGGTTGATCTCCTCATGAAATACCTTGCAAAATCACAATAAAGTAAATAGAGCAAGTTAATGCTCAAATATAATCAAATAATGTAGAGAATAGTGGTGAATTGTGCGTTGCTCCCCGGCTACGGCACCAAAATGTTTAATCGCTATGAAGTCGATGTTTAAAATAATCGTGTTGCAGTATAGTCGAAATCACTTTGAAAATAAATACAATTTTATTACTCGAAAAGATTTCGAGGTTGAACACAGGGAGTAAATGGAATTCGCACACTAAACTTAGCAATTAATGCAAATTGAACACATAATATTACTCAAAAGCTAATTAGGAATGTCAAGCATATGAGTATATGAAGAGTAAAAAGAATTGCAGACAAAATAATGGTGATTTGAATCACCAATTTACTCAAATCTACTTAAAGAAGGGAATGTGAATTCAGACGTCTGATTTTGCAATTATTAAGATATGAATAAAGAATATGTCTGCTAGATTAAATTGATTGAAACTCTAGGATGTGGAATGAACCCTACGATAGAAATGTATGAGCATGATATGGAACTACTCTGGCTTACTTCAGATGCATATTAAAATACGAGCTGCCTGTTTGTAAATGAGAAATTGAACTGTGAAACCACAAGTTGCATATTTATGATTGAGAATTGAATTATGAAAACACGAGCTGCCTGCATATGGATGAGGAACGAGTTATGAAACATGAGATCTGAATGTGGATAAATGAGATGAATATGAGCATGAACCCTACGAGGAATTATAAGTAGAACTCCTGTGTATGAAAGGAATCTGGAATGTAGACGAGAAGTGTGCTGGTCCTTGTGTACGCGGTACCAAGGAGAGCAACTATCCCTTTTTAGTGTAGAGCGAAGCTAGCCTCCCTTGGGTTTAGACCCGGGGTTAGGATTGGCCACTATACACTGACTCCTGTTGGCCCTCGCGTACGTCATACCGAGGCGTGCTACTAGTGTAGGGAGGGAGTTAGCCACCCCACGGGGATCGAGGTTCAACTAGCCACCCTACACCAACTTTGTTCGGCCCTTTGGGCAAACCAGGGTTGTCGGACGAGGGTACACGGACTGTGGAGGGGCGAGACCCCTGTTCTGAGAGGGCAAGGCCCTATACTGTTCTATGTTATACTTTAGGCATACCCGCTAGTGGAAACGACTGATCGCGTGTCAGTGCGGGGTAGCTACCCATGCGCTTATCATGCATACCATAGTCACCGCTACGTCTCGACAGTGATCTCAGGGTGGTTGACTGGGTGTAGGACTACCGCAGGGGACTCTCTCAGCCAAGAGTGTACCTCGTGTACCTTCTACTCCACGGAAAAGACTACAATCAAGATTGTTCCCATGAGGAACATGCAAGATCAACAAATACTTGGATACTTTGGGATATAGATAAACTAGAAATACATAAATGAGATAAATGAAAATGAGAATAAAACTTGCTTGTTGTTTTTACTTTACTTGTACATAGATAATATAAATACCACTCTACTCAGTGTTCGTTGACTTCGTCTTTTCGTACCCTGTTCAGGACCGAGAGTTGAGCAGCCCGAGTTTCCGACTGCAGAGGGAGTTGGGCCCAGCTGAGCCCAACCGTAGTAGTTTCCTTTACAGTTCTTTGTTTCTGCTGTAGTTGTGAGTACAAGACTTTAAACTACTGTTCTCGTTACTTTCTATTTTCTGTTGTTGTTGTGGTGGCATGTACTATTTTGAGACAGTTGTTCTACTTTCTTTACTGCTTCGTTCTTTCCTTCTTATTAGTTATATTTCCTGTGTGAATGTGGTTCATTTTACTGCTTTTAGTTATTTCTCGTTGGACGACTAAGTCTTGGGATTAGTCGAGGCGATCTCAGGTCCTGTGGGGATCCAGGAACCGAGTCGTAATAAGATGGTATCAAAACAAGGTCATCCTGAGAAATGAACCAATTAGTCAAAGAATAACCACTCACATGCATATAACTAGGATAGCCACCACAACGTATCACCTTGATATTCGTTTCTGAGTCTTTTTCCCGATGTAATCCTGTATCATTGGCAATTCTTGGTCTATCTCTTGCGTCTCCTTGCAGGAGATGCCTCGTTGGGGAGTTCTCGAGGCAGGCCGTGGTCGTGGCCATGGACGAGGTCAGAGGTACGGACGTGCCGGACATGAGGCACCAGTTGACCCACCTCTCCTCCCAGGCATTCAAGCCCAGGATCTCTCCTAGCTGATTAGAGACATCGTGCGAGAGGAGCTCCACCACCCTCCACGAGCACCTCTCCTTGAGGACCAGAGACCATCGCAGCGCCGGACGAGCAGGAGGGGGAGGGGGTGGTCCTCCACCACCCCCACCACACTCTGACACTTCCGAGCACGAGCCCTCCTTACCTAGAGGTGTGCTTGTTCCCCCACTGTAGCTACACCACGAGCTTTTCGGATAGTTCCGAAAGCTGAAGCCCCCCCTCCTTCAAGGGGGATGAGGACCCGTCTAAGGCAAAGGACTAGCTGGAGCATATAGAGAAGGTGCTTGACACCATTCACCCTCCCGCAGAGTGCCGTGTGGCCTTTGCCACGTACCAGCTAGAGAGTGTAGCACACAGGTGGTGGAGGGTAGTCAGAGGCCAGGAGGGGAGAGAGTCGACGTGGGACCAGTTCGTGGCTCTCTTCTGCGAGCAGTACTTTCTGCAAACCTGGCAGGACCAGAGGAGGAGAGAGTTCCACACTCTCCGCCAGGGAACATTGATGGTTAGCACGTACCGCACACATTTTCTGGATCTGTCACGTTTCATCTGGACAGCTGTGTCTACTGAGGAGTTGCACCTGTGGAGGTTTACTGAGGGGCTCCGACCTGCTATTCGGGGGTATGTCAAACCCCTGAAGTTACCCACTTTCTCTCATGTGGTTAAGGCAGCCATGACTTACGAGGAGACCAACCCGGTCTCACGAGACACTGACAGTGGACGGAAGAGGCCCTACCAGCCAGAGTACTCTCAGGATCGTCAGGAGAGGAGGCACACGACGACTGTAGGAGAGCCATCTCGTTCTGCAGGGCCGCCAGTTGCCAGTGTTGGACCCCCGCCCAGCCGCTAGCAAGGACCGACGGAGGGAGGAGGTCGTGTACCCCTTTGCTACCAGTGTGGCCAGCCGGGCCACATCAGGAGGGACTGCCCATCTAGGGCCGGAGCACAGCAGATGCTACCCCCACCGAGCGCTGGAGGCCAAGCTGGCGGTCGTGGTCACCAGGCACGTGGGGGTGGACAGTAGTCACAAGGAGGGTACCGGCCAGCTGCTGCTCACCTGACCTAGAGTGTAGCTGCTTCATCTGCACCGAGAGCTGAGGGGTGTGTCAATGCCCTGACACACAGAGATGCCAGGGCTTCAGGTTCTGTGGTGGCAGGAATGGTTACTGTTTCTAGCAGACTAGTGTACGTACTTTTTGATTCCGGCGCCACACACTCCTTCGTCGCTATGAGTTTTGCCGTCAGTTTGAGGTAAGGTAGTGTACTATAAGAGGATCCGTTTGTGATCAGAGGCCCAGGTGGCCAGTTGTTTGTAGATGAGGAGGTCTACACGGACTGCGAGGTTAGTATAGGGGGACACAGCCTCCCCACTGACCTGATTGTGATCTAGATGGAGGACTTTGGCATGATCCTAAGGATGGACTGGTTGTCCGCCTATCACGCCTTGGTGGACTATTTCGGGAGGAAGATCGTCTTCTCCATGCCGGAGTTGCCTCCCTTTGAGTTTCACGGCCAGCCGATGGACGGAGGTTTCAGATGCATCTCCGAGCTTCAGGCAATGAGGCTTTTGAGCCAAGGGTATGAGGGCTTCTTAGCCTGTGTAGTGGCAGAGCATAGCCCCGTGGCTGACTTTCAGAGTATCCCGGTGGTTTGCGAGTAGCCCGACGTTTTTCCAGAGGAGCTGCCAAGACTACCGCCTAAGCGTGAGATCGAGTTTGAGATCTCACTAGTACCGGGGACCAGCCCCATTTCTACTGCACTGTACCTGATGGCACTGCTTGAGCTGTGAGAGCTCAAGTCACAGCTACAAGACCTATTGGAGAAGGGCTTTGTGAGGCCCAGTGCATACCCGTGGGGAGCCCCTGTGCTGTTTATGAAGAAGGATGATACCCTGCGACTTTGTGTCAACTACCGATAGCTGCATAGGGTCACTGTCAAGAACAAGTATCCGCTGCCGAGGATTGACGACCTCTTCGACTAGTTGCGAGAGGCCACAGTGTTCTCCAAGATAGATCTAAGGTCGAGTTACCACCAGTTGAGGATCAGGGAGAACGTCTCCAAGACAGCTTTCTATACCCGGTACGGGCACCATGAGTTCTTGGTCATGCAGTTTGAGCTGACTAATGCCCCCGTTGCCTTTATGGATTTGATGAACCGTGCTTTCAGGTCATACTTAGACTAATTCGTGGTGGTGTTCATCGACGACATACTTGTTTACTCGCGAGATCAGGCACAGCATAGACAGCATTTACGTATGATCCTGGATACCTTGAGGCGATGCAGGTTGTACGCCAAGTACAGCAATTGCGAGTTTTGGTTAAGGCAGGTGACCTTCTTGGACCACGTGATTTCAGGATGTGGATCCAGCTAAGGTAGAGGCCATACTCAGGTGGGAGAGGCCACGCACAGTAACAGAGATACGCAGTTTTTTAGGACTGGCAGGTTACTACCGGTGATTTATCAGAGGATTCTCTCAGATCGCGCATCCTGTGACCCAGCTGACCCGGAAGGACGTGCCCTTTACATGAGACAGAGACGTTGGTTAGAGCTCCTGAAGGACTACGATTGTAGCATCTCCTACCACCTAGGGAAGGCCAATGTGGTGAACGACGCCTTGAGCCGGAAGGCACCGCCCACTTAGCCAGTTTACAAGCACAGAGTTGGAGACTCATGGAGGAGTTGGCAGTTGGCGACCCCGAGAGTCACGGGGGTATTGTGGGGCAGTGACAATCACGGGGGTATTGTGGGGCAGTGACAATCACGGGGGTATTGTGGGGCAGTGACAATGATGCGGCAGTCACGACCAGAGCTGATAGACTGCATCATTGTAGGGTAGATTGTCGATCCATACTTACAAATGCTACGAGACAAGGTGTTGACAGGGGACCCAGGAGACTTTTCCTTCTCAGACGAGATCATGCGTATGAGTGGACGTCTGTGTGTTCCCAGGGATAAGGAGTTGTTGAGAGAGCTTCTGACGGAGGTGCATGGGTTTAGGTTCACCATACATCCCGGGAACATAAAGATGTACCATGATTTGTGACACGACTTCTGGTGGAGAGGGATGAAGCGGGATGTTGGTGAGTTTGTGCAGTAGTGTTTGGTATGCCAGCAGGTGAAGGTCGAGCACCAGAGGCCTGCAGGGCCATTGCAGCCACTTCCTATGCCAAAGTTGAAGTGGGAGAGCATCACCATGGACTTGGTGGTGGGTCTACCAGTTACCCAGCGGGACATGATGCAATCTAGGTGATAGTAGATAGGTTGACGAAGACGGCGCGTTTCCTGCCGATCCGAGTCACCTTTGAACCAGCACAGCTAGCAGAGAGATACATTAGAGATGTGGTGCACCCGCACAGAGTCCCACGTGAGATCGTATCCGACAGGGATACTCGTTTTACTTCCCAATTCTGGGCTGAGTTTCAGCAGGCTTTGGGGACACGTTTGAGGTTCAATACCGCTTACCACCCCCAGACCAACGGGCAGTCAAAGCGCACCATACAGACACTTGAGGACCTTCTGCGTACCTGTGTGCTAGATTGGAGAGACTCCTAGGAGGAGCATTTACCCCTGGCAGAGTTCGCATACAATAACAGTTACCACTCGCACATTGGCATGGCACCTTACGAGGCTCTATACAGACGGAGGTGTACTGCACCCTTGAGTTGGGTCGAGGTGGGGACCAAGTGGGAGGGTGGTCCTAGGCTGATCCGGCAGAGTTAGGAGGTGATAGAGTAGATTCACAGGCAACTCCGCACTGTCAGGAGCAGGCAGAAGAGCTACGCTGACCGGAAACACAGAAAGGTGCAGTTTGAGGTTGGGGATCACATCTTTCTCCGTGTTTCACCCATGAAGAGCCTGCAGCATTTTAGGGTGAAAGGGAAGCTTGCACCAAGATTTGTGGGGCCCTTTGAGGTCCTGGAGTGGGTAGCATCCATTGCTTACCGGCTTGCCCTTCCTCCCCAGCTTTCTGGAGTGCACGACGTGTTCCACGTGTCCAACCTCAGGAAGTACGTCGCCGATCCCAATCATGTTCTGAGCCACGAGAGCATCAAGGTGGGTGACGACCTGACCTATCCCGAGAGACCAGTACAAATACTAGACAAAGCCCTCCAGAGTCTGAGACAGAAGCAGGTACCATTGGTGAAGGTTCTATGGAGACGCCAGCGGTACGAGGAGGTGACCTGGGAACTTGAGGCAGCGTTGTGAGAGCGATACCCAGAGCTTTTTGAGGGTACGTCTTTTCAGACCTACTTCAATCCTCTTTAAGTTTGTTATGCATTTTTACGTTTCTTTTCCCGCACCCTAGCTAGCTCAAGTTTCGAAGATGAAACTTCCTTTAAGTTTGTTATGATGAAATGACCCGTTGCCTTTTTAGTCGGATAAGACATCTGGACTGTCAGTCAAACGTCTGTCCAGATGTCTGGACATATGTCTGGATGTCCAAAAGTAGGAGAATATTGTATATTCTTTTCGCTCTTCTCGAGGGCGACGCGTAGAGGCTCGCTCTCTCTCCTCCACCCCCTCACCCGAACCCTAAACCCACTCTATATAAAACCCCCTTCTCTTCTTCTGACCCCCTCACACCACTCAAGCCACCTCCATTTCCACCTGCTCCTTTCAACGGCCGTGCCCTCTAGCCTCTCATCTTTGCTGCTACAGCCGCGGCTAGGAAGAGAGGAGCCAGCGAGGGAGAACGGGGAAGTGCGAGAGTGAGAGAGTGCGAGGGAGTGAGAGTGAGGGAGGAGGACGACGGTCACAGGAGCTCAATGGAGCTCGAGGAGTCGTGGGAGAGAGGAAGACGCCAACGGGGAGCTTCTCAAGCTCCTGCAACTACTGGGGCTGCCGTTGCATCGTCTGCGGGCGGAGGCGCAAGCGGGGGAGCTGCGCGGAAGAGTTTTGATACTGGAAGTTTCCAGTATCAGACGTCTGGAGTGACGTCTAGACGACTGGCGAGGCACCAGGATGTCCAGAGCTGGAGCCGGACGTCTGGAAGCACATATCACGCGAGGTACGTATCTTCCTATGCTACTTTTCCACCATGCAGATCATAGCACAAGGGATGTTGGGCTAATTTTTGTGCTTGCATTGTTCGTATGCAAGTGAAGACTTTGGGAAGGCATGCGGTGCACTTTCCTAAGTACTTTTGGATGTCTGATCACGTTGCCAGACATTCGGAGGTACTTCCAAACGACCGGAGGCCTTGTCCAACGTCTGCAACTGCCCCTAGATGGTCGCAAAGGGAGTCTACACGTCTAAATCAGCTGCAGGAAGTGCAAGGTGACATCTGACGTCTTTTAAGACGTTTGGGACTAGTCCCAGATGTCTAATTTTAGTTAATAACCGTGTTTTTAGCCCGTTTAAGGCCCAAATAGAATTGGATTTCCACAAACGAAGTACCACTGTTTTCCACTCGAGTTCCTCTACGTGCTCGTGTTGAGTATCTACTATTTTGACCTCGTCTAATGTAAATTAGTCACTAGTACAGGTTACTAACCAGTGGCGTGTTTGGGGCTCGCAGAGACAACGGGATCTGCGACATAGGCCCCTATTCCTCCTGTGATACCTGGTAGAGTGGTTTAATGCAATTATTAAGATATGAATAAAGAATATGTCTACTTAGATTAAATTGATTGAAACTCTAGGATGTGGAATTAACCCTACGGTAGAAATGTATGAGCATGATATGGAACTACTCTGGCTTACTTGAGATGCATGCTAAAATATGAGTTGCATGTATGTAAATGATAAATTGAACTGTGAAACCACAAGTTGCATGTTTATGATTGAGAATTGAATTATGAAAACACGAGGTTCCTGTATATGGATGAGGAACGAGTTATGAAACATGAGATCTGAATATGGATAAATGAGATGAATATGAGCATGAACCCTACGAGGAATTAGGAGTAGAACTCTTGTGTATGAAAGGAATCTGGAATGTAGACGGGAAGTGTGCTGGCCCTTGTGTACGTGGTACCAAGGAGAGCAACTGTCCCTTTTTAGTGTAGAGCGAAGCTAGCCTCCCTTGGGTTGAGACCTGGAGTTAGGATTGGCCACTCTACACCTACTCCTATTGGCCCTCGCGTACGTCGTATCGAGGCATGCTACTAGTGTAGGGAGGGAGTTAGCCACCCCACAGGGCCCAGGGTTCAGCTAGCCACCCTACACCAACTTTATTAGGCCCTTTAGGCAAACCGAGGTAGTCGGACAATGGTACACAGACAGTGGAGGGGCGAGACCCCTGTTTGATTCTGAGGGGCGAGACCCCTGTTTGATTCTGAGGGGCGAGACCCCTGTTCTGAGAGGGCAAGGCTCTATACTATTCCGTGATGTACTTTGGGCATACCTGCTAGCGGAAACGACTGACCGCGTGTCAGTGCGAGGTAGCTACCCGTGCACTTATCACGCGTGCCGTAGTCACCGCTACGTCTCGACAGTGACCTTGAAGTGGTTGACTAGGACTACCGCGGGGGACTCTCTCGGCCAAAAGAGCACCACGTGTACCTTCTACTCCACAGAAAAGACTGCAATCAAGATCGTTCCCACGAGGAACACTCAAGATCAACAAATACTTGGATACTTTGGGAAATTGATAAACCAGAAATACATAAATGAGATAAATAGAAATGAGAATAAAACCTGCTTGTTGTTTTTACTTTACTTGTACATAGATAATATAAACACCACTCTACTTAGCATTCACTAACTCCATATTTTCGTAACCCTGTTCGGGACCAAGAGTTGAGCAGCCCGAGTTTCCGGCTGCAGAGGAAGCTAGGCCCAGACGAGCTCAGCCGTAGTAGTTTCCTTTCCAGTTCTTTATTTCTACTGTAGTTGTGAGTAGTAGACTTTAAACTACTATTCTCGTTACTTTCTGTTTTCTATTGTTGTTGTGGTGGCATGTACTATTTTGAAACAATTGTTCTACTTTCTTTACTGCTTTGTTCTTTCCTTCTGCTTGATTATATTGCCTGTGTGAATGTGGTTTATTTTCCTGCTTTTAGTTATTTCTCGTTGGACCACTAGGTCTTGGGACCACTAGGTCTCGTTGGCAACTGAAGCCCCATGAGCATACCTACCCTACCCACGACCTAGAGTTGGCAGCTGTTGTCTTCCCGCTGAAGACCTGGAGGCACTACTTGTACGGTGAGACCTTCGAGATTTTTACTGATCACAAGAGCCTCAGATATCTTTTTGATCAGAAGGAGCTCAACATGAGACAGAGACGTTGGTTGGAGCTCCTGAAGGACTACGACTGCAGCATCTCCTACCACCCGGGAAAGGCCAATGTGGTGCCTGACGCCTTGAGCCGTAAGGCGCCCGCACGCTTGGCCAGTCTACAGTTACAGAGTTGGAGCCTTTTGGAGGAGGTGGGCAGTTGGCGACCTCTAGAGTTACGAGGGTACTGTGGGGCAGTGACGGTGACACGGCAGACCAGGCCAGAGCTGATAGACCGCATCATCACAGGGCAGATGGCCGATCTGTACTTGCAGTCTTTGCACGACAGAGTACTGTCAGGAGACCCTGGGGTCTTCTCTTTCACAGACCAGGTGCTACGCTTGAGGGGACGGTTGTGCGTTCCCAGAGACGAGGAGCTGTTGAGAGAGCTCTTGACTGAGGCACACGGTTCCAGATTTACCATACATCCCGGAAACACAAAAATGTACCACGACTTGAGATGCGAGTTTTGGTGGAGAGGGATGAAGCGGGATGTGGGTGAGTTCGTGCAGCAGTGCTTAGTGTGCCAGCAGGTGAAAGCCGAACACCAGAGGCCTGCAGGGCCGCTTCAGCCGCTTCCAGTGCCATAGTGGAAGTGGGAGAGCATCACCATGGACTTGGTGGTGGGCTTACCTGTTACCCAGTGGGGACACGATGCAGTCTGGGTAATAGTGGATAGACTGACGAAGACGGCGCATTTCTTGCCGATCCGAGTTACTTTGGGACCAGCACAGATGGCAGAGAGGTGCAGTTTGAGGTTGGGGACCACGTCTTCCTTCGTGTTTCGCCCATGAAGGGCCTACAGCGGTTTGGGGTGAGAGGGAAGCTCGCGCCGAGGGTTGTGGGGCCCTTTGAGGTCCTGGAGCGGGTTGGACCCGTTGCTTACCAGACTTGCCCTTCCCCCGCAGCTTTCTGGTGTGCACGATGTGTTCACGTGTCCAACCTCAGGAAGTACGTAGCCGACTCCAGTCACGTACTGAGTCACGAGAGCGTCGAGGTGGGCGACGACCTGACCTACCCCGAGCGGCCAGTGCAGATCCTAGACCGAGCTGTCCGCAGTTTGAGATGAAAGCAAGCACCCCTTGTAAAGGTTTTGTGGAGGAGCCAGCGGTACGAGGAGGCTACCTGGGAGCCTGAGGCGGCAATGCGGGAGCGGTACCCGGAGCTTTTCGCGGGTACGTCTTTTCGGACCGGCTTCGGTCCTCTTTGAGTTTGTTATGGTTAATTGGACATCTTTTCCCGCACCCTAGTTGGCGCAAGTTTCGGGGACGAAACTTCCTTTGAGTTTGTTATATTGTAACGAACGCGTGCCCCAGACGTCTTTTAAGACGTCTGGGAGGTGGCCCAGACGTCGGACCAGACGTCTGGGATCGTTTCCAGACGTCTGGAAATCCGTTATCTTCCACACACGCGGGTCGTCTGCGCGCTTGAGCGCGCAGACCCGCATATTCGTTTATTCCCTGCAGCTGCAGACGCCCTGCCGCGTCCTCTCTCCTCCTCGCACGGCCTTAAAAGGCCACGCCTCCCCTCACTTCTGTCACCACCGTCTCCTCCCTCTTCTCCTTCAGCCAGTGAGCGTGAGCGCGAGTGCGAGGGCGGCAGCGGCGGCCGCAGTGAGGGCGGAGGAGGTGCTGCGTGCGAGAGAGGAGCTCTGCCGTGAGGGCGAGCTCGCCGGGGCTTCTAGGGCCGGCCGGCGGAGGGCGCAGGGGGTGCGAAGAGACGCGGAGGGGGGAATGCTGCGGTCTAAGCAGCAGGCGCGCGAGGTGCGACGCAGGCGGCGTCGCGAGACGAGGCCGAGTGGCGCCCTGATTCTGGAAAAATTTCCAGAATCAGACGTCTGGGTTGATAGCCTGACGGCGATGGCGACATCTTAAAGATCATCCAGACGTCTGAAAGGTGAGTTTTTCGTCTCCTTCTTCCTTCCTGTCTACTGACCGTACTGAGGGAGGGAGATGGGTGTGCGCAGGCTCGGTGATTCGCCATCCATCGTGAATCAGACGTCTGGCAGTAGTACCAGACGGCGGAAGCGACCTCCAGACGTCTGGGGTGACCATCGGACGTCTGGGAGCTAGGCCAGACATCCCTGCAGACTTCTGGACGTCTGGGAAACCACGCTGAACAAGGTAATTCTCTGATCCACTTTTTAAGACGTCTGGAAGAAGTTCTAGACGTCTGATTTTCCACAGTGTCGTCGTTTTCAACCCGTTTAGGGCCCGTTCGGGTTCCATTTTCCGCGATTCGAGTTGTGTTCTTTTCAGAATTAATTCCTATACCCGTCTACAGTAGCTATACACTGTTTTGACATACTCCTTGTGTTTGATCCTTGTGATAGGACCCCGTTCTGTTGCAGTCTCGGGGGTCGCGGAGGCATGCGGGATTCCCGACCACGCCCCCATTTCTCCTGTTGTACCTGGTAGAGTGGCTTTAAGTTATTAATAAAATCTGTTAAATTATGGAACCATAAATAGAACCTAGGACATTGCATGAATCCTAGGAATGAGAAATAGATGGAATGATAGCTCCTAGGTGTTGCATGAATCCTAGGGCTGGAAAACTAGATTGTATGATAGATGCTAGGATATGGCATGAATCCTAGGATGGGAAAACTAGTGGAATGTATAATACTGCAATCTTGGAAAATGGAAAGAGATATAAAGCTGCCTGTAATTTGAATTAACAGCTGCCTGTTGTGAATAAATAACGTGGTTGAGAACATGGATTGTAAGAATGTGAAACTGGAAAGTGAAACCTGGATGTTTGAGTAAAAAGGATGGAACCCTACGGGGAAGTAGGAGTAGAACTCCTGGAAAGTGAATGGAATAGTATTGGGGAAGTGAGCTGGCCCTTGAGTACGGAGTACCAAGGAGAGCGACTGTCCCCCTGTTTAGTGCAGAGCGGAGCCAGCCGCCCCAGGGACCCGGGGTTAGGACTGGCCACTCTTACCGACTTGCTGGCCCTCACGTACGTAGTACCGAGGAGAGCTACTAGTGTAGGGAGGTACTAGCTACCCCACGGGCCCCGGGGTTCTGCTAGCCTCCCACACCGACTTGTTAGGCCCGCTGGGGCAAACCAGGGTAGTCAGGCGAGGGTGCGCGGACTGTGGAGGGGCAAGGCCCCGGTTTGGTTACTGTGGAGGGGTTGGACCCCTGTTACTGAGAGGGCTCTGCCCTGGACTGGTTCCGTGCTGTGCTTTGGGCGCACCCGTTAACGGAAACGACTGATCGCGTGCCAGTACGGGTTAGCTACCTGTGCGTTTATCGCGCGTGCCGTAGTCACCGTTACGTCTGTCAGTGACCTTGGGGTGGTTGACTGAGGGTAGGATCACCACGGGGGACTCTCCCGGTGTAACGACCCGGCTCCCGAGTCCCTACGAGACACGAGAACCGGACCGACTCGACTAATCCCAAGACCTAGTCGTCCAACGAGGAAGTAACTAAAAGACAGTAAAATAAACCACATTCAGCATGAATATAACTAACAGTAAGAAAGTACAGCAGTAAGGAAAGAAACTACTACAGTAGGTACCACCACAACAGTAAAACAGCATTTATCATATAACAAGAACTGCAGGTAAAGAAGGTACAGCGGAAACAAAAACTACTCACTAGAACAGAAACAAAAGGGGTACAAAAGGCTGTGGTAACTCTACTGGACCCTACTCGGCCCAGCGTCCTCTGCAGCCGCCGGCCCTGGCTGCTCAACACCTGGTCCTGAAAAAGGTAACGAGCGTAACACATCAGCAAAACGCTGAGTAGAGTGGCAAACTAACTAAAGGCAACAGTAGAGTGTACAGTAGCTGTTATGTTCTATTACTTCCTTTATTCACATCTTTCAATTTTCTCACTATTTCATTTATTTCTCAGATCCTTTACTTGATCTCGAATGTCCTCGTGGGAACGATCTTGATTGCAGTCTTTTCCAAAAGTAGAAGTAGCACGTGGTGCTCTCCTGGCCGGGAGAGTCCCCCGTGGTGATCCTACCCTCAGTCAACCACCCCAAGGTCACTGACAGACGTAACGGTGACTACGGCACGCGCGATAAACGCACAGGTAGTTAGCCCGCACTGGCACGCGGTCAGTCGTTTCCGTTAACGGGTGCGCCCAAAGCACAGCACGGAACCAGGGCAGAGCCCTCTCAGTAACAGGGGTCCAACCCCTCCACAGTAACAAAACCGGGGCCTTGCCCCTCCACAGTCCGCGCACCCTTGCCTGACTACCCTGGTTTGCCCTAGTGGGCCTAACAAGTCGGTGAAGGAGGCTAGCAGAACCCCGGGGCCCGTGGGGTAGCTAGTACTCTCCTAACACTACTAGCTCTCCTCGGTACTACGTACACGAGGGCCAACAAGTCGGTACAGAGTGGCCAGTCCTAACCCCCGGGTCCCTGGGGTGGCTAGCTCAGCTCTGCACTAAACAGGGGGACAGTCGCTCTCCTTGGTACTCCGTACTCAAGGGCCAGCTCACTTCCCCAATTCTATTCCTTTCGCTTTCCAGGAGTTCTACTCCTACTTCCCCGTAGGGTTCCAGAACATCTCATGTCTTACTTTCCAGTTTCACGTTCTTACAAACCATGATCCCAATCATGTTTCTTTATTCATAACAGGCAGCTGTGAATTCAATTTACAGGCAGCTTCATATATTCCTTTCCATTTTTCCAAGACTGCATTATTATATATTCCACTAGTTTTTCCATCCTAGGATTCATGCCATATCCTAGGGTCTATCATACAATCTAGTTTTCCGGTCCTAGGATTCATGCAACACCTAGGAACTATCATTCCATATATTTCTCATTCCTAGGATTCATGCAATGTCCTAGGTTCTAGTTATGGTTCCATACTTTAACAAATTTTTATTAATACTTAAAACCACTCTACCAGGTACAACGGGAGTAATGGGGGCGTGATTGGGAATCCCGCGCGCCTCCGCGACTCTCAAGACTGCAACCGAACGAGGTCCTATCACAAGGATCAAACAGAAGGAGTGTCTCAAAACAGTGTATAGCTACTGTAGACGGGTAGAGGAATTAATTCCGAAAAGAACGCAACTCGAATCGTGGAAAACGGAACCCGAACGGGCCCTAAACGGGTCGAAAACGACGACACTGTGGAAAATCAGACGTCTGGAACTTCTTCCAGATGTCTTAAAAAGTGGATCAGAGAATTACCTTGTTCAGCGTGGTTTCCCAGACGTCCAGAAGTCTGTGGGGACGTCTGGCCTAGCTCCCAGACGTCCGATGGTCACCCCGGACGTCTGGAGGTCGCTTTCGCCGTCTGGTACTACTGTCAGACGTCTGATTCGCGATGGATGGCGAATCACCGAGCCTGCGCACACCCATCTCCCTCCCTCAGTACGGTCAGTCGACAGGAAGGAAGAAGGAGACGGAAAACTCACCTTTCAGACGTCTGGATGGTCTTCAAGACGTCGCCCTCACCGTCTGGCTATCAACCCAGACGTCTGATTCTGGAAATTTTTCCAGAATCAGGGCGCCACTCGGCCTCCGCTCGCGACGCCGCCCGCGTCGCACCTCGCGCGCCTACTGCTCAGACCGCAGCAGTCCCCCCTCTGCGTCGCTCCGCGCCCCCTGCGCCCTCCGCCGGCCGGCCCTAGCAGCCCCGGTGAGCTCGCCCTCACGGCAGAGCTCCTCTCTCACACGCAGCACTTCCTCCATGCTCACTGCGGCCGCCGCTGCCGCCCTCGCGCTCGCGCTCACGCTCACTGGCTGAAGGAGAAGAGGGAGGAGACGGTGGTGACGGAAGTGAGGGGAGGCATGGCCTTTTAAGGCCGTGCGAGGAGGAGAGTGGACGCGGCAGGGCGTCTGCAGCCGCAGGGAATAAACGAATATGCGGGTCTGCGCGCTCAGGCGTGCAGACGACCCACGTGTGTGGAAGATAACGGATTTCCAGACGTCTGGAAACGATCCCAGACGTCTGGTCCGACGTCTGGGCCACCTCCCAGACATCTTAAAAGACGTCTGGGACACGAGTTCGTTACAGTTCCATTTGACACTCCCATATCAATTCATCCCTCGTTCTCAATAACACCTCATCGTTGAAATGAAACCTTACTAAATCACCTTCTAATGTCCTCGTTAATAATGTATGAAGCAAAAATATTTTCTCCTTTTCAATAAATGAGATAACCATTCTCGATCAATGTGGCGTGCATGAAAATCAAAGGTCTCCTATATTTACTTTAAATACATAATCACAAGCATACGAACCATCCCACTGGAAGAAAGGTACAGAATTGGAAATTACATCGAATGAAAGAACCACACATTAATAAGTCGAAGATGTTGCCTACCCATCAGTCCACGGTTAACTGCCTTCTAAAGTTATATGAATTATCACATCACCAAGACAACAGCAAAACAACGAAACATAGCAAGATCAATACAAGCAACTGGTTCCAACAAAACAATAGATAATACGTGCAAGAAGAAAATTACAACGACATCATAGGAGGGAGGTCATGCGGATCGAAGTACAACCATCAATCTGGAAAGAATATGTTACTAATTGCATCGAATTGCGGATACGGTGGTCGCTAAGCCAGCGGTACCTGTTGTCCACCAACGACACAAGGATATTATACAATTACATTCGGAATTTCATAGAAGATCTCCAAATAATGTATGACTATGTACTTAAGTAAAGCTACGTTTCCACCCGTTGCAATTAACATGGCGGACTCTTCGTCCCACTCCCAGCCATGAAAGATAATCCTCCTTATTATGGATAGGTACTTAACCTTTATCCTTCTCCAACTATTTTGGATTGCAGTAATAAAAATGATGATCCTATAATGTTCCTTCATCTTGGTGGCCGTTGACCGCCAAGCCTCACAAGTGAAGACCTCGGCTACGTAGTGTCCTTCGTCGTATCTCCTCAACAAACGAAAGAGAACCATTTCCTACGCCACCATGAGTACGATGCATGAAATTTGCCCATCTCAACGACAACGACTGATAAAGTGGAGTTAAGCGAAAATTACTCTTTCTTTCGAATGGAGAACTTGCCACAAGCATTCCGTTTAATTTTATAAATGAATGTTTTCATATATAAATTATGAATTAAAGACAGCAACATGTTCACCATTAACGACGTACGAAAGTTAACATCTACAAAAAGGATATTACTTTGCAGCTATTAGTAAGAGATATTTTCCATTCCCACAAGTGAGTGGAAATGTGCTTTCACTTATCTATGTCTTCTTCTATTTGGGTGGATGCGATAATCATTCCACATGTAGTCACAATCCTTTTTTGATGGGGTGTAAGAGCTTCACATGTAAAGATGCATGTGGTTACTCGTCCCTCTAGTCAGGGCCATTCCACCTTTGAAGACGAGCAGGGGTGATTTAAGGGAATCATCCATCCATATCGTAGGTCCTCACAAAGTTGTGAATAATGCATATCACACGAACAACATCTCTTTATATAGATAATGAGTACTCTCTCATATACTTAAGACATTCAAATCGTTTCTTCCATACCCCAAATATGTGCTCGACACATCCATGAAGGACCACATGTCGGTAATTGAATAACTCCTTATAATTATTTGCTAACCTACCCCTCACCCACCAATCAGGGAGGCGGTATGTGCTACATCTGTATAAAGCGATAAATTGATCAGTGTTTACATACCTACAATCAACTAGGTAACAAAAATCATCCAATACTGAGAAGGTATTTGATTCCAACGCTCATCGCAAGATGGCCATATCACTAGCAAAACCCTCATATCCAACAATGACAAACGTAAATAAGAGATTAAAGTCGATCGTAGCCATAACATTCTGAGATAACCTTAGGTGACGGTTGTAATATCTACTCTCCTCAACTCTCGGAACACATGCTCTAACATGGCTATCGTTCCCCAATAATGATGTTTACACAATATATACACACGTGAAAAATAGTTGATCGAAATATTCCATATCTTGCTCTCAATTAAATGAAACTAGCCTTGAAGTACAGGAAGTACTTTTGATTTGAAGAAACATAACCTGGTGTATGGGTGGGTGGTGAATGGATGAACATACCTGCCATGTTCGATTTATTAGCAACTTCAAGGTATGTTATAATTAAGGCTTAATTAATTTTTTATTTTACAATTAAATTACATAGGTGTGTAACCAATACATAGGGCTTTCGATTGGTATAGTTAATTTACTTCAATTAAATATAATTATATTTAAAAATTAGCTAAGGTTTATCAAATTTACACATTTAAATAAGTGTAATTACTTCATTAAAGTATAAATTAATAACTTGATGGTACAATTGAATCTAAATTTAGTTAGTTTACATTATTACATGAGTAATTATTATTTTAAATAATTTAATTTGATTCATTTATATATTTGCATATTTAATATTCACAATTTATATATATTACATATAACTTATATAATATACATAGTACTTTGCATTATAAATAAGATCATAAATATAATAAAAATAGTTTAAATTATAATATACAAGAATACAGTATAACTAACTTCATTAGTTAATTAATTTACTAATATACATTAATTTAACTTAATAATATACTTTATTAACATATATAAATATAAATATATACACTATATACATAAATAAATAATATAGATGTGTTGCTATACATAATAATTATTGTTAATAGTATGTTAAGTTATATATATATATATATATATATATATATATATATATATATATATATATATATATATATATATTAGTGTACATATATAGTTATATATACATATAAGTTCTATACATATATTCTAAATAATTGTACAATATATACATATATATATATAATAACTTAACATAAATAATCAGTATAGCTTATTTACATATAATTAGTATAGACATAGTTTACATACACTTATTTACATATAGTTTACTATATATTATTAACTTATGAATATTTATAAGAATATGCACTATATACATAGGTGTTTTGTAGGATTTTTTGGTTTTTCATATTTTTATTTTGTTTTTGGGTTTTATAAAGAAAGAGAAAGAGGAGAGAGAGCTAGGAGAGAAGGAGAAAAGACTCTTTTTAGTTTTTGTTTTTGGAATTTTATTTCTAAACCTGCAGAAGTCTAACACTTCTGCAAGTATGTTCTATATACAAACATACTCAAAACCTAAGTCTACTGACTCAAACATCTACAACTAATCCTAATCTAACTCAAGATGCCTTTTATTTATTTATTTACATTACTTTTGCATTTTTCAAAGTATTTTCAAATAAATACTTAAAAATGGTTGTTTTATGAATTGAAGTTGATTCAAAGCCAATTCAATCATACAAGCATGCTGGAAACTAAGATTAGCATATTAAAATCATCCAAACATCATTAAGGAACAGATTCAAACTAGAAAGTAAGCTTTATTATTGAATTTAACATCAGACTCCACGGTTGGATAGTTTACAGAAACTGTAGTTGCTGACAAGAGGTCTTAAGCTGATTTTCTCATGCTTCTCAATTCAATTCAGAGCATATCTCAGGTACATGAATGTTTTTTACATGAATATCTAACATTTAACCATGTGCTCAAAATTGTACATAGGCCAACTTGTATTTAAAGCTTTAAGCTCCATCACTTAGCAATTCAGAACAAATGTTGTTATTGGTCAAACATGATTTAGTCTAATTTAATCTGATTTGGTGCAGTTCAGTACTATTACAAACATCTGAAATGTAGATGAAAGCTTTACTCCTTCCATAAAATTCAATACAAGTTTTAAATCATTTGTAAACTCATTAAAATTCATGATTAAAATCTCATTAGAAACCACATTCAGATAACACAATTGTTGTTGCTTCACTAACAAAATCACTTAGATCTATCCAAAAGATTTGAAACCTTGATCAAACACTTGCATATAGTTTTATGCACATTAACAACCATTTTTAGACTCCAATCAAAACCTCAGGATGTCAATTGAAGCTTGAGATCCAAGAATCCTTTCAGACCTGAAAGAGGGATATGTACATTCCATATACTATTTTTTTTTTTTTAAGAAAATGGGAGTATTACTAATTCATCACCCACTCCCTGGAGGCCAAAAAAAGAGGCGAGGGGACCAAACCAAAACTCACCTAATACAAAGTAGAGAAGTGGACCACGATTCGTGGCCTAGTACAAAAGAGAAGACAAAAACACCCAACCCATGCCACAATCACGTAGGACCCGTCCCAGGCCCAAAAGAGGAACAGCCAGAGCAACTAGCACCAGAGGGAACACCACAAGCACAATCACACAATCACGTAGGGCATCTAAATTTTATCCAAAGAAATGGTGCCTCGAATACGAGTGGGAAGATCCTTAACAGAAGGAATGGTGGTCCACTGGTCCAAGGCCAAAACAACCACTTTGACAGCTAAAGAATTGGCTAAAGGGTGGATATAATGAAGGGAGGCCACATGACTTTTGATGTCAGCAAGGTCCCCAAACTCTGTCCTCACTCTCCACAGCAAAAGGACTTTCCCAGTGCACCAAAAGTGCAAAAGGGTGGAATCAACCTCCAACTGAATGGAAGGGCCAAAGGAAGTGATAGATAAGAAGTGCTTAATCACTCTAATCAGGGCAATGTTTCTATCCATATGCTCAAATTTGGTGTGTGCAGTGTTAAGAAAATCCCCTTTACAGTTGCGCATGACCCAAGAAACACAAGTACAATGCTCACCAAAGATAGCCGCAAAATTAACCTTGATCCCAATAGTGGGGCGAGTCCAGGACACCACAAAAGTCTTCAGGCGTTGCCTTTTAAACCACAAGGACATATTTAAGTTATCCCAATTACAACTAAGGACAAAATTAATCCTAGGATAAGTAAGGCCCTCATTTTTAGCCTTGTTACTAACCCACCAAACATTATACCAAATAAAAGAGATAAGCCCCTTAAGAATCTTGGCTCTATGAGATAAAGCCCAAGACTTCATGATGTGGGGAAACTGGGATGGATAGACTGGCACGATAAAGTGCTTGGAGAAAGTCCAGTTGGAGATGTGGTGCACAAGCTCACTACCAAAGAAAATATGAGAGAGAGATTCCTGAGCAAGGTGAGAAGGGCAACACAAACATTTAGATGAAAGATTGACACCAAGCCTAGAGATGTTATCGTCAGTGGGAAGTCTAAAGTGAAGAGTTCTCCAAACCAACAAAGAGATAGAAATAGGCAAATCAAGTTTCCAAATCTCTCTCATATAAGAGATCACCCACTCTTTGGGAAAGGGGAGATAGGCAGAAGGCACAGAGAAAGAACTAGAGGGATTAGGGGTCCATATAGGGATGTCCGGAGAGCTATCAAGAGAAGTCCGAAGGATACGTGACCTAATGTTGGGAGGAAGAAGATTGAAGTGGGGAACCTCATCAAGGTGGTTCAAAATATCCTTGATGGAAATAGGGCCACGATCAATGGGGTCAAGAAGGAGACATTTGACATTTGTATCCCCAATCCAAACATCAATCCAGAAATCAATAGTCCCTTCATGAACCTCCCAGCAGATGTAGGGCCTCATTAAGAGAAAGGTCTCCCAAAGGTTCTAAATTCAGGAGGGAAGAGGGCGACATCCTACAAAGATATTGCCATAAAGATGTTTCATTAAGTTGGTATAAGGAGAGTCAGAGAAAAGGATGTTCCACACCCTCTTCATCCAAAGAGCTTGAACGAAGAGGCTAAGATCATGGATGCCAAGACCGCCATGAGAGATGCCATATACGATTCAAATTAATCAAACCTAAATCTTAGGTCTCGTAAATCTTCTCTAAGGATTATGTAACTGTTACGACCCGGTTCCCGGATCCCTACAGGACTCTAGACTGGCTCGTCTCGACTAATCCCAAGACCTAGTCGTCCAACAGGAAATAACCAAAGGTAGGAAAATAAACCACATTCACACATGCAATATAGCTAAGCAGAAGAAAAGTATGAAGCAGTCAAGAAAGTAGAACAATTGTCTCAAAACATAATACATGCCACCACAACAACAACAGAAAGCATAAAGGAACAGGAAGTAACAGGAACAGTAAAGCAGGTGTCCATTACTCACTACAACAGTAGAAAATGAAAGAGCTGAAAAACGATTACGGCTGAGCTCGGCTGGGCCCAGCACCCTCTGCAGCCGGAAACTCAGGCTGCTCAACTCCTAGTCCTGAACAGGGTTACGAAAAGATAGAGTCAGCGAACGCTACGTAGAGTGGTGTTTACATTATTTAAGTGCAAGTACAGTAAAACAACAACAGGTTTATTTCTCATTTCTATTTATCTCATTTATGTGTTTTTGGTTCATCTATTTCTCAAGTATCCAGGTATTTCTTGATCTTGCATGTTCCTCGTGGGAACGATCTTGATTACAGTCTTTTCCGTAGAGTAGAAGGTACACGTGGTGCTCTCCTGGCCAGGAGAGCCCTCGTGGTAGTCCTACACCCAGTCAACCACCCCAAGGTCACTGTCAAGACGTAGTGGTGACTACGGCACGCGTGATAAGCGCACGGGTAGCTACCCCTCACTGACACACGGTCAGTCATTTCCAGTAGCAGGTACGCCCAAAGTACAGCATGGAATAGTATAGGGCCTTGCCCTCTCAGAACAAGGGTCTCACTCCTCAGAACCAAACAGGGGTCTTGCCCCTCCACAGTCCACGCACCCTCGTCTAACTACCCTGGTTTGCCCAAAGGGCCTAACAAAGTCAGTGTAGGGTGGCTAGCTAAACCTCGGGCCCCATGGGGTGGCTAGCTCCCTCCCTACACTAGTAGCACACCTCGGTACCGCGCACGTGAGGGCCAACAGGAGTCGGTGTAGAGTGGCCAATCCTAACACTGGGTCTCAACCCAAGGGAGGCTAGCTCTACTCTACACTAAAAAGGGACAGTTGCTCTCCTTGGTACGCGTACACAAGGGCGAACACATTTCCCGTCTACATTCCAGATTCCATTTATCCATAGGAGTTCTACTCCTAATTCCCCGTAGGGTTCATGCTCATATTCATCTCATTTATCCAAACCCAGATCTCATGTTTCATAATTCGTTCCTCATCTATATACAGGCAGCTCGTGTTCTCATAATTTAGTTCTAAATCACAACATGCAACTTGTGATTTCACAGTTCAATTCTCATTTACATACAGGCAACTCGTATTTTAACATGCATCTCATAATTATACTAAGGGCATTTGCCAGCAATTTATCTTAATCATGCATTCAAGTAAATAGTACAGTTCAAATAAGCTCATTCATTTCTACCCTAGGATTCATTCCACATCTTAGAGTTCAATCTGACTATTCCAACCAAGTGCATTCTCATTTAAATATTAACAACTCAGTTAAACCACTCTACTGGGTATCATGGGAGGAATGGGGGCCTGTGTCGCAGATCTCGTCGTCTTTGCGAGTCCCGAACAAGCCACTGGCTAGTAACCTGTACCAGCGACCAATGTATATTAGACGAGCTCAAAATAGTAGATACTCAACATGAATACGTAGAGAAACTCAAGTGGGAAACAACGGTACTTCATTTGCGGAAATCCGATTCTGTTTGGGCCTTAAACAGACTAAAAACATGGTTTCTGATCAAAATCAGAGGTCTGGGACTAATCCCAGACGTCTTAAAAGACGTCAGAACTCACCTTATGTTTCCTGCGGCTGATTCAGACGTCCAAACTCCCTCTGCGGCTGTCTGAGGATAGTTTCAGACATCGAACAAGATCTTTGGTCGTATGGAAGCACCTCCGGACGTCTAGAGATGTGATCAGATGTCCAAAAGTACTTAGGAAAGCATACCCCGCGCCTTCCCAAAGCCTGCCCTGCATATGAAAACGAAGGCACAGCTTCAGCCCAACAACTCCTGCGCTAAGATCTTCTGCATGGCGGCAATCAGCGCAGGAACATACGTACCTCCTGCAATACGTGCTTTTAGACATCCGACCTTAGCTCTAGACATCCAAGTGCATCGCCAGTCGTCTGGACTTCACGCTAGACGTCTGATACTGGAAAAATTCCAATATCAGAACCTCCTCGCAGCTCGCTCCGCTCACACCTCCACCCGCGGCGGCAGCTCCAACTGCTGCAGGAGCTTGAGCAGCTCTTCGCTGATGTCCTCCTCTCTCCTACGAGCTCCTCCTTAAGCTCCGCTAAGCTCCCACGGTTGTCTTCCTCCTCCCCTACTCTCACTCCCTCACGCACTCTCTCTCTCACTCTTCCCCATTCTCCCTTGCCGGCTTCTCTCTTCCTCGCCGCGGCTGCAGCAGCAGGGATGGGAAGGTGGTTGTCGCAGGAGAAGGTGGCGGCGGCGGTGGATGTGGTGTGAGGAGGAGAGGAGAGGAGAAGAAAGGGGGTATATATAGGAGAGGGGTTAGGGTTTGGGTGAGGAGCGAAGGAGAGAGAGGGGGTCTCTATGTGCCACCCGCGCGCAGAGCGCACCGCGCAATACGAAAAACTCACTTTTAGACATCCGGGTACGTGTCTAGACGTCTAGACAGACATCTGATTGAAACTCCAGATGTCTTAAATGGCTAAAAATGTAACGGGTCATTACATCATAACAAACTTAAAGGAAGTTTCGTCTCCGAAACTTGAGCTAGATAGGGTGCGAGAAAAGGAACGTAACAACGCATAACAAACTTAAAGAGGACTGAAGTAAGTTCGAAAAGACGTACTTTCAAAAAAGCTCCAGGTACCGCTCTCGCATCGCCGCCTCAGGCTCCCAAGTCGCCTCCTCGTACCGCTGGCTTCTCCATAGGACCTTCACCAGTGGTACCTACTTTTGTGTCAGACTCCGAATGGCTCTATCTAGTATCTATACTAGTCTCTCGGGGTAGGTCAGGTCGTCACCCACCTCGATGCTCTCGTGGCTCAGAACATGACTGGGATTGGCTAAGGTTGGACACATGGAAGATGTCGTGCACTCCAGAAAGCTGGGGAGGAAGGGCAAGTCGGTAAGCAATAGGTCCTACCTGCTCCAAGACCTCAAAGGGCCCCACAAACCTCGGCGCAAGCTTCCCTTTCACCCCAAAATGCTGCAAGCCCTTTATGGGCGAAACACGAAAAAAGACGTGATCCCCAACATCGAATTGCACCTCTCTGCATTTCCGGTCAGCGTTGCTCTTCTGCCTGCTCCTGATAGTGTGGAGTCATCTGTGAATCTGCTCTATCACCTCCTGACTCTACCGGATCAGCCTGGGACCAACCTCCCACTTGGTCCCCACCTCGACCCAACTCAAGGGTGTAGTACACCTCTATCCGTACAGAGCCTCGTAAGGTGCCATGCCGATGATGGAGTGGTAACTGTTATTGTATGCAAACTCTGCTAGGGGTAAATGCTCCTCCCAGGAGCCTCTCTAGTCT